>JAQFVV010000308.1:0-600000 GCA_028023455.1 Epiperipatus broadwayi
TGAAAGAGATAAAGGAATTGGTATATGTTTTGTAGATTTAGAAAAGGCATTTGATAGAGTAAGCTGGAATAAACTGATGTCTATCTTAAGAGATAAAGGAGTATTCTGGAAAGAAAGACGATTGATATGGAATATGTATAATGGGCAAAGAATAAGAGTTAGATTTGGATGTAATGAGACAGATGAAGTGAATATAGAAAGTGGAGTTAGGCAAGGATGTAGTATGTCACCTGTTTTGTTTAATATTTATTTAGAAGATATGATAAATAATTATTTGGACTGTGGAGGAGCAAATGTTGGAGGGAGAGTAATAAAGTGTATAAGATTTGCAGATGATATGGCTCTTATTGCTGAGGAAGAAAAGGATCTTCAGAATATGTTGAATAAATTGGAAGAAGGATGTATGGCATATGGAATGAAGATTAATATTGAAAAGACTAAGTGTTTATGGATAGGGAGAGATGCAAAAAGACTGCAAATTGAAATCCATGATGACATGGTGCGGCAGGTGAAGGGATTTAGATATTTGGGTTGTTGGTTGAGTGAGGATGGAAGAAGTGAAGATGAAGTTAAAAGAAGAATAGCATTGGCAAAGGTGACATTTGTAAAAAGAAAGAAGATATTCTGTGGACCTATGGAAAGAGAATTAAGGAAAAGATTAATTAAATGTTATGTGTGGAGTGTATTAATGTATGGTTGTGAGACATGGACATTGAGTAATAGAATTAAGAAACAACTGGAAGCTTTTGAGATGTGGACATGGAGAAAAATGGAAAAAATCAGTTGGGTGAATAAAATAACAAATGAAGAAGTTTTGAAAAGAGTTAATGGGGAAAGAAGATTGATTGAAAGTATCAAAGAGAGAAAGAGAAACTGGATTGGACATATACTAAGAAAAGATTATAGTTTAATGAAAGATGTTTTGGAAGGAATAGTGAGTGGAAATAAAAAGAAAGGACGGAAGAGATTGACATTATTGGATGATATACAAGATGGAAGGGGTTATGTGGAATTGAGGAAGTGGGCAAGGAAGAGAATGGAATGGAAGAATGGATGAACTGATGTAGTGACTACTCTCTGGACCTGTCTATTGGACAGACTACTATTGATGATATATATATATATATATATATATATATATATATATATATATATATATATATATATATATATATATATATATATATATATATATACCTAGCAATAAACAAATTGTAAAGACATTAAATTTTTCATGATAGTAATAAATTTCTGAATATTCACTCCTATATGTAATGATTCAAAATATTTTCTTACTATTTTATTTTAATATTGTAACCTAAAGAAAGATAAAGACAGAGAGGTGATGATGATTCTCAAAGGCCACAACCACTCTAAACAATCGATCTAACACATTGGGAAACAAAACTGTAACCTAGAAATGTGCAGACATAAAGGCCAAAATATCTCATGTGATAACATAGCTAGGCTCAGTGAGTTTTTCAAACAAATGTCATATGCTACAATAAAATGATATACAAGTGAATCATTTGTAATAAAATATTATGAAAATATGAAATAACACTATTAATAAATCAAAAGGAGGAGAAATCCCAACTCACTCTATCACACAGAAAAGATTTAATTTTTTTTATCAAGAAATTTTATTGTTAGCTCAAAGAATTACATTATTGCAATAACAGAGTTATGTTGTTAACAGACACTATAATAAAGGTTACATAACCCAATATCAATGATCTGGGCATAAAAAATCAACTGTTAAATCACAAATTGTCTATTGCTATAAGGCTCCATGAGGCATTGTAGATGTATGTTGGAGCTAATTTTTCTTCACTGTTTCTGATGGCCTGAAGTTTTGCCAGAAGTAATTTCTTATGGCCAACCAAGGTATGGCCATAAATGAGTGCACATCTAGTTGATCAATAGGCAAACAACAGAAAACATCATTCTTATGGATGGAAAGATCCCATTGGATAGGCTAGAAATCAGTCTGATGAGGAGAGGCACCCTTGGTTTGTATATGGATGCAATAAAGTCTCTGTCCCATTGGAGTGATGTACAATGGCTCAGAATATGTATTATTGTGTCATCATCCATTTACATAAAGAGCAGACTGAGTCCAAGCATGAGAACCCTTTACTATAGACCAGAAAATGGCACGTGGGCAAAGCTCAGGTTTAATTTAATCAAAAAATTTCAGTTTGAGATTCCACCGTTTAAGCTTTCTAATGATTGAATGATTGGGAAGGGTTAACAGTTATGGGATTGGGTGGATTTTTTCGTTACTTAGGTGGTATGCATCCCAGTACATAATTTTCTGTGAGTTAACCTGAATAGGTAGAGGGATAAATTTTGCAATCTTTAACAATAAGGATGACAACCACCTCCTCCCAGGTGGAGGAGGGGTTTCTGTAGGAGAAACAGATGTAAAGCAGGATGCTTTCAAAAAATAGTGAGATAGGTTAAGGATGGTGTTATGTGTACACTGGAAACAAAAGGTTAAAACAGAATGCAGTGATAGCCCATTGAGTTTTGTGTGCCTATGGAGATCCCTCAGGCTGATGGCCATGGTCTTGCCCTTTCACATAAGTCTTGCACATAGTGAATTTATCTTTTTAATGAATTTTTGGGAAAAATTAATAATTGGCATGTAATAAGAGATCCTTGGGAACACCAGGATGTTGAGCAGTGAAGTTTTTGCATATAGTGACAAATAAACCTTGGATAATGAATCAATGGTTTTTTGGATTGAGAGGGAAAGGGAAGCCTGTATGGTTCTCCTCATTGCAAAGGTGAGTTGTAGATGGGAAAGCCTCAAAAGATTTAATATTGTGAGCATTTACCATTGAGATCACATTTAAATTTATTTTGTCTATAAACATCTACTACAACTACCATTCTTATTATCCATTTTCTAAAGATTTTCTAAGCATCTCATTGCTCTTATTAGATAAAAATTATATTCAAATCTTGTAAAATTTAGAAATGCTCTTTGAAATTCTATGCCACATAAGATCATCTTTTGAATATATTTTCTTCATTATTAAAATAAATATAAATAATATGATTCAATAAATTAAATCAAAGTATATCATTTAAATTTATAAAATAAATTCTTTTTAACGCTTCAGATTTATTCGATATTGAATGAAATCCTAGTAAAATAAAATAAATAAGATATTGAAGCAATGGATCTGAAGTCCGATCCATGCTTCACATCTTCCTATAAACTTAATTAATATTGTAGACCTAAATTAAGTTTATAGTTCAATATCAGCAGGGTTTTGCATTAGAGTTAAACATAATTATGCTTATTAAATGTGTATTACAGTTAAATATTTTATTTTAAATAAATTTCATTCTATTGATAAAAATTGCTTAACCTATTAGTCAAACATACATATATATACATCTAGCGTATATATATAAGTAATGCAAAATTCTGCTGAAATAAAATGCTTATTCTATTGTAAAATAATAATATATTGTTGTTCAAATTTTATTAAAATATTTAGTATGATTTGATTTTGAGATAAGCCTGCCAACATTTTCTAAAAGAATGTATAGTTTTAATTAGTGAGCCATTCAAGTGTAATTAAAGATGGCCTTCTCTTTCTTTCTTTTTAATTAAGAGAATTCAAACTTTGAAGTAAAAAAGTTAGAGTAAAAAAGTTAAAGTTATTTTTAGAAAGTGTTGCTTTGAAACAAAGGAGCATGGGGAGGCTTATCAAGATCTCAGATCATACAAACAATGGAAGGTAGCTGTCAGAGAAAGTATAAATAGTAGGGAGAACAAAAGAGATGATTATTCAGACTTTTCCTTTTGAATGAGTCAGTTGATTCTGATTTTGCTTGTGAAGGCGATTTATTAAGATTTTTCTTGCTGTTTTATTCCAAGTTTTCTGGAGAGTACATTCAGATTTCTCTTGGGAGAAATCCTTTAGATTTTGCTTCACATTTAGCTGGTGCTTAAAAAAAAAAGTTATACAGCTGTCATTTTCAAACAATGGAGAAGTTGGAACCGGCTCAAGTTAAAACCAACCGTATTTTGAGGAAAATGGATATGCTTGGCTAGGCAAATCATAGCTTTGCCTATCGCCGAGGTTCCTAAATACCATCCAAAATGCCTTAACATCCAATCAATAACCATCTGAACTCTATGCCGTGTCTGGAGAACTTTTCATGGAAGCCATACTTCATATTTTCATTGTCCGGACAAACACCTATCGTCGGTCGGATCAAGCCACGGACGCCGTAGGGAACATCACGGAAAAAGGACGGTATCGTATCTCCTAAATTAAACTATCTCGTATGCTACTTTTGATTCATATTGTCTTATTGTTGTATTGAATTATATGTATTTGCTATGTAAACATTTTATGAATTAACCGTGAATATATTTTGGGATTATCTAGCTATATGTAACCTTTTTACCTTCGCTATTCTTCCTTAGATTTAGTATTTCGTTGCGGTTAAATTTAATAATTAATTTTTTGTCATTTGAAATCACTTTCCAATTTTATTTATGTTGTTAATTAAATCCAAGTCAGTTTCTTTTGTGTGCCAACTTGATCTTTTTGATAACACCTCTTTTTTGTCCGCCATTAGCTAGTCACGTATATTTGATTTAGCTATATACGTTCTAAGTTAATTTTAAACCCGGTTTTTCGCGCAAAGCCATAAGAAATGCTTTGCGAAAGGTTTTATTACCTATCGTACTTTATCGAGAAGATCGAGTTGGAAATTTTTAATAAAATTGGGAAGAAAAGAATTTGACCGCAAACCTATTAACCTGTTTTCTTTTTATTGTCTAATTAGTTTGTTGCAGTAATTTAGGGGAATAGCGGAGGCCATTAAAGCTTTATTCATATTTTAAAGCCAGTAATTAAACATTATTTAATTATCAAAAACTTGAGTTTCTTAGTCATATTAAATGTTTTATTTTACTTTTCAATGATCCAGGCACGCATAACGCAAACATCAACACATGTTTTAAGTACTTTAAATATTTAGTTTTTAGCTCCTTAGGATTTCCCGTCCATGTCTCTACCGCTGTTGCTAAGCTTTGTGGCCGGTTGAAAAAGAATTTATGCGTGGCTCAGATGGTGTTGTTGGTTCGTGAATTAGCCCCGAGAATAGGCGAAATAGGGCAGAGGTTATTATATTCTTTATTTAATATTTCGCGTATAGTGGCCTCGAGGTACTTTCGCTTAGGACTCGAACTAGGTTAAACCAGCATACATAATCTGACTGTCACAGTAGATTTTTTTTTCTCCGCATTCTGGACGCCCATCGTGTGGCTTTTCGAAATTTTCCATACCCTGCAATGCCCTATATGACATTTGTATGTGTGTGGAATGTTTTTTTTTCTGTTTTAAATTAAGGAAAATATGGGTAGACGTATAATTTTTTTTTCCGATTCTGACGCTAACAACGTGGATGAGTGTCATTTTTTTTTCTTTTCTTCAAAAAAAAAAAAAAATTTTTTTTAATAGTACCCTGAGAAGCTAGTTTTAGTTTAATAATTTATATCAAATAATATATGTATAATTTTTTCCAAGTTTGTTTCCTAACGTGAGCTAAATGTCATTTTTTTTAACTAATTAAGAAGTTAAAGGTGTTATAAGCTAAACATTTTTTTTTCCGAGTTTGATATATATGAAATGAATATTTTATAGTTAAAAAAGTTAACACGCCGTTAGTTGTTTTTTTTGTGTGTGACTAGAAAAGAAGATTTCAGAGTTAAAGTAATTTTTTGGTAATCCTAATTAGTTTTGTCATGGCCAGTACGCCATATTTTTTCTCTCGTATAAAGTAGATAGCTTCGATAAGGCGGAAGTGTCAAATATATACCCACCCGCCCTCCCTTAAATTAGCTTTCGTACTTTAGATTGTTTTTAGTATCGCTCAAATATGAAAAAGTTTGGGAATAATAATGTTTTTTTTCGAAATATAGTATAAACGGTACTGTTAATATTTTGAGTAAAAAAGTACAATTACATAATAGATTTTTATTTCCGTTTGGATAAATTTTTGTAAATATCTTGGATAATTTTTTTTTCGTTAATAGAATTGTTTTTCATAGATCGAAAGCTTTGATAAGTCAAAATTACACGTGTCAGTGTACGGTGTTAACAAATATTTTTTTTCACGTTCCCTGCATTTCATTTTTATATAGAATGAATGCTATAATCATGCAAAATTTTCGTTCACTGTTAAATATTTTGTAATTACGTGTCCTACCAAATATATATAAGTTTTGTTAATAAAATAGCAAACTTAATTTTCAACTTAATAAAGAGTAAATGCGTATGTCGTTTAATTTATATTTTTGTATAACATAGATGTCAGCCTCCCTTTAGTTAAGATTTTTTTTTCCCATTTCGGATTATGCTATTGAATCATTTATTGAGTAACCGTTAGGTGAAGACCCTTTGAGCAACCGTTAGTTGAAGCCCTTGTTTTTTACTGATCGTTTATGAAGATTCCCCTAGTAACCGTTTAGGTGAAGACCCCTTACACTGTAGAGTTCTAAATTGCTGTGTAGCCTGAAAAAAATAGGTCTATGTCTGCAATTGTTGTTTCCGTGTCATTGTTGTGACCAGCGTTACTTGCCTGAAATAATAGGAGTATGCGGTTTGCAATATGACATTCGTTCTAATAAATTTATGTACATAATAAAAAAAGAAATATTTGTATAGGTATATCTGTTTGTATATTTATATGTAGTCATATATATGCTTATTTAATGATGTACATATTCATATATATGGATGCATATGGTATACACTTCGTTATAGTTCGGTAAAACCCGTTTTTATATAAATGTTTTTGAAACAGTTTTTGATCTCAATGCGTGATTCTGTAAAATTGCTTGATAATTGTTAATCTATTTCGGGTTGTGACCAAAATGGTAGTTGGTTTCGATCCCAGGTTCATAATTCGGAGTGGCGGTTATCATGGGATTTTACTTTTATTTTAATTTTTTTTTGTATATATTTTGTTTTGTTAATCATACTTTGGCTGTTTGAATTTTTTTTGTGTCTTGACCAAAATGGTAACTGGTTTCGATCCCAGGTCAGACAAATTACCGTACTTAGTTGTTATACGTCTTAGATTTAAATAATATTGTGTCATTTAAAATAGCATTTACTTATTCATCCAGAGATTTTTTTTTTTCGTTCAGCAGAATCAAATTAAATTTTTTTTAAAAGTGAACTGAAACGCAAAGTAAAATTTTAATTGCATTGAAACTTTATAAACCCTTATAAATGTGTGCTTGGATCATTATCCATTAATATGTATATTTGATATGGCCATTGTCTTGTCGACTGGCGCCCTTCTCAAATAAATTTGTCGGCAAGTGCAATTTCTCATATCGGATATCAAATAGACTAAACTATACTAGATGATCAAAATAACAATGTATGCTTAGTGAGCCAAAATAATGTTTAAACATGACTTATGTATATTTTGCTCACATATTTCGTTATTTATATATATATACTTGTATTAATGTAAATGCATTTTTTAGTTGTTTCAGGTGTCAGAGAAAGCCAGGTCAAGCTGTAAGTGGATTATTTTAGTTATATTAACATAGCAATGGTATTTTAATAAAATATAAATAAAGTAAAGTGAGGAGAATAATATGTGGTATAGTTATTAAAGACAGACACGGCAGGATTTTTTATATTTTCATGTGTAAACAGATACATATAGGCATAGGGTTAAAATAGGACCTCGTGAGGTAGGCAAAGTTAGTTTCTGAAAACATAAATAAAGAATTTAGAATATTTGACTTATTTTTTTTAAAGAACAAAAAATTTTTTTTTCTTCACATACAGGATATAGCTCCTAGATAGACATAATACAATATACTTATATAGATTGTATTAAAATACGTTTAGAAATAAATTGTGACTTTGTGTAGCAAAATAGCAAAAAAAATGGACCAACAGACGGACGCACATTATGACAGCGAGGAGGAGGTAGTACTCAATATTCCCAAGAGGCCAACAGGTACTCATAATGAAGAGTATAACTTTGATGCTTTCATCAAAGAAATGAGACATGAAAATGAAATGATGAGGAACATGTTCCAGCAATTCATGAATATGACATCTCAACGACTGAACCGTTTGGAGGAAAACATGGTTCTCCAGCAACAACATACCAGAACAAAAGTATGGCCAGATGAGGATACTCAGTTAAAATGGCAACAGAAACAAGATGATACACAACCTAAATCATTGATCGATAATGAAGTAGAGAAGGATATGTATGCCTGGGACACGTCAGTCAAGCATCAAATACAGGAAGGAGAAGACAATGGACAGATGGATGTGGATAAAAAGGAAATGAACACTCATCAACAGATCAATCCAATCAAGGCGCAACAAGGTAACCAAATCCTTACGCCTATAATAATTAATCCGGTAACGTCTCCGGTGGCAAAATTCATACATATACAAGGTTTTAGAGGGGAACCGGGTGGAAACCCTAGACACCACCTGGATAGTCTCAAAATGTTTTTTCAATTTCAGAATATGACAGAACAAGAAAAGGTGGCGATCGCCAGTCATCATTTAAAAGAATCTGCCAGAGAATGGTGGAATACTCTATCTATACAACCGCAAACATTTATGGAATATGAGAAGGCAATAATGTCAATGTACTGGAGTGCAGAGAGGCAGGAAGGTTTGATGTATTCCATAATGCATGAAAGATACCCAGCTAACCATCAAGAGACTTATGCTCAGTTTTTTGTTAGGCAGGTAAATCGCATTAAAGCCCTAACTGCTTTCAATTATCCAGAAATGCAGATAGTGAGGATGATTAGGCACAACATGCCACCCTGGATAAGGAAAATATTAATAGGCACTCAAATGCAGGACATTCAAGGCACGATTCGGATACTAACTGACATTGATTATGGGAACTTAGAAGAAAACCAAAATGATAGGGTCATGAACCCGTCCAAAAATACAAGGCAGTATATACCACCGGATCCCGGAAAGTTTAGAAATTAAAAACATAAATATAGCTAGTCAGACTAAAACAACACGGACTTGATTTAAAATATAGGAGAATGAATGATGGATAAACCGTTTTATAGTAACATATAGAAAGATTATTAGTAGTAGCAAATTAAACATTACAGTGAATAAAGAGTAGGCTTGAACTCACCTGGTACAAATTCTTACCTCTGACCTGAAGCAACAGCATTTTTTTTTAACATTTTTTTTTTTGCTCACTAACTATTGGGAAATGAAGCAATGGATCTGAAGTCCGATCCATGCTTCACATCTTCCTATAAACTTAATTAATATTGTAGACCTAAATTAAGTTTATAGTTCAATATCAGCAGGGTTTTGCATTAGAGTTAAAAATAATTATGCTTATTAAATGTGTATTACAGTTAAATATTTTATTTTAAATAAATTTCATTCTATTGATAAAAATTGCTTAACCTATTAGTCAAACATACATATATATACATCTAGCGTATATATATAAGTAATGCAAAATTCTGCTGAAATAAAATGCTTATTCTATTGTAAAATAATAATATATTGTTGTTCAAATTTTATTAAAATATTTAGTATGATTTGATTTTGAGATAAGCCTGCCAACATTTTCTAAAAGAATGTATAGTTTTAATTAGTGAGCCATTCAAGTGTAATTAAAGATGGCCTTCTCTTTCTTTCTTTTTAATTAAGAGAATTCAAACTTTGAAGTAAAAAAGTTAGAGTAAAAAAGTTAAAGTTATTTTTAGAAAGTGTTGCTTTGAAACAAAGGAGCATGGGGAGGCTTATCAAGATCTCAGATCATACAAACAATGGAAGGTAGCTGTCAGAGAAAGTATAAATAGTAGGGAGAACAAAAGAGATGATTATTCAGACTTTTCCTTTTGAATGAGTCAGTTGATTCTGATTTTGCTTGTGAAGGCGATTTATTAAGATTTTTCTTGCTGTTTTATTCCAAGTTTTCTGGAGAGTACATTCAGATTTCTCTTGGGAGAAATCCTTTAGATTTTGCTTCACATTTAGCTGGTGCTTAAAAAAAAAGTTATACAGCTGTCATTTTCACACAATGGAGAAGTTGGAACCGGCTCAAGTTAAAACCAACCGTATTTTGAGGAAAATGGATATGCTTGGCTAGGCAAATCATAGCTTTGCCTATCGCCGAGGTTCCTAAATACCATCCAAAATGCCTTAACATCCAATCAATAACCATCTGAACTCTATGCCGTGTCTGGAGAACTTTTCATGGAAGCCATACTTCATATTTTCATTGTCCGGACAAACACCTATCGTCGGTCGGATCAAGCCACGGACGCCGTAGGGAACATCACGGAAAAAGGACGGTATCGTATCTCCTAAATTAAACTATCTCGTATGCTACTTTTGATTCATATTGTCTTATTGTTGTATTGAATTATATGTATTTGCTATGTAAACATTTTATGAATTAACCGTGAATATATTTTGGGATTATCTAGCTATATGTAACCTTTTTACCTTCGCTATTCTTCCTTAGATTTAGTATTTCGTTGCGGTTAAATTTAATAATTAATTTTTTGTCATTTGAAATCACTTTCCAATTTTATTTATGTTGTTAATTAAATCCAAGTCAGTTTCTTTTGTGTGCCAACTTGATCTTTTTGATAACACCTCTTTTTTGTCCGCCATTAGCTAGTCACGTATATTTGATTTAGCTATATACGTTCTAAGTTAATTTTAAACCCGGTTTTTCGCGCAAAGCCATAAGAAATGCTTTGCGAAAGGTTTTATTACCTATCGTACTTTATCGAGAAGATCGAGTTGGAAATTTTTAATAAAATTGGGAAGAAAAGAATTTGACCGCAAACCTATTAACCTGTTTTCTTTTTATTGTCTAATTAGTTTGTTGCAGTAATTTAGGGGAATAGCGGAGGCCATTAAAGCTTTATTCATATTTTAAAGCCAGTAATTAAACATTATTTAATTATCAAAAACTTGAGTTTCTTAGTCATATTAAATGTTTTATTTTACTTTTCAATGATCCAGGCACGCATAACGCAAACATCAACACATGTTTTAAGTACTTTAAATATTTAGTTTTTAGCTCCTTAGGATTTCCCGTCCATGTCTCTACCGCTGTTGCTAAGCTTTGTGGCCGGTTGAAAAATAATTTATGCGTGGCTCAGATGGTGTTGTTGGTTCGTGAATTAGCCCCGAGAATAGGCGAAATAGGGCAGAGGTTATTATATTCTTTATTTAATATTTCGCGTATAGTGGCCTCGAGGTACTTTCGCTTAGGACTCGAACTAGGTTAAACCAGCATACATAATCTGACTGTCACAATATACACTTTCCCATAACTACTGTCTTATCATAATTATGATGATGATAATAATAATAATAATAATAATAATAAATATTATTATTATTATTATTATTATTATTATTATTATTATTATTATTATTATTATTATTATTATTATTATTATTATTATTATTATTATTGCTAACTTAAATAAAATAAAACATGATCTCTGATTTTTAGAATAAGACAATGAATAATCTAGAATTACACTCAGATATTAATAATGGGTAAGAGATTTTGTAGCCATCCTAAACATCCTAGAATAAATCCACTTAAACATCTTATAAATATGAACAATGTTTTTGTAAAATTAAATTTCATCATAAAATAATAAATATCATCTTCAGATATAAAAATAACTTTAAAATAAATATGCACAGTGATTTGAAATAAGAAAATTGAATTAGTTAAAGTGATCCAAAGTAATAAATCAAATTATAATTCTTTATTAAGCAAAATACATCTTTCATAGATGTACTACAAAGGTTTAAATAATTCAATAAAGTGACTCTTATTAGCCTCAGTGTCATGTACTGATTTAGCAAATACACTTAAAATAATTTATATTTTATAAGCATTTGAATTTTATCCATAAATGGAATGATCTCTGGTTGATAAGTGGAATGATGTGAACAAACAGCTATGAGAAATTTTTTAAATAACAACAAAAATTTATTCCACATTAACATCAAATACAAAATTATAAATATTCCATATTTGAGTCCACATAGCCAAAGGTTTTCACAATGTTATTTTCTCAAAAATTTTATAACAGAAGGATCAAAAATTTACATCTTGTTTTATAAAAAAAAAACTAATAGGATTAGTTAAAATAATCCAGCAGATTAAAATAAACTTTCTATTGCTTAATTATCAAAACATTCTCACTTATCAATGCATTCACACAATGATAATAACTTTCATATAAATAGTGTCCTATTTATGAATATTTAATATGTACAGTAATAAGAATAATAATAATAGCTGAAATACACAGGCTTATATATACCTGTGTCTATATATGTAATAGACAAGGTATGAGCACAGACTTCCACATGACCCACCATTCTCCACACTATCTCATAACACTGATATACCTGAACACACATATGTTGAAAAGATAAATAATCACCAATATACGTATTTCATGCTAAACCAGCAATCATCAGTTGGTCCAGATTACCATCTGTATACATATATGCTACAAGTGCTCAGATGATGATGATGATGATGATGATGATGATGATGATGATAATAATAATAATAATAATAATAATAATAATAATAATAATAATAATAATAATAATAATAATAATAATAATAATAATAATAATAATAATAATAATAATAATAATAATAATAATAATAATAATAATAATAATAGTTTAACAATCCGGTGATAAATGAGTGAGAAGCCAGATGTATATTTTCTATTTATGCCTAAATACACTTTTAAAATTTAAAACTAATTATTTATCATATTTTGCCATCATTATTAGAAAAGCTCAAATGTAGAACTTACACATTTATAATGAATTATTCATCTTTAAGCCAACCAAAAATACTACCAAAGTAAGGTAGAATTCTTCAATACCTTATAAAACCATTAAAAGTGCCAGGTAGAGCCATAGTAAAATATTACACACACTTTACTAAACATTCTACCAACTTCAAACAAAATCCAAATTCAAATAATTAAGTAAGGTTAAGTAAAAGCATGATGGTATAGCACATAAAAATGCACCTACATTTGAAAGCTAATAAAGGATTTAGGATTTTGTCACTAGTCAGGAAAATAATGAGAATGCATCTCATGGATAATCACTAAATAGGAATTGACTTAAAAACAGAGAGAGAATTAAGCTGAAATCTCCAAAATATATACTATGAACATACAAACACTAAAAAGGCAATAAATAATAAGAGAGAGAATAATGTTACTATTTCTTTTGAAAAATAAGCTAGAAAAATAATGATAGAAATTAACAATACCATCTTTAAATATACTGGCATACATAAGCACTTCTAAAATAGAGAGAGAATAAATCTGCTGTCTAACAAAAATACTACAGCAAGCAAATAATTAATGTCAAATGTGGCTCAATTAACATTAGGCAATAAATAATAAAATAAATAATAGCAATATATATCTACTTCATCAGCTTATAGCATAACAATACATCTATTTAATAACTGAAACACACAGGCTTATTATATACCTGTGTCTATATATGTAATATATAGGGTATATGAGCACAGAATATTGGTGATTATTTATCTTTTCAACATATATGTGTTCAAGTGTATCAATGTTATGAGATAGTGTGGAGGGTGGTGGGTCATGTGAAATTCTGTGCTCATATACCCTATATATTGTATCTATTTAAATAAATAATTCTTATGTAAAAAGGGAAATACATAATATTTTAAAATATGTAAATATAAAGTATTACTTTGAGAACTTTATTCTATAATATTTCAAAATGTAACATATACATTATGAAAATAATATGCACATAAATAAAATATGGCATGCAAAATAATATAAATAAATTCAACCCTTTTTTACCATCTAATAAATAAATTAAAGAACAATCCTTTTGCTTTCTTCTTGAATCATTCTCCATGAAACTGGAACATAAAGAGAAATGTTGTCACCAACATCTTGTGAACAGAAAATATATCCATCATATAATATAATTATGATATTAAAATCTATAATATAACTATGAAATATAGAATGCATATCTTTTGGATATCCTTAGTAAAATTTCAGATAATTCTGCTAGCAAGTATAGGATAAATTTATGGTCATTCAAATAAGTATCCATAAATTCAAATCATGCTATTTGTTGATTAAGTTGCAAATAAATAGTTCACTAGTATTTGAATTCAAGTTTTCAAATTTAATTCACCAGTACAAAATATCATCTTAATGTGAATATTTTATAATAAAGTATTTCTGATAAATTACATTTATCCAATATTATCAAGTATTTGCAGTGGAAACATAATTGTTTTATTATATGTATAAATACAACAGTCTCCATAGCAATGCTCAAAGGGAAGAAATAACTTGAAGGTTTTAGAATATTGTGTAGACATTATAAAGTAATTAAAATGTAGAAAAGTTATTTAAGTTTATTACATGTTATGTCAATATTTCTGATTTTATGAAGCGAAAAACTTTTAAATTCTTCACATAATACTTATTAAAAAAAATTTTTGCCAGTCAATTATTTTGTTATCTTGTCTGGAGAAAATGATTTTTTTTCCAAAAGAGAGCAAACAGAAAACAGTGACAATAAATAAATTCTTTTATTTGTACTGTCATAAGTTAACAATATAATGTCTTTCATTTAAGAAAGCACAAATATATTTTTTCATTGGAATATAAAATTATTATTAATTTAATTCTTTCTTTTGTAGACTTAATAAATTATTATAAAACATGTGGTAGATATGTTCATCATATCAAAATATAGTTCTTATCTAATGAATTAAAAATCTTTTACACAAGGTAAATAATTTTCAGATAATATTTGATATGAATGAATATTTAACATAAAATATCAAGAAATTCTTAATACTTTCTGTGACATTATTGACAATAAGAAATTTAAATATTTTATGACAACTTTAACTATAATGCAGAAGTGCAAATGACTTTTAAAACTGACAGTTGGTCCTGAAAATATCAATAGTAATAACTTTTAAAGATTTCCAATGCAGAAAAATTAAATAATAACATTCTAAACATTGTAATAATTAAATAGGATTACCACTAAAGCTGGAAGATAGGAAGATTTTAGTTCTTTTGTTGTTTCAGTTCAGATAATTGTGTCAAGATAGTTTTAAATGATCCTATCATACTAAGCTAAAAAATAATAAAGTTTAAATAAAATTACATTTTTAAAAATTAACTGGAGTTTTAAAATTCAACTGCTACAAACAAAATAAAATTAAAATTTATTGAAGACCTTGAAAAGATGACAATCACATCTATTTATAATAATAGTCACGTGATCATTTTATATGACATTTTATTAACCTTTTAATCTACAACCTCTTCCCTGATTAGTTTGAAACCTTGACCTATTTATAACTAGAGAAGGTTGTTAAGTAAAAATTTACCTGATTAATTTTTAAATTATAAATAAATCAATTTTTGTCTAAACAATTACAAATTAATTAAAAAATACTTTCTGGCTGCAAAGAAAAATAATTACAGACCCTAGGGTAAAATAAAAATATTACATAATTGAAATTTACATCATGTTAAATAAAATAAATATTACAGATGATATTTAATATAATTATTTATCACTGTTTAAATCTAGACAAGTCTCAGAATATGTTTTAAAAGTATATTCTAAAAATATTTTAAAATAAATAATGTATAGAGAGTTTTGCCTGTTTTAATAAAATTTGTTTCTTCATTCAACATCCATGAATCTATTGCTCTTAAAAATCCTACTTTTAATTATTAGCTTTATTAAACTCTTTTGAATTAAGTGAGTCTAAAATATATGTTAAAATTAAAATGAATTAAAATATTATAGCTTTAATTTAAATACTAGCAAACCAAAACATAAGGCTTGAGCTCAGTTTCTTAATCTTAAAATTAATACAAGCTTTTTAAACATTTAAATATGACTAAATTAGCATTATTTACTCTAAAATCCATTATTTATCAAATAAATTATCAGCTATTTAAAAATGTTAAGACTTTAGCATCGTAAACACTTATTTAGGCTTAAAACTCTTACAATTTAAGCTGTGTAAAAAATATTTTACAGCTGTACAATCTATGAAATACTACTATAGTAACTTTTATATGCAAAAATGTATAGCATTATAAAGTACTAGCAACAATTTATTCATGACAGAATTGAATTATATATATTTTAGATGTCTTAGCACAAAATTTGACTTAACATTTAGCTTCTACCAAAGCTAAAGGTTATGATATATTAATGGTTTTAAATTTTCAGTTTACCATGTGGCCATGCTACTGATTTTGTATATATTATCAAGCAGACATACCGAGTTCTTTTTCTCTTTTTTTTTATGACTTATTCATATAATCAGTTATCTTTTCATATTTTGGAAAATCTATTTTATATACTATATCACATTTTCTTTATTTATTATTTAACTTTTTAATATTGTTTATATCAAGTAATCATACCTTTTATTACTTTCCTAAGCAATTCTACAATCTTTTGTTCCATCCTTATTTTTATTCAATATATTTTTTACAATATAGTATTCTAATTTTTTCCATTAGTTTTTATTGCCAATGTTACCATATCTTCTAATATTAAAAATTATATTATGAATTAACTTAATACGATATCATTGATGTTTATAATCATTGCAAAAAGAAATTTTTTGATTATATCTTTTAAATCATGATTTATTTATTTTTTCAAAATTATTACTTTTCCCGATTTTTAAGCTAATGATTACAATGAATTATCTTTTGCTATACTTCTTACATCAATATTTTACTACTATGTTTTACTTTTATAAATTTATTAGTATTTATGTATTATTATATTCAATAAATTTATCAAATTATTAAATTATCTTTAAATATGTTTTTTTTTCTACAGTACAGGCTTTTTTTATACCTGCACTTATATATGTAATATATAGAGGGTTTTAACTCAGACTTTCACATGACCCTCAACCATCCATGCTATCTCATACTGCTGGTACATTTGCACACATGTTAAAAAAATAAATAATCACCACTATATGTATTTTGTGATAAACCAGCACTTGTCAGTTGGTCCAGATTATCATCACCACACATATATACAATCAAAGCTCAGTTTATATTAAGAAAGCAAATCTTCATACTTTAATGGATGGGCTTTAAACCACTTCAACCCACAACTCTTCAGCTGTCCATTTCATTAAAAATCTGATGATGGTCAGAGTAGTTTGTGGTCAACATGGTTAGAATGAGAAGGTTGGCACTAAGATGGGCTTTGAGCATTTCATCATCAGATTTTTAATGAAATAAACAGCTGAAGAGTTATGGGGTGGAGTGGTTTGAAGCCTGTCCATTAAAGAATGAAGATTTGCAATCTTAATACAAGCTGAACTTTGATTGTACATATGTGTGAAGATGATAATCTGAACCAACTGATGAGTGCTGGTTTAGCACAAAATACATATATTGATGATTATTTATCTTTTCAACATGTGTATGATCAAGTGTATCAGTGGTATGAGATAGCATGAGGGTCATGTAAATGTCTAAATTCGTTTTAGTAAATTTAATACAATATTTATTCTACTTCGTAAAAAAAATTTTTTTTTAATTTCCAATTAATATTTCTATCATCAACATCTATTTTATACATATTATTTATATACTTAATGTCAGTAAACATCACATGATCACCATTTCTTATGCTTGCTTATAACTGTTATTAAAACAGGCAAAACTCTCTATACATTTTGCCACTCATTGTTAGCCAGAGTAATAAATGGATGCCAGAAGGCTTGTGCATAAAATTCCCATTTAGGGCTTACTCATCCAATATCTTCAGACTAGTTTCTGGCTTGTGACCTTCGTCAGTGAGGAGTCTTAGATCTGAGAGTGCTCATAAAAATGGTGATCATGTGATGTTTATTGGCTTAAAACCAATCCTGCCTAATAGGATAGTGGTGGCTATGATTATTAAAGAACCAAAATCACCAAAATGTATAGGTACTGAACTGAGTTCAGACCTATATGATTATATAAGCTAATGAGGTTGAATTGAAAAATATTGTTTTGTAGTTAAGTAGAGATAAAAGGTGACTGCTGGAGGGCTGCATTAGATCCTAAGATCTAAATGCAGTGCTCTTAGGTCCAAGGCTCCTCACTGGCAAAGGCCACAAGCCAGAAACTAGTCTGGGGGTATTGGACGAGTAGGCACTAAATGGGGCATTATGGCATTCATTGATTACTATGGCTTGCCCTGAGTGGCAATACATATAGAGAGTTTTGCCTGTTTTTATATACTTAATGATTAATTACATTTGTTCCGATATAGATATAAAAATAATAAAATAGTTAAAAAATATTGTGATTTATTATATTTAATAATAAGTATAAAAAAACATTTTACTATCATGGAAATTTCTATACTTTAAAAGAAAAACAGGTATTAGATAAAATGGGATCAATATTAATTGGGTTTGTATTTCCTTGTATTTGTATTTCCTTGTGTTTGATTATAGATGCTCAGGATAGAGATTTTAAATATTTTCTTCTACTGCACTTATCAATTAAGAGCTTGTTTGAGCTATTGGTATGCTCTCTGTATTACATTTTTGTAACCACAAGCTTATAAAAGCAATGTCACATTATATATGACTTGCTTTATTGATTATTATAAAATATCTTAAAACCCTAACCAAAAATTAGTGATGTGCAAATTAAAAGGCATTACCCATTTTATAATCCTATGACTGTGCCATGTGCAAAGCAAACTAATAAGAAATAAGGAGATTATAGACTAAGAGACCTTAATTCAACAAAAATTTATTTGTTTGGCTCAGATTCAAATCTTCATTCCTTAAACGGTCATCCTTTCAGCACTAAATAAAAGCTAGGACACACCACCATATTTCACTACTTGACTGTTTAGTTTAACCATGTAGTTAAATTGAAAAAATGCAAGACTACAGATTAAACATAGGTCACCCTTTAAAATTTCAATAACATTTTATTCTATGCAGTATCAATAATATAATGCATCAGGATACTTTTTCAATTAATGAATTCTGCCATAATGGAGTGTGACTATTTTAAGATCAATTTTTATAATGTAACAGCTTTAATAAACTCTATTACAATCTCTGTTTACTAATATAAACTAAAATATTTCTTTCATTTTTTATGACTGATTGATTTAAAAAATTCTTTACAATATATAAAATTGCATAATACTTAACTTATATAATCTTAAAGAGCCAAACGTATAATTCCTTTTAAGAGTAAATTGAATTAGTATTATATATAATAAACAAATACATAAATAAATGATAGTTCCATGAACATATGCTATTAACAAAATATTGTAACATGTAATGTGTATGTAAAATGGTCTTACTTATTATCCAAGCTATAGATAAATAATTATGTCTGTTCAATCTTTCCTTACTTGAACTGAAAAATGAATAATTCAGTCTATTTAATAATCCTTGGTTTTCTAATTTTGGGCCGGCAAATGAGTAAGTCTATTAAGAACTTCTAATTTTCCAGTATTTTGGTTACTCCTCATCAGTATGTTTTCCTCTTTTCTAATTTATCAACAAATCTACTTTTGAGGAAGTCAGCAATTGGATTCCAATTTATGGAAGAGGCAGACACGTTTTTTTCAAACAATAATAGGCATCATGTTTTTTGTCAAACTAGGAATGAAACTTTGCAAGGTTCTCATCTATAGAGATACATGCTAGGGTAGAGATGAATTCTTTCCAGGAAATATTAGCCCAGTTATTAATGCACAAACCATAAGCATGTTTGGCCATTTCAAAAAATTTTGATAGTATTGAAAATATTTCTCTTAGCAGCAAGTATATGCATAGACTTCAGAATGAAAGGTTGTAGTAAATTACAGGCTAGTTGATGAATTACAGGCTGGTTGATGATGACTCCCCTTTCATGATGTAGAAGACAATCTGCTCTCTCTACTAGCAAAATGCATTACTGTCCTAAATCCTTTATCAATTCTATTCATCATCAATGCTTATCAAAAACATTTATTAGAAAATACATTTCAGCCCCTTCCAACTGCCCATCTTCAAAATTTACCTTATCTACATCAATTGATCTCTAAGTACATGTTTATTGATCAACTTCAATTAAAATCAAGAAATAAAAAGAAGGCAAGAAATGAGTAGAAAAACTGCTTCTTTACAACTTAAATTTGTTTAGAAATAAACTGCGTTCAATTATTAACTTTAATAATTTGACAACTTTTTGTTACTTTTTAATTCCAACAAGTCCAATTTTTTATTTTATAATGAGCAATATTTTAATCAGCTTTTAATAAAACAAAAGTTAAGGTTATTAACTTACGGTTTTAATAAAGAGAATTCAATTAACCCTCTTATCACCAATTTCTTTTTTCCTCTTATAACTAGCTATGCAGTATACAATATTTATAATAGTATGGTATGATTACATTTAATATTTAATAATTTATTTATATGCCAACAATGCGTATTTACTATAATAATAATTAAAATTTATATTATTAATTTACATATTTATTTTACATTTATTTAGACAATTAATTTGCATTATATAGACTTTTATTTTACTTATTTTTTTGACATATTACTGATTTACGTATTTTTATATTTTAATAATGATTTCATATTTCTATGTAAATGTTAGCTTTAAGTTTTATCAGTAGATGATCTCTGTAATATTAAAATTGTGTGAGAGAAATAATGTTGTGTTTGTGGATGTATGGGATTGGTTTATTGAAAAGAGGGAGTTATAAAGATGGATTGCACTTAGGAAAACAAGGAGGTGAAGTTTTAGGGAGTCTGATATTTAAAGAATATAATTCGGGAAACTTTTAAAGGGGGGTGGGCTTTTAAATTGTAATATTATCAAAAGGAAGAAGAATGGATGGGATATAAGAAATAAACAAAAGATGGTTGATTTAGATATAAGTGTAGATGTGGAGAGGGAATGGTTCTGTAAGATTAATGGTAAGAAAGTTTGTTATAAACGTAATGGAGAAGATAGAATCAAAAAAAAATTATAAAAGAGTGGTTAGGAAAAAAGAAATTGTTAAAATTGGATTTTTGAACATGCAAGATGATAGGAGACCAGAAAAGTGGCTGGAATTAAATAAAGCAATTGAAAATGAAGAGCTTGAGGTATTAGCAGTAGTGGAAAATCATCTTAAAGAAGAAGAAGAACCTATTTTGGAAGAGGTGGTATGGCAGGGTATAAATAGAAAAGAAAAAAAGGGGGTGGTGGTATAGGTGTTATATCAAAAAAATATTTAAATATTGTTAAATGTCAAGAGCATTTGTGGTTTGCAATAAGGTTGGGTAGACAAGAAATGGATGGTGGCTGTAGTGTATATAGCCACTGGAGATAGTCAAACTGTAATGGAGTGGAACAGTAGTATATATAAATGCCTAGTTAAGGATATACAGAGTTTTATAGAAAAGGGGAAGAGAATAATGGTTATTGGGAATATGAATGGGCATATTGAAGAAATTGATGATGTAGATAATAAGAATGGTCAGTTTTTGAAGGAATTTTGTCAAAGAGTAAATTTGAGCATTGGGAACTTATCGAATATTTATGAGGGACAATACACATGGTCTAGGAATAATATATTTCACACAATAGATTATGTATTAGTAGAGAAAGAGGGAATGAATAAAATATGGAAAATTAAGGTGTTTGATAATGAAGAGAGAGTATGTAATAGTGATCATAACTTTATTATAATAGAAATGGTTAGTAATGTAATGGAGGATAGATATAAAGGTAGAAACAATAGTGAAAGATGTGGATGGAGAGTGAATGATAAGAATAAGTTGGAAGAGTATAAGATAAAAGTTGAAGAAACCACAGAACAGTTGGTTGGGGATGAGTATAAGGACTGGTGTGGTGAAATAGAAAAAGTGGCAAATAGGGTTTTAGTTGAGAATATGCAGAAGAATAAAAGTAATAAAAAATGATTAGTAAAAGTGTAAAAGTAAGGAAAGAAGCATGCAGAAAATATAAGTGTGCTATTAAGAACAAAGAGAGTGAAAACAATATTAATGTTAAATAAGGAAAGTACTTAGAAAAGAAGAAGTTGGCTAAAATGGATAATTATAGACAGAGAATGAAGTTGAATGGTAAATTGTTGGAGGATATTAATAAAAGTGGAAGAGATGGGAATAAAAAATTTTGGAGTTACATTAAAAGGAGAAATGTAGGGGAAAGAGAGATAGTATTAATAGATGATGAGGGAATAGAGTGTAGCTCTAGAGAAGACTTAGAGAGAATCTTAAATAGATATGTAATGGATATAGAAAATAGAAAAGATGTTAGACGTGAAGGACTTAATGATAGAAAACTTGAAAGAATTTAGTAATGGGAATATTAGGTTTACAAAAAATGAACTGAATGAGGCAGGGAAGAGATTGAAAAGTGGAAATGTGAGAGGTTTAGATGGGTGGGCAGCAGAGATGGTAATGAATTTAGGGCATAGAGCAAAAGCAAAGTTATTATCATGTTTTAATAAGATGGAACAGAAGAGAGTTTTTTCAGATAGTTGGAGTAATACAAGAATAAGATTATTATTTAAAGGAAAGGGTAAGGATCATAGAAAGTCAACTAATTATAGACCAATAGCAGTAACATCAGTTTTATATAAAGTTTTCTCATATATGGTAGCTGGAAGAGTTATAAAATAGATGGAAGAGAATAATGTAGTGGGGGAAATGCAAGGAGGTTTTAGGACAAATAGGCATATAGGAGATAGTTTGTTTGTAGTTACACAACTTATGGAGATGAGTAGAAATTCAGGTAGATTGCTATATATGAGTTTTATAGATATAGAGAAAGCATATGATAGAGTAAATAAAAATAAATTATGGGTAAGGTTAGCAAATTTGGGAATGGATGAAGCATTAGTAAATATTATTAAGAAATTTTATGAAAATAATTATTATACTTACCAATTAGGTGATATAGAATCAGTTAAAGTTGAAAATGGGGTGGGATTAAGGCAAGGATGCCCTATGTCACCTATTTTGTTTCTGTTGTATTTGAGTGAAATGGAGAAAGCAATAGAAAGACTAGGAAGAGGGATAGAGATACTGTTAATAGGTGGCAAGGGAATATATACTTTGTCAGGTCTTTTTTTTGTGGATGATATCTTTTTGTGTGCAGAAAGAAGAGAAGATATGGAAATTATGTTGAGGACATGTGCAGGGTGGGTAAAGAGATGGGGATTAAATTTAGTGAAGAAAAATCAAATATAATGATGGTTAATACTGGGGAAAGAGAAGATGTAGAATTTTCATTGGGGGATATAAAGTTAAATGTGGTGGATAGATATAGGTATTTGGGAATCATCTTATGTAATCAGGAAAACTGCTTGGATGAATGGGAGAAAAAATTGGCAAATGAAGCAAAGAAAAGAAAGGGTTTGGTAAAGAAATTAAGTATTTTCATATAATAAATATGATGTAGCTAGAATTGTATGGAAGGGAGTTGCAGTAGCAGGGTTAACATATATATGGTAATGATGCATTATGTGTTAGTAAAAGGGTTTAAGATTATTTAGAGAAAGTACAAAGGGAAATAGGAAGACATGCCTTAGATGCAGAGATGTGGGCAGCAAAGGGGGCAATTCAAGAAGAAATGGGATGGTCAAGTTTTTATATGAGAGATGCAAAAAGTAAAATGAAAATGTTTGGTAGGTTGCAGTTTATGGATAGTAAAAGAATAGTCAAAATAGTGTTTAATTGGGTTATGAGTAAAGGGCAGGTAACAAGATGGGTGAGAAAGATAATATGGTATGCAAAAGATTTGGATAAAAAATCTATATCAGTATACTTGTATAAAAGATGGGATGATTGTGTTAGGAGGATTGTTCAGTATTATAGTGATAAGGAATAGGATAAAAGAATAGAAGCATTAATAAAAATAGGGAGTTGGAGAGATGGAGAACTAGTATGGAGGGTAAGAAGAGTTTACATATATATAGAAGTAAACGGAACATTGGATGCGAGTTAATTTATGATAATAGTAAGGAAAGATAGTTTATTGTTTAAGGCTCGAACGGGATCTTTAGCAACAAGAGAATATACATGTAAATGGAAAACTATGGGTGATTTAGTGTGCAAATTGTGTAAGGAAGGTATAGAAAATATTAGGCATCTGTTGATTGAATGTAAATGCTTGAAAGCAGAACGGGTACAGATAATGAAGTTATGGGAGAATAGATATGAACAAAGTGATTATACAGAAAGTGAGTTATTGTTTTTTATGCTGGGTTTGCGAAAAGATAAGGGAGATTTAGATATAAAAGCCATAGAGTTGACAAAGATTATGTTGTGGAAAAGGGATGGGGCAGAATATATGAAGACTTAGAGTGGGAATGGAAAATAAAGTGGCTAACAGGTTTATCTAGGCATAATTGCTGAGATATTCTTGACTTCGTTTAAGGAGAAGCCAAAATACATCACATCACATTTCTGATAAAGACTGTTAAATCGGCTAATTTAAAAAATTTGTTTATATATGTATTTATTATAAAATCAGCATAATGTAAAGTTCTGATATTTTTATTTCAAAACTATATCATTTTTTTTATTTTTACTGTATATATTTTTTAATGTTCCTGTAGCTTTATGTAATAAAACTAAGTCAATTTGTTTTATGTTTAAAATGATTCCCAAACATCTTCCAACCCTTCCACCAAAAGATGAATGTTCCTTTTAAACTCATTTCATTGAACAAGTTACTATGTTCCATTTCATATAAAAATTCAAAGTTGAAAATATAGAACCTTTACTGTTTTGTTACAGGTGAAAAAATGGAGAACTCATGGTCAAATTATCATAATTTCCTGATGTAGAAATAACATTTAATGATTTTAACCACTTCGCTAAATCGCACAAGGTATTTTTGTTGAATAATAGCAAAAACCTTTTTTTTTAATCTAAGCTTTTTAAATTAATTAATATATGGTTCATTTAAATAAGGAAGTTTTTTTTTCTCTCAATTCTTAATTCGGATCTTTTTTTCTCTTTCAGTAAAGTCTGACAGTCGATATTACACTTTTTTTTAAAAAAAAAAATCAAATTTCCTTTTAACTTCTTTAAGTGACTGCGTAGGATATTAATAATAATTAACAAGCTAAATAAACATACGAATATAATTTTAATCGTTTTAAAAAGAAAAAATTAGAAAGCATTAAGCATTTACTTTTAAAAATGTTTGAAGAGAACGATGAGAAGGGAAAAGGGATAATAATATACATGTCAATAATCTTTGTCATAAAATATTAAAAAAAAACTACTTAAAAACAAATGTTAAATTTGTTTTATGAAAAAATAAAAATCTTAAATATTATATTTAATAATATGAGAAAATAAATTTTATTAAAAAGAGCAATATAATTTTTATTTAAATAAATAAACAAATAGATTAACTATTTTCATCATCTAATATTAATATTGAAATCTTAAACGGCATTCCAAGAGATTGCAAGACCTAGAAAAAGACCACATGTGAGATGGATGGATGAAATAAGAAAGTGTGCAGAGGTGATGTGGAGAAGAGAAGCTAAAAATCGCAGATGGATTGAACTTGGAGAGACCGTCATCCTGCATTGGATTGATAATGGTTGATGATGATGATGAATATTAATTATTGAATGGCTAGAAAAAATTCAAACCTGATTTAAACTTTTTAATAGTAATAGCAGACAGGTTTCTATATATACACACAATGTTTCAAATAATAGTCTAGCAAGGATATCAAATCTGGATTTTTAAATTCTGAGTATTTAAGTTAAGATAACAATCTAACCAATTGAGCTATTTTGCCAAAAGTAACAATCAATAAAAAAAGTTCATATACCTATCTGTCTATGAGGGTCTTCCTGGTTTCTTCACTTTTTTCTGAGACCAAGGTTTATTAATGGCTTCCAGACATTATGTATTATTACTCTAGGTTGACTGATGGGATTATCTGCCATTGTCATGACAGCCATTTCTTTGGACTTTTTTCTTCATTCTTTTTCCTCTCTATCCAATATTTCTGTATTCTCCCAATTGAACATATGTTCATTGGTATGGCTACCACTTTAGATATGTCTGTTATTTATTTTCTTATCATTGGTTTGTGTTATATCAATTACTTTACAATGGTGTGACCAGTCTCACCAACATGCATACTTCACATTAATATGTTTTATTAATGCAGTCTTTATCTTTCAGCTTTCACATTTATGTTATGTAGTTGTTATAATTCTTCATAGGGTCACGACTTTGGAAATCTGTTTCTGAAGTTACCTTGATTGCAGATTTTCTTTAGTTTATCTGCTATTCCTAGTATGTACTGATACACAATACAGTACAAATAATAGTTTTTTTTTCTTTTGATATCTCTCTTTATTGTCTACTAAATATTTTTTTATTGACAGCTGATGGTTTAACCCATTCTTCAAGAGAGATTTTGTTCTATGTAGATTATTTTACCAAATATTGATTTAATTAAATAGAAATGATTTTCACCTTTTCACATATGTGCTCTGCTAATTTTTATATAAACTTAATGATGCCATGTTGAGTGTAGAAAACTCTCAAACACAGGGTAGAGACTTTATAAAGTAAGAGTGGCCATTTTAACTTTAATCTAAATTCTGATTTATATAGACTAATCTGAAGCATCTTGGTTTAAGAGAATGAAGATGTTACTCTGTTCACCTTTACATCTATTACTTTCTTTCATATATTAATGTATGCAAAATCTTTTGATTTACTATGAGTCAAGTTTAAGAATTAATAGAAACTATGCAATTGAAATTTATTTACCAAATGCATAAAGGATTTCCACCTTGTCACATATGGGTTGTACTAGATTTTATATAAATTCAATAATGTTATGTTGAATACAGGAAAACTCTCAAACCCAAACACAAAAGAACATATGTCTTATTTTTAACCTAAATTCTGATTTAGAAACTTCATTCATATATGAAAAAAACTAATGGATGTAAAAGTGAACAAAGTAACATCTTCACTCTCTCAAACCAAAATGCTTCAAATTGATCTATATAAATCAGAATTTATATTAAAGATATGATGGCTGCTCTTATCTTTATAAAGGCACTATCTTGGAATTGGGTTTGGAATTGAGATTATGGTGAAAAGGTGAAAATCCTTTTTATTTAATTACATACATACTAGGTCATTGGTAAGTAAATTTCAGAGTCAAATATTGGTTTCTAAATAAACTCTTTTTGCTCTGTTCCATAACGATAATACAAATCTTTGTTTTGTATTTCTAGTGTGATTGTATGTATGTGCTAAGTAATTTACTGTTTGAGAGTTTATGGAAGATGGAATAGTGTTTATAGTTGTGGGTTTAAGTTCTTCCCATGTAAATGTTGTTAATAAGGGGTGACAGTGGTGAGCCCATAACTATTATTTAATTTTGAATGAAGAATTATATGTTAGATTGAAGATATGTTTTATGCAAAATGTCAATAGTTCTATTATTTTATAAATAAGGAGTACTGTTCTGGTTTGTTAACTATTATCATATCATTTAATCTTTTCATTACAGTAGACAATGCTGTTATCACAGGGTGTGTTTGTGAATAAACTTTTCATATCAAACCTACTAATATGTCAGTTCTTTCAATTTTAAAATAGGAAAAACTCACTATATATATTGCCATACACAACAAGCTAGAGTAATCAATGGATACCAGAAGGCTTGTGCATAAAATCCCCATCTAGTGCCTACTCACCCAATATCCCCAGACTAGTTTCTGGCTTATGGCCTTCATCAGTGAGGAGCCTTGGATCTGAGAACACTGCATCTAGATCTTAGGATCTAATTCAAACCTCCAGCAACCACCTTTTATCTCCATTTAACTACAAAACTGTGAGTCTTAAACTAAAAACACCTTAATGTTTTCAATTCAAGCCCAATAGCTTCTATAGTCATATGGGTCTGAACCCAGTTCAGTACCCATACATTTTGGTGTCTTTGGTTCTTTAATAACCATAGCCACCACTATCCTATTAGGCAATTGGTTTTACACCAATAAATATCACATGACCACCACCTCTTATGCTTGTGTATAACTGTTGTTAAAACAGGCAAAACTCACTATATAGATTGCCACACACAGTAAGTGAGAGTAATTAATGGATAGTCTGGGGATATTCGATGAGTAGGCACTAGATGGGGATTTTATGCACAAGCCTTCTGGCATCCATTTATTACTCTAGCTTGCTGTGTGTGGCAATATATATAGTGAGTTTTGCCTGTTTTAACAACAGTTATACACAAGCATAAGAGGAGGCGATCATGTGATATTCTTTCAATTTTCTTATCCCTGATTAATTCTACAAAGTGTTTAGACTCACTGGCAAAAAATTGGGTCTTGTAAGCCAAAGATCTATTAACTTTGACAAAAAATTATGACAAACTTTGGCTAGGTAAATTTTTAGAAATAACTATAGATCTTAATGAAACAGTCTTTGTGAGTTTTAATAGACCATAAAAGAAAAATGTTGCTGAAATATAATATTTAGTTAACTTTTTTTCTAAATCCATGAGATATCTCTGTTGCTTTCTGAATAAAGCTTATAACTTTATTTCTGTACTTGGGATCACATTTTATGCCACTGTATTGTATTGTTCTGCTGTGAGAAGATTTTATATTTTGTTATAACAATCAGTAGTATCCATTACAACAGTAGTATTGTCTGGTCAGCAGGAAAAATGATTATATGTTGGTCTAATTTGAGAGATTTATAATCATCTTCCCTGGTAACAAAGGCAATGCTATAGTTGTAATGAATATACTTGTTTGTGGTAATAATGTATAAGAGCTATTCACAGTTGACCAATATAAAAAAGCAGCAAACATTTTGGTCTCAAGTACAAAAACAATGTCACAGGCATTATTCAGAAAGGATCACAGATACCTCACTGATTCAGAAAAAAATAAACTGAATATCATATTTCAGCAACATTCTTCATTTCTATGGTCTATGTAAAAATCCATAAGAACTATGTTTCATTAAGATCTACTGTTGGTTCTAGAAAATTACCTTGCCAAAGCTTATCATGATTTCTTATCAAAGTTCTTAGATATTTGGCTTTTGAGACACAATTCTTTGTCAGTGATTTTAAATACTTTGTAAAATTAATAAGAAATAGGAAAATTGAAAGAACTGATATGTGGAAAGTTTATTCAAAAGTGTGCCTTCCAATAGCAGCATTGTCTGTTATAAGGAAAAGATTAAATGATATTATAATAACTAACAAACCAGAATACCACTTCTTATTTATAGAATAATGAACTATTTTGCATAGTAACATACTTTCAATACAACACATAATTCTTCATTGGAATTGAAAGAATAGTTATGAACTCACCACTGTTACTACTGATTAGACTTCCTCATGCCAAAATCAAAACTACATTTTACAGAAAACCCACACATACAGGAAAATACTTAGCATTTACATGCTTATACCAGAAACATAAAATATGAATTTATATGATCACTATGAAATAGGGTAAAAGAAGTTTGTTTAGAAATGGGTAATTTGGTAAATTAACAAGCTCTAGATAAAACAAAATTCTCATGAAGAATGGATTATCAGCTGTTACTAAAGAAAATTTACATAGACACTGAAGAAAAACATCAAAAAATATTAATACATTCGTATATATATATATATATATATATATATATATATATATATTTCATATATATATATATATATATATATATATATATCTGAAATAGCAGACAAGTCATGTCATACTATGAGAAATTCTAACATCTACAAAACTTAAACTAGAAATTCTGAAAAATTAAAACTGCATCGATAAAATATCATGTAAATATCAAAGGATGTATATTCATGAGAGACTAGTCACCCTATTGAAAATTGATTGAAAGAGCACATTCTGATGATGAGAAAATTTAGCCTATAAAAAGTAGCAGACCATGTATGTACTAATGAGCATAATGATCAAGTGAGAATATTAGATAGAGGGGGAAAGTACAAAGAAGAAATTCAAAGAAGTGGATCACATGACCAAAGCAAAAAGCCCATATGTCAACTTTGTATAATAATTCATAATGTCTGGAAGCCATTACAATTCCATACTTTAGAATTTAAAGATCCAGGTTTGATTTTCATATTACTACTATCACTGGTCAAATCCGTTACACCTGATGAAAAGAGAACAGTATCACTCAAAATGTGTTATTTACTAACCTGAGTGCTATTACTAACAGTTAAATGTATTTAAAAAGTTTAGATAAAGTTTGAATTTTTCTAAAGTTATTCAGTATTTAATATTAAGTGATGGAAATAATCCAACATATTGTTTTCTTGAAGGTTTGTGATGGTGGTGTTCTAGATGTATTTTTATATTGAATTATTTCCATCATCTAATATGAGTATTAAATGTCTTTAAAAAAAATTAACTTTTATTTAAATATTCTAAATACATTCAACTGTTAGTAATAGCACATCAAACAGGTTAGTATATGCACATTTCGAGAGGTATTATTCTTCCCTTTTCTTCTGGTGTTGCTGGACTGACCAGTGACAGTACTAGCATGGGATTCAAACCTGGATCCTTAGATTCTTGAGTATTGAGTTTTAAGGTAACATTCTAACTAACTGAGCATTACCTTAAAATTCAATACTCATGAATCTAAGGCTCAAGGTTCAAATCCCATGCTAGTATTGTCACTGGTCAGGCCAGCAGCACCTGAAGAAGGGGGGGGTGAATAATACCTCTCAAAACATATTGTTTAGATATTAAGGTAATTGGAAAAGTAAGCTTTGTCTACCATATTATAAATATAAAATATTGACAGATCTAAACAATATAAAACAGGTCATTTAAAAACATGTCACTTGTAATTTAGTCACTAAACATCATATGATCACCATTATTTATGCTTACACAAGCTGTTTACACAGAGACTAAGCTCTTCATATAGTAGCACCACACAGTGCAATCTAGAGTAATCCTAAGGTCTAAGTGTAGTGCTCTCAGGTCCAAGACTCCTCACTGGTAGAAACTAGATAGGGATTTTATGCACAAACCTTCCTGCATCCATTAATTGCTCTGGCTTGCACTGAGTGGTGCTACTGTATAGAGAGTTTAGATTGTGTGTGTGTGACTTGTAATTTATTAGATATTTGAGTTATATGCCTGAGTCACTTGAATTGGCTGCCGCACTGAAAAGATATTATAAAGGCATTGTTATATTTTTACTACTTTTGGAAAAGTTTGCGCTCAAGTAAAAAATGGTTGAACTTTTAGTTTAATCTTAGTGGTTATGTGTGCAGGCACTTAGAAAAAAGTTTATGTTAAAGAGTTTATGTGAATAATGTAGATGTCTTTAATCTTTAAAATTAATTACAACTCAATATTTATGGAATTTTATATTTCTTTAAAATTAATTTAATATTTTATGTTAAAAACATAATTGTTGAAGTTTATTTACTGGACAATACCATCTAAATTATGTAAAATTTCCCAATAAAAAAATCAAATTTTCTCATACAAGTCTGCTTGGTAGAGTGAGTTAAAACTCTAAACTTTTGATTGGTCAATTATAAAATCAGTGGTAAAAATATATTCATCTTTTAATATTATATTTGTTTTAGTTTTGTTTGTAAAAAAGCAAATTAATAATTTGTCAGAATATGAAAGTGAATGAAAGTTTTTTCAAAAATAGATTTTTATTTATAATTATAAAAATATTTTATAGTGGAGAACCTAAAAAGAAGATTTGTAACCTATTAGAAAATATTGCATACATCATTGATTTTTTTTTCTCAATTTACATTCGTGTAAAAGTAAATATTTTTTACTAAAATCTTAACTATTTTTCTAAAATAATTTTATTTTCAGAATATTTTATCAAAATAATTTATAATATGTAAAAAAAATACTAAAAAAACATTCTAAAACATTCATTTTCATTTTCAAAATCAAAACAAAGAAATTGGAGCAGTAAAAATTATTGACAGGCACTCCTTTTGCTCAAAATGAGAACCAACCCATCAGTTCACCTTCTCCCATTGCAGTAGCTTCAAATTTAAATATTATTAATTTTTTACTTGTAAAATAATTCTAGAGAGAGCAGCATCTTATAGTACTTTTTAAGCTTTAAAATGAGCATAAATTTGTTATGATAACACTAATATTGTTGGTTTTAGAACTAGTTAATGCCATGCTCAAGTTTACTTGAATCTAACAGTAAAAAAGTTAATAGATGAATATAGATAGTACAAGATTAAATGATAAAATTTAATAAAAAATTGAAACTGTTTAAGGAAAAATTTAATTTGAAAAGATAAAAAAAAAGTGAGAAAACATTGGATCAGCAAAGAGATAATTAGTAATAGTTAAAATAAACAAATAAAAACATTGAAAAAAATCATGTAGGCATAGAAATTTTAACAGTAATGTAAGATATGAAATCAATAAATTAGATAATAAACCAAGTATACATAGTAGAAAAATGTGGAAAATCAAAAATTACAATGATAAATAGATTTGATTTAGTATATCATTTTTTAAAAAAAGGTCATGGTTTAAATGTAAAAGAAAATTAATATAAATGAAGTAATAACTGAAGCAAAAGGAGACACAAGATTAGTACAGAAAATGGATATCATTTAAAAATGAGAAAATTTATATATGAATTGTATAATATGAGTAAAGAGTTTTAATAAAATAATAATAATAATAGATATAAAAAATACTTATAAGAAATGCTTTTATTTATTATTGAATTAAAAATCAATAATTGTTTATACAACTGTAACTGGAGTTTTGATATTTAATTTGAAAGAAAAGGGTGAAAGACTACAATTTAATTAAGTCAATTCCTTCTTATGGTTGTCCAAAAATTCCTTATGACAATTTTGTTATAAAAAATAGAGATTAATTTAATTAATTTTTGACCCCCCTCCCCAAATGCTCTAATTTCAAGCTAAATATAAAAAACCTAATTGTGGTTGAAGAATCAATTATTTTCTTGGTTTTTACTTCCCATAGTAAATAAAAGTATTCATTATAAATATGTTTATATCTATTATTATTTAGTTTTTAACATTAAGATTCTAATCAAAGATTTTTTTCATTTCAAATTTATATGATGCAAAAATATTTTTAGGATTGAAAGTAAAATTGTAATTATTAAATCAATCTGTGCTTATAATATAGTTTTGTTCACCCACCATTTTATATTTAAGAAATTAAGTAAGCTACTTAAAATATTTTAGTATCATATTGTATTGCCAGTGATTTGTAAAAATGTACCAAATTTGATCAAATTATATTGAATAAAAATATATTGAATCTTGATTTTAAAATGTTATTCTAACTTCATTACAAGAATTTAATTAAAACAAATCACTGAACAATATATATATATATCCCCTTACACACATTGAAAACTTTTAAATATTTAACAACTTATTTTAAATTTGATATCAAAATATTTCAAATTTCATCTGCCCACTGCTCTGGATTTAAGAAACTAAGTATGTTACCTAAAATATTTTAGTATCATGTTGCATTGCTAGTGATTTATATCAACTGTATTAAATTTTAACAAATTCTAATATATATAAATATATTAAGCCTCATATTTAAATTGTTATTCTTACTTAAGTAAAATTATTTACAAATAAACAACAAACAAACAGAGAAATTAACTTGAAAGCATTTAAGAATAATTATCAACATTGAGAAAGGTGTAAGACAAGGTGACTCCATATCTCCAAAACTTTTTACAGCAGTGCTGCATGAAGTATTTTGTGGATTAAAATGGGAAACTAAAGGAGTGAAAGTAAATGGTGATTATTTAAGTCATTTAGATTTCACAGATGATGTAGTTGTTTTTGCAAATAATGCTTCAGAGCTGCAGGAAATGTTGCAGGAGTTATCAGATGAAAGTAGGAAAGTAGGACTAAAGATAAATGTTAAAAAGACTAAAGTAATGTTTAATTGATTTGCTCAAAATATGAAAATAAAGATTGATTATGATGAATTAGAAGAAGTTAACAGTTACAAATACATTGGCCAGATTATTAATACAGATGGAAACATAGTGGAGGAAATTAATCATAGAATTAAACTTGGTTGGAGTGCTTTTGGTAGACATAACTTGATACTTAAAGGAAATATGCCTATGTGTTTGAAAAGGAAGGTTTTTAACAAATGTGTTTTACCAGTTCTTACTTATGGATCTGAGACTTGGACACTTAATAGAAGAGCAATTCAGAGACTTCAGACCACTCAAAGAAGTATGGAGAGATGTATGTTGGGAGTAACAAGAAGAGATCGTAAACGCAATGTATGGGTAAGAGAACAAACAGGTGTTACTGACCTCATTGAAAAAATTAAAAGATTGAAGTGGAGTTGTGATGGACATATTGTTAGAAGAGATGATAATTGATGGACAATTGAAATTTTAAACTGGATTCCAAGAGATTGTAAAAGACCCAGAAAGAGACCACATGTGAGATGGATGGATGAAATAAGAAAGTGTGCAGGGGTGATGTGGAGAAGAGAAGCTAAAGATCGGAGGAGATGGATTAAACTTGGAGAGACCTTCATCCTGCAGTGGATTGATAATGGTTGATAATGATGATGATGATAATCAATAAAAATGCTGTAAAAATTATGATTAAGATTAAAAATGGAAAAGTTCAAAAAAATTATAAGATTTCAGGTAAATTTATGAAGGTTTGGAGTGAGCATTTCACAGAATTAATTGATATTTATACTATAATATAGAATGATCTAAAAAAATAATCTAATCAAGCTAGAATCTACCAGCTGTCCAGTTTACACTCTGGCCAATGCTTCAACACTTATAAATTACAAAGATTTAATATAGGAAATAAATATGTACAAATAATTTGTCTTAGATAATTCAGACTTATAATTCCAAAAAACTAAGATGATGATGATGATGATGATGATTATTATTATTATTATTATTATTATTATTATTATTAGTAGTAGTAGTAGTAGTAGTAGTAGTAGTAGCAGTAGTAGTAGTAGTAGTAGTAGTAGTAGTAGTAGTAGTAGTAGTAGTAGTAGTAGTAGTAGTAGTAGTAGTAGTAGTAGTAGTAGTAGTAGTAGTAGTAGTAGTAGTAGTAGTAGTATTAATAAAATAATAACTGAAATCTATCAAAAGGCAGATCTTCCATGTATTTCTCTAAGCACTTGTATCACTCATCATCTTTTTTAACAGCTCATAACTACCTTCTCTCATAATTACATTTACCAACTTCATTCTTTTTATATCTTTTTTTCACTCATTCTCTATAGCTTTTTATTCTAGGCATCAACTCAGACTACTATCTCTAAGAACTTACTTTCATTCACTCTCTTGCTCAAAAGCACACCTCTACCTTTTTTTTTTAATTCTAACATACCCACTTTACTCTCTTCTATCTTTTTTCCTCTCATCATCTATATTCCTTCCATCTAAGTAATTATACAATTCAGTTTTTTTTTCCTCATTATCTTTAAGTATCAAAGTTTATCCTTCCAGGATATCTGCCAAACCAAAACAAGAGATCTTTTCTTAGTTATTGGTTTAAGCACAGATTCTCAAAATATGACTTTTTAAAATATATATTGCAAAGGCATCTGTGGACAACTCAATCAATGTGCATACAGATTTAGAAGTGATTTAAACCTTAAATAATCAATCAAACAAGATTTAAACCTTGGATAAATATGCTAATTTGTTTTTAATATTATATGTTGATTGTTAATTATACATTCAAAATCAAACTGGCTGTGGTTTCATCTTTCACACAAACTAATTCAGACAAATACATGAATGATTATTACTAATCATTTATTACACAAAAGTTTCCTACTCCAGAAATATACTTTGAAGCAGTTAAAAATTAATATGGTTGTGTTTTTAAGATAAATATAAAAAGTGAAATAATTTTATAACTAATTTTTTTTCCATATGCCATATCTTTTTTAAGCATACTTAACCCTTCCACTCCACCACATATTCTTGAAGACATAAATAAGATATTGGAAAAAGTCCTTTGTTTCGCAGATATATTTCATAATGTGTGATTGAATAGAAGTTTTAAATATATTTACTATATATTGTTGTTGTTACGTGATATTTTTTCACTATATATACTTTTCCTGTTCTGTACAATTTATATTCTTTGAAATTATATTTCTAATCTTTCAGCCTATTTGAGCATAAGTCAAACTTTGGAATGTATCAACAAGCCAGATGTTAAAAATTACAATAACATAGAATTAAACAAAAAATAAACCCAAAACAATATTATATAACCATAGTAATTTTTTAAAAAAATAACTGAACAGTTTACTTCATGAGAAGTTTGAAAACAGAAGAAGCAAAGCAAAAACACAAACTATAATCCTAAAGGTCCAGAGCCCATCACTTCACCTCTGTAATAAACTTATGCAGAGCACAAAATAGATAACAATGCTCCACTACAAAAGAACCTATGACTTATAGAAAGAAAAGGAGCAAAACTTAAACGGATTATAAATTAAATTATATACATATAGAGAGAAGTAAAAAGGTAGGGAGAGAGAGGATGGACCGCAAAAAAATATGCTAATAATTTAAGTATAATAAATAAATTGTGAAAATTAATTTAAAAGATAAAATATTTTATATTAAAAAAAACATTTTTGGAAATAATGAACCCAAATGTCTATTATGTATTAATTATGGGTATAAAATTACAATTTTTTGATTAAAGAAAAAAAAAGCGATATAATTCTAATATGCAATTCTTATGCAGGAGAGAGAAGATCTTAATAGATATTAAAAACAGAATTCATTTTATGAAGTTATTTGCGTTATCTAAACAAAGTTATCTTAGTAATAAATTAAGGACAATTTATGTTGTGTAATAACTATTGCAAATATGATTGAGGGAAAGATTTTAATATAAACAGATTTTTTAATATCTAATATTTAGATAAGTTAATCATTTAATAACCAGATGAAACATGTTTAAATAATGTAATTTTTAAAAAATATTAAACATAAAAATGAAAAAAAAGATTGCTCTATATTATGATATTATTAAAAATCCCAGATAAAGCCATAAGTATTTGCATAATAAAACCAAGAACTATTTATCAATAAATCAAACGAGTGATACGAGTAGATAATTGTCAAAATTACAAATAATAAATAAGTTTTACTTAATAATTAAATCTAACATCAGAATTTCATCCACAAACATAGGTAATAACAAACGGTTAGAGTGGCCTATAATATGCTGAGTTCAGATGCCTAATTAATGTCAAAGTAGCACTTAGTCTGAATTTAAAAATGCTAGAAGGTGAAACATTAGCGTGAAAGTCTTTTTATCCCTCTCTAACAGATTCCATTAGTTATATTATTGTTTCAGCAGTTGAGTTACTATTTTTCAAAGATCAATAAATTAGTTTATTGACTGGGAGACTATTTTCAGTTCAATCAAAAGTAGTAAATATATAACGCACTTTGAATATTATTATGCTGATTTAGAAAGATTTTATAGCAAAGTAATTAACAAAACTATCTACTACTCCAATGACTTAGGATTAATGTCTGGTTTGAGAAAATCCATGGAAATTCTTTAGATCACAATCAGGTTCAGAATTCTTTTTTCAGTACCTCATCCTGAAGTTAATCGATCACTTAGTAAATATGCATACAAATATTATTAGGTAGAAGGCAAAATCTCCGGATTGATTCATTGATTATGAAAATAAAAAACAATGTAAATATACAGTGATCATTATTCTGAAAAAAAAAAAAGAAATTATACTCCTATGGTGGCTTAATCCATGTGTATCTTTACAATTTTAAATAGTTAAAGTTATTATAAATAGCACATGATCACCCTTTTTTATGCTTGCTCATAACTTATTAAAACAGGCAAAACTCTCCATACAGTAGTGCCACTCAGTGCAAGCCAGAGTAATCAATGGATGCCAGAAGGCTTGTGCATAAAATCCCTATCTAGTGCCTACTCATCCAATATTCCCAGACTATCCTAAGTTCTAGATGCAGTGCTCTCAGATCCAAAACTCCTCATTGACAAAGGCCATAAGCCAGAAACTAGTCTGGGGATATTGGATGAGTAATCACTAAATAGGGATTTTATGCACAAGCCTTCTGTAATCCATTGGCTACTCTGGTTTGCACTGAGTGGCAGTACTGTATGGAGAGTTTTTCCTGTTATTATAAACAGACTTTAACTTGTATATATATACATATATTGTAACCTAGTGTTATTGACACTTGGTCTATTTAGCATCGTTTCCATAGGAAAACAATGCTATCTTTTTTCTAGAAAATAAAGAAATAAAATAGTAATAATATTAAGTGATTAATAAAGTATTCTAGTTACTCACTTTAACATATTTTAAGCAAATAACTAATAAAGTTAGTAATTTAATGTCATTTTGGAAAAGAGCATAAATAGTTTAATTCAAAATAATAACCATAAGAGCAATTTAATATGGTATAAAAGCATATTATAAATAGTAATTGATTGTAGATGGACAGGGGGGGGGGGATAGATGAGTATCTTATCATAACAACATAGCTTCTGGTAATTTTATTTTTAAATTATTTTAGACAATAATGTATACAGAAATATACACCACTAATAAACAGTGTCAATTACATGTATTTATTATTTTACATTATTTGTCAAATTACCTTGTAATCCATTTAAACCATACAGAACAAAATATAACTGTAATAAGTTTGTTTGTTTTTTCCTTTCTTTTGTTTATGTATAATTAAATGATTTTTTTTCTCTGTAAGAGGTCGCTAAAATAAAACAAGACCGCCAAAAACTGGAGAAAAGTTAGTCTGCTATTAGTCCAAGGAGGAGTCAGTACTGAAATTCGGTAACAAATTTTTTTTATAATTTTTATTGCAGAAATAAATATCAGTCCATTAAATGTTTGATAATATCATGTTTGGCTAATCTTAATTGATAGGATATTCTGCTTTTCTATGTCCATCGACCTATTATAAAGTTTTTATACTAAAAGATTATACTATCGTGTGCTAAGGTTTAAAATGACCGTATTGACTACAGTAATCACTGAAAGCGTCATTATGTTTAAAGTAAATAATATAAATAATTTCCAGCAAATAAACAATTATTTATTAACTTTACCTTATTTGATAATTTTTTCTTGGTATAAAAGAAAAATTTATAATTTAAAAGACATATTATAAAAGCTAAGGAAAGTTAACTATAAAATTTCGCGCTCTTTTTAACTGACATTGTCTGCATTTAAAAATAATGAAAACTCCTCACATTAAAATATAATTTATTCAATGAAAATTATCTAGAAATAATATGAATGATAAAGGATATTTACTTATGCACCTGCATAATTTTTAAAAGGAAAATATAAATTTTCTCAAGGCAAGTATTGAAAATTTTGTATGCGTGCATATTACGGAAATTCATTATTAAAGAAGACTTATAATTCCTAGAGTAGGAATAAAAATTACCAATATAAGTGACTTAATTATAACTTTATAATATAATATGTTATATTATACCTCAACTAGAGTCCTTAAAATTCTATCTACGTAAGTCAGCTGCAGTCTTTATAATTATAATATTTCCTAAAAGTCGCGCATTAGTTTATTCTTAAACCAGCTAGCTAAATAAAATGGTACGTATCGCCAATATTAAAAAGGAAAAGAATTGTATATATGTGATCGTCAAGCGTCAAAATATTTGTCATGTTAAGTTATGTATTGTCTTTCTTGGATCCCAAAATTATATAAGTTAATTCAAAGAAGAATTAATATCCAACGCTATTATGTTTTCTTTGCTTAATTATTAAATGCGCCAGAATAGAAGCAACTTTTATCAAAATGAAATAATAAATGTTTTTTATTTCCAAAAATTTTACTTCGTGAACTACGAAAGGATCAAATTCTTCATCTAAATAAATTGCCAACGGAAAAACATTTTCTAGAAAGATAATAAACACTTGTTGAGTAATATTTTTTATTTGAAAAAAATTATGTATATTTTTTTTTATCAACAGGTTAAAAGATGTATATTCAAGTAGTATTTAAATGACCTTGTAATCATAAAGGTATGTTTTCTTTTAATTATTCTAGGTTAAATTTATATTTGACATGGAAAATAATTTTATAAAATGTGTTTACTTATGATAGGCAATTATGGGTATAAATTTATATGTTAAATACGTAAAAGTATAAAAGTTCAGATACTTAATAGATAAAATATCTAGTTAAAATTATCAGAAGTAATTAAAGAGAAGTGCTATACAGAATCTTATTTATTTAAAGTTTAAAACAAATTTATACTATGTTAATTGCGGAATTTATTCCCAATTATTTTTTTTATTAACGCATTCACTTAATTTAGTTCAAAATACTATATAACCAATTACTTGTTGAATGTTTCTTTGGCAAAGGTGAAAATTATTATGTTTATTTTGTATTATCCATTGATTACAGACGTTGATTTAAGTATACCCCGGAATATAAATTTTGTGTAATTAGTGTATTTGCTTGTCTTGCCCCGAATAGCATCAGTATATGACTAATATTCACATTAGTAACAATTGTATGTATTTATTTGTGGAATGGAAAATAATCTCCCCAAAAGCTTTATTTTCCATGAGGGGAATAAATAAATCTAGAATTCGGGTATGGTTATAACCCAAGCGATCGCTTCCCAGAGCCAGGACGATCAGCATTTATACCGTATTTAGTTCATTTCGTTCGTTAAAATCCCATGAGAGGATTATATTGGTGTGTGTTCCTATTATGCCTAGGTAAGAGGCAAGGACCCACCAAACTATTTTAAGATAGTCGTTAACTCTTCGTATCTACGGTATTATTCCCTTTTCCTCATGAGAAATAGAGATAATTCCACCACGGAAGGTGTAGAATATTGTGTTTTATTTAAAAGTTATGGCAAGATAACGGGTATACTGGAGGTAAATTCCTCACGATCCATTTAGTAAAAATAGAGTGCTAGTATATATAATCAATGTCTGGACTGTGCGTCGGAATAGTGCGGGTAATCTACACATGAGTCAATGGAGAAAATAAGTTTAAAATTGTGTGATTTATAAATTTTATTTGCCAAAGTAGGGTTCAAATACTAAGTTTAATTCAAGTTAATTATTAAGTAGCACTCACAATATAACTTATACGGAGGAAACAGTGTGTATAACAACTTCAGTTGTTATTCAGGTAAACATTAAAATAATAAATGTAATTTCTGATAAATAACCCATAAATTATAATAAGTTATTTAAATAAAAACTGTCATTTAGTTAAAGATACGATGATAATAATCGTTTGTAGGCATTGCCTAGAATCCAATTATTTTTATTTTAAAACAAATAGTCAGAATAAAGTTAAGCAGCCGTTCATATAAGATACACTAAACTGATAAGTTAGTGTATCGACAATAATATTTATTTTGTTATATTTTATCTAAATAAATGTACAGCAAAGATGAAGAAGTAGTTCAAATCCCAGTCTAAAAGCATAGACTAATTACTATTAGTTATTATTTTATTTTATCCATATGGGATCAACTAAAGTGTATAATTTTGGTTTATTATGTTAATCCTAAGGGATTGTTTTTGTTAAATTGTAAGAATAAATTGGAATATTGTTAGAATTTAATAATAAATATAGTCTTATTAAAAGCTGTTTTGAGTCATTTTCTTATGTGCTAAATAAAAGTGTATCTGCATAATACTTGCAATAATTTCTTGAGTCCAAAATTATTTATGAAATCTCAAATTAAATACACTAGATAGACAATTTTAAGAAGATCAGAATATTTCATTATATTTTTAATTTAATAAGAATTATTTATGGAATTGAAACTTCAGACCGAAACATTTTATTTTATGTGTGTGTAAAATCACTTTATTCCCAAACTAGTATATTTGATTGCATATTGTTCCATACACATGTAAGTGAAGTGTCTAAGTATTAAATCTTAGTTAAATTATTGTGTTGTCATGGGTGATGGAAGGACACAAAAGCACCCTTGTCTTTTCATCATTCCGACCGAGATTCTGGATTATAAATTGGCAGTATTATTCAAAATTATGCGTTGTTATTGAATAGGGTCATCATCTCGTTAAATATTATAATAGTTGATATGTGGATGAAGACACCTGGAATTTAAATAAGTTAAATGTTTTTTTTTTATAGCCAACCAGAATGTCAGTTCTATTGGACAACACAATACTGCCGAGCATTTTGTTAAATATAACAGAGAACCCTGAGATTAGTGTCAGTATTATAAGTGCTCTTAAAGAAAGAATTAATTCAGTATGATTAATATTACAAGTGTGGCATGGTTAAAGAGATGGAAACTTTTAAATTGTATAATAATAAAATATTGAGATCATATTGACAAATTGCTGAATGTTTTATTGAGTCAGTAATATTAACAATGAAATAAAATCATCATCATCATTGTCGAACAGTGCAAGTACTTATAGCTCAGAGAATGTATTTAGATAGAGAGAGAATGTTAGTTTATTCTAAATGGTTTTATTAAATCTATTTTATTAATGATAATTATTATTTTTTATTCTATCTCTGTCTGAACTGCATATCTCTGTAGCTGAATTATATAACTAACCTAACGAAGAGCTATATCATATTAAATAATAGAGGGTTGGAGGCGTCCGTATTATATTTAATAATATCGCTCACTGATTTTACTAGGTTATAGGAATGGCCCGTACGTACGTCGTTTTATTTTGTTTCTGTATAGGTTCGTCATTTTTAATTAGGTTAGAATATATATATATTCTAACCTAATGAACGAATGAATTCTAGCGAATCTATTAAATCACTTCGGAAATCCCAAACGCTTCTGTCTATGATTCGGGTAGCAAACCCTATATTTTTATCTAATATAGCTCGACGTTTAGTTAGTTATAATAATTCAGCTACAGCGATATGCAGTTCAGACAGAGATAGAATTAAAAAAAAATATCATTAATAAAATAAATTTAAAAGGAAAATTTAGAATAACTAACATTCTTTCTCTATCCAAAACACATTCTCTGAGCTGTAAGTACTTGCACTGTTCGACAATGATGATGATGATTTCATGTCATTGTTAATATTACCGACTAAAATAAAACATTCATTAATTTGCCAATATGCTCTCAATATTTTATTATTATACAATTAGAAGTTTCAATCTCTTAAGCCATGCCACGCTTGTAATGTTGATCATAATTGATCAATTCTTAATGTAAGAGCACTTATAATAATGACACTAATCTCAGGGTTCTCTGTTATTTTTAAAGAAAAATGCTCGGCAGTATTGTGTTGTCGCATATGACTGACATTCTGGTCGGCTATAGGAAACATTTACCTTATTTAAATTCCAGGTCTTCATCCACATATCAACTATTATAATATTTAACGAGATGATAACCATATTCAATAACAACGCATAATTTTGAATAATATAGCCATTTTATCCAGAATCTCAGTCGGAATGATGAAAAGACAAGGGTGTTTTTGTGTCCTTCCATCATCCATGACAACACAATAATTTAACTAAGATTTATTACTTAGACACTTCACTTAAATGTGTATGGAACAATGTGCAACCAAAACCTACTAGTTTGGGAATAAAGTGATTTTACACACACATAAAATAAAATGTTCTGGTCTGAAGTTTCAATTCCATAAATAATTCTTATTAAATTAAAATATACTGAAATATTCAGATCTGCTTACAATTGTCTATCTGGTGTATTGAATTTAAGATTTCATAAATGATTTCGGACTCAAGAAAAGTATTGCAAGTATTATGCAAATACACTTTTATTTAGCACACAAGAAAAATGACTCAAAACAACTTGTAACAAGACTATAATTTATTATTAAATTTTAACAAGATTATAATTTATTATTACAGTTTAACAAAACTATCTTTTATGATTAACATAATAAACAAACATATACAATTTATTCGATCCCATATGGATAAAACAAAATATAACTAACAGTAATTCGTCTATACTTTTAGACCTGGATTCGAACTACTTCTTCATCTTCTTTTTACATTTATGCAAATTGAATATAACAAAATACATATTATTATCGATACATCAACTCATCCGTTTAGTGTATCTTATATGAACGGTTACTTAACTTTATTGACTATAGATCTGTTTTAAAACAAAAACAATTTGATTCTAGGCAATACGTACAAACGATTTTTATTATCATATCATTTAATTAAATGATAGTTTTTATTTAGATAACTTATTATAATTTATGGGTTATTTATCAGAAGTTACACTTATTATTTTAATATTTACCTTAATAACAACTGAAGTTGTTATACACATTGTATTCCTCAGTATAAGTTATATTGTGAGTGCTACTTAATCATTAACCCGAATTAAACCTAGTATTTGAACCCTCCATTGGCAAATAAAAATTTCTAAATCACGCAATTTTAAACTTACTCTCTCCATTGACTTATGTGTGGATTACCAGCACTATTCCGCCGCACAATCCAGACATTGATCATATATACTAGCACGCTATTTATACTAAATGGATCGTAAGGAATTAACCTCCAATATACCCGTTATCTTGCCATAACTTTCTAAACAAAACACAATATTCAACACCTTCCATGGTGGAATTATCTCTATTTTCTCATGAGGAATATGGAATAACACCGAAGGTCTGTAGAGTTAACTACTACATTAAAATAGTTTGGTGGGTCCTTGCCTCTTACTTGGGCATAATAGGAACACACACCAATTATAATCCTCTCCTGGGATTTTAATGAATGAAATACACTAAATACGATATAAATTACTGATCGTCCTAACTCTGAGAAGCGATCACTTGGGTTATAAACATACCCGAATACTAGATTTATCTATTCCCCTCATGGAAAATAAAGCTTTTGGGGAGATCAATTTCCATCCCACAAAATAAAGACATTACAGTTATTACTTATGCGAATCTTAAGCATATACCAATGCTGTATCGGGGCAAGACAAGCAAATACACTAATTACACTAAATTTATGTTCCGGGGTATACTTAGATCAACGTCTGAAATCAATGGATAACACAGAATAAAACATAATAATTTTCACCTTTGCCAAAGAAACATTCAACAAGTAATTGGTAGTATAGTATCTTGAACTAAATTAAGTGAATGCGTTAATGAAGAATAATTGGGAATAAGTTCCTCAATTAACATAGTATAAATTTGTTTCAAACTTTAAATAAGTAATATCCTGTATAGCACTTATCTTTAATTACTTCTGATAATTTTAACTAGATATTTTACCTATTAAGTATCTAAATTTTTCTTCTTTTACGCATCTAACATATAAATTTATACCCATAATTGCATATCATAAGTAAACACATTTTATAAAAACAAAATTTTTTTTTTTTTATGTCAATATAAATTTAACCTAGAATAATTCCATGAAAATATACCATGATTACAAGGTCATTTAAATATTACTTGACTATACAGCCTTTAACCTGTTGATATAAAAAAAAAATACACATAATCTTACAAATTAGTAAAAAAAAATCATTACTTAACAAGTGCTTATTATCTCACTAGAAAAATGTTTTTCCGTTGGGCAATTTATCTAGATGAAGAACTTGATCCATTCGTAGTTCACGAAGCAAATTTAAAATAAGAAACACATTTTATTATTTCATTTATATAAAAGTTGCCTCCATTCTGGTGCAATTAATAAATTAGGCAAAGAAAACATAGCAGCGTTGGATGTTAATTCTTCTTTGAATTAACTGCTATAATTTTGGGGATCCAAGAAAACAATACATATTTTAACATGATGAATATTTGACGATAGTCGATCTCATATACAATTCTTTTCTTTTTACTATTGGCGATACGTATCATTTTTAGCTAGCTGGCTTATGAATAAAATAATGCGCGAATTTTTCCAAAATACTATTATTATAAGGACTGCAGCTGACTTACGTGGATATGAAGTTTTAACGACTCCAATTGATGTATAATATAACATATTATTTTATGGTTATAATTAAATCACTAATGTTTGTAGTTTTTATTCCTACTCTAGGAATTGTAATTTTTCTTTAATAAGGAATTCTCCGTAAAATGCACACATACAAATTTTCCGATATTTGCCTTGAGAAAATTTATATATTTTTTTTTTTTAAAATATACAGGTGCATAAGTAAATATCCTTTATCATCAATATTATTTCTAGATAATTTTCAGTGAATAAAACATTTTAACGTGGGGAACTTACATTATTTTCAAAAGCAGACAATTTCTTTTAGAAAGAGCGCGAAATTTTCTAGTTAACTTTCCTTGGCTTTTCTAATATGTCTTTTTAATTATAATTTTTCTTTTATACCATGAAAAGATTATTAAATAAGGTAAAGTTAACAAATAATTGATTATTTCCTGGAAATTACTTATATTACTTATTTTAAACATAATGACACTTTCCGTGATTGCTGTAGTCAATACGGTCATTTTGAACTTTAGCAGAAGATAGTATATTTTTGCGTATAAAAAGCTTTAAAATAGGTAGATGGCAACAGAAAACAGAATATCTTATCAAATAGGATTAGCCACGCATGATATTATTAAAAATTTACTTGACTTATATTTATTTCTGCAATAAAAAATAATAAAAAATTTGTTACCGAATTTCAGTACTGCTTCCTCCTTGTAAAACTAAAGTCAGACTAAACTTTCTTCAAATTTTGGCGGTCTTGTTTTAGCGACCTCTTACAGAAAAATAATCATTTAATTATACATAAACAAAAGAAAGGAAAAAAAAAACTTATTACAGTCATATATTTTTCCGTATGATTTAAACAAATTACAAAGTAATTTGACAAATAATGAAAAATAATTAATATCTTTAACTAACAATGCTTATTAGTGGTGTATATTTCTGTATACATTATTATCTAAATTAATTTAAAAATTACCAGAAGTTATTGTGCTTTATGATAAGACATTCATCTACTCTCCCTCTCCACCCATCCAAAATCAATTACTGTTTATGATATGTGCTTTTATACTATATTAAATTGCTCTTATTGTTAATATTTTAATTAAATTATTCATGCTCTTCTTCAAAATGACATTGGATTACCAAATTTTTTAGTTATTTGCTTAAAATACGTTACAGTGAGTAAATAGCATACTTTATTAATCACTTAATATTATTATTATTTTATCTTTTTATTTTCTAAAAAAAAATTGCATTGTTTTCCTGTGGAAATAATGCCAAATAATCCAAGTGTCAATAACACTAGGTTACAATATATATATATATATTAAGTGTTATCAAGACAATGAAGACATACAGTGAAGCATTACTTGTATTCCATGTAATCAAAAATATTGCTCAGAGTTGCCTTTGTTCTATTCCTTGCTTATTTTCGTTGTTGTTTTTGTTATTGGATATTATCCCACATCTACACGTGTTCTGAGTTTAATTATATAACTCTAGATCCAAATGTTATAAACTTAAATAAAAAGTGTATTTTTAAATCCCACAATTAATTGATCATTTATCTTTTAAAAATTAGTAATTTTGCATGTCTTTATTAATATATTTCTTCCTTCCATATTCTCATATAAACCATATAAATCTCTTAAATTATTAATGGATGTAATAATTCTACAATTAATGAGAATGTTAAAAAAATTTACTGATAATATTAAATATTTGAAAACCACGCACTCTTCACAAAACTGGAGCTTAATTGTAAATATAGGGGATTTGAACTCAGACTTTCAAGCATCCTTCAACTATCCACACTATTTCATGTAGCTGATACACATGACCACACACATGTAGAAAAGATAAATAATCACTAATAAAGGTATTTCATGCTAAACCAGCACTCATCAGTTTTCCAGATTATCATCTCCCCCCCCCACACACTCACACACACACACACACACACACACACATATATATATATATATATACACACACACACACACACACACACATATATATATATATATTAAAATATCCAGTTTAAATAAGTGTCAAAATTAATAGTGCAATTCATGTAGGTCTGCTGGCATTGCATTTATTTTGTTCTATTTATCTTATATAATAGTTTCTAAAAATCAGTAAGAAAGTGGATTAATTATTTCCAAACATCTAGATGGTTTCTTATGCCTTACATGACTTTGTCCCTTCTGATTAAATCAGACATATTTTTATTATTTAATATCAACCTACTCATTAAGTATTTATCTATAAAAACATGTATTAAGATATACAAGGAGACTATGATTCAGATAATAAGAGGAATTTTTCATAGCATAAAGCTTATTATCCTAACTAAATGACTGTGCTTTCAATTTGGATATTCTTAACCAACTGGATGCTTCTGAAGTAAATGGAATAATCTACCAACCCCTAGTCACTATTTGATTCTGTAAGAATTAAAACACTTCACTGATTTTCTGGGGAAATGTTACGTTGGGATAATTCTTACTACTACAGCCGTACATTTTGTATTTGGTGTTTTTCCATTGATATCGTTTTTTAATTGTATCTAAAAATGACTCTTTGATATCTCATGATTATTGTATAAGATGGAATATAAGATTTTCAAAGGTCTGATTTATCCTATAATTTAATAATATTAAAATATTATTGATCTTTTCCAATAAAATATTCAATTATATTAATACATCAATCTTTCATGTAGGTAATAAATAAATGAAAGCATCACTCACCTTACTATATCTTGCTGGCAGTAATTGCTGGCATCTTCCATCACATAATTGAATATCTATATTCAATCAGTTTTGGTGAAAGAAATTACTTGAGGAATATTCCATTTTCTTCTTCAGTAGTATTTGCTTATTCATATACAACAATATAGCTTATTAAATAATCACAGTCTTCTCACACCTTTAAGCAAATAATTTTTATTAATATAATAACAGTTTCGACTGCTCATGGCAGTCTTCTTCAGATCTATTGCCCTAGATTGAGATCTGCAGAAGACTGCAAGGAACAGTCGAAACTGTTATTATATTAATAAAAATTATTTGCCTAAAGGTGTAAGAAGACTGTGATTATTTAACATTTCTACCAAGTAGACTTTCTGATTAGAAAAATTTATGAAATAATAATTACAGTAACTCTAATCCAGCAGATGTTAATAAAAGTATTCTATCTATGTTAATTACTGAAACAATTATTTGCCTTAATGTATATATTAAGATATTATTTAAAGCAGGCAAAATTCACTATACGTATTGCCACACCCAGCAAGCTAGAGTAATCAATGGATGCCAGAAGGCTTGTGCATAACATCCCCATCTAGTGCTTACTCATCCAATATCCCCAGACTAGTTTCTGGCTTATAACCTTCATCGGTGAGGAGCCTTGGATCTGAGAGCACTGCACCTAGATCTTAGGATCTAATGCAACCCTCCTGCAACCACCTTTTATTTCCATTTAACTACAAAACTATGAGTCTTAAACTGAAAACACCTTAATGTTTTCAATCCAAGCCCATTAGCTTATATAGTATAAGGGTCTGAACCCAGTTCAGTACCCATACATTTTGATATCTTTGGTTCTTTAATAACCATAGCCACCACAATCCTATTAGGCAGGGTTGGTTTTAAGCCAATAAATATCACATGACCACCACCTCTTATGCTTGTGTATAACTGTTGTTAAAACAGGCAAAACTCACTATACATATTGCCACACACAGCAATACGTATAATGACTTTTGCCTGTTTTAACAGCAGTTATACACAAACATAAGAGGTGGTGGTCATGTGATGTTTATTGGCTAATATTAATATTTAGTAATTATTACTGGTTCTATCCAGTAAAATTCACATAATGAAAACACTGATTTAAAATCTGAAATCAAACCCACAAACCAGTGTTATCCTTATTAGAAGTCTTATCATCTAAGTTCAATAAAAAAAGAACAGAACAAAAGTTAATTGCAATATTTGTGTATATTATCAAAATAATGCATAAATTATTAATACAATTGAGATTATCATTCTTGATTATACTCACAAGCTGTGTTTTAATTTTTCTTGCAGTGAAATCCTTTGAGTTCCTGCTTAATTGTTGCAGATGAAAAAAAATTTGTCTACAAGATAATGAATGTAGCAGGATCTAATTCTCATACGACAAGCATCTTTAAATTTAGTATTCTCTTTTCATTCACTTATGTTTAACAACCCAATGAAAATCTGCCACTTTCAATTGTACATTGAGTATCATCATATTCAGCAAGCTAAAGAACACACAAGAATCTTATAAAAGTATTTTCAAATATTAACATAGCATACTTAAATTAAATATTTTCAAATTTTTATATTATGGTGTTAGGAACCTGTCCTCAATTCTATACAATAAATTTGACAAATAGCAGCTTTTATACTACTTAATTGGATTAGTTATCTTATTACGATGAAATAGTTTTTCTGTTGAATTATAAATATAACAAAAACATATTGGACTCAATGCTGCATCTCAATATCAAATTTGCCTTTTTTTAAAAACTGATATGCATCCAGATGACATCTTATCCCATCAAACATTACTGAAAGATTTTCTTCCATCACTAACTAATAAAATAACAGAATTTTCCGATCACTGACTACCAAAACAACCACAGTGTTTACAAGTTACTTTAACACATTTTAGGTCATTATCTAAAGTTGAATGAATAACTCAGTCATCAGTTTATTAAAAAAATAATATAGGGTGGACCAAGTACTATTTTTATTTTAACTTCTTCAAATATTTTATCACCAAGGTCATGCTTTGTCTTATAATATTATGTAGTATCTTTATAGTATGAGAAACAAACAACTATTTTCAAACATTGTCACAAATCTTTTCAATTAATTGAGTTTAAAATGTCTAGAAAACCAAAATATAAATCACATTTTTATAATAGTATTCTTGCAATAAATCTCTAGTGCTCAAAGGGATTGTGTCTCATAACCAGTCAATTAGTTTTTAATCAGTTGCAAAAAAAACTTTAATGCATAACAGTAATATTTCAAAATAATAGCTGCAGTCTTTTCTACCATCTTTAATTTTGAAATTGTAATAATATAAAATGTTTTAATTTTGAAGTTAACATTTCAATGCTGTATAATAAATTTATTTAAGCATCCCACCAACACCTGATTTAACTTCACTAGGATGATATCTCAAAGCAAATTTACATGGTTCATTAGACTATATTATATTCTTTAATCTAAATTCTAGTATCATTTACGTAAAAGATGATCAAAATATTCTCTCAGTGTTTAAAGTATCAGCATTCATATAAAAATTGTTCTCTATTGATTTAATAGTAATATATCATTTTTATATCCTTATATCATTTTCATTGTATCAAAAAACGTTCTAAAGTGATCACTATCAAGTGATAGCTGCATCATGGATTATTCTCAAGTATTCTCGACAGCCCATGAATCTTCATCTTTAAATCTCAGTAGTTTTTTTTAATCAAATCAGGAAAGGTATAATCATCAGAAAAGCATTTAGAACTCCTTTAAATGACTCAAGCACAGATTTATTTATATCTAAAATTTTCTTATGAGAATCTATGTTTTAAAAGTATAAAAATTTTAAAGGGTTGAACTTAATTTTAATGTTCAACATTTCTTAAAAGCAAATATAAACCAAGAGTTTTTTCAAAACATTGAGTATATAATCTGTTCAATGTCATTAAAAGTTTTACTTTGTAATATAGATATATGTGGTTTGTATAATAGTATATAATTAATGCACATGTGACTTTGTATTATATTACTTATATTTTTGGACTCTTGCCAATATCATATTTTTAAAAATGTCATTAAACATAGATGCATCCCTATTTCTTCACAGTCATCTTTTCTGTCTGAACAAAGTGTTATTATAATCAATATAAATATTGTTTAACATTAATAACAGGTCACTTGATTTCCAATAACTATGTGCTGTAATTTACTGCTCTTACCAATATATGCATTAATAAAGGTTATGATTTGTTATTTGCATTGATTAAGTAACATTCATTTCGTGCATAAATAGTTATTTAAAAACTCTGTAGAGCTTTTTACCAGAAGACAGATTTTTTAATGCTTTTATTAAACTCTTCAATTCTACAACTTTATTCAGAGTCATATTTTATGTTTGTCCTCAACCAAAAGTCATTAAATTCTATTACTGGGCAAATAGGATTACTATCTATGTTTGGTCAGAATTGTTGATGAGACTTTGGTAATATCTCGACACATTACTTCCAGATCAATTTAGTTGTTTTGCAATCTTGAAAGAAGTCTGTTTCTTGCATTAAATGTATTAGTTATTTAAAGTGTTTCTTACCTGAAAATTTTTTTAATTAAAAACCCAGGAGTCTTCGTTAGAGTCAGTTCACTAAAATTGAATCTTAAATTATTAGTAAGTCTGATCAAATTACTAAATGATAATATCTGGTAGATGAATATTTTTGAAGCCAGAATATTAAAAAATATAGTTAATCATGCCAGAAGTTTAAAAATAGATTAGAGAACTTCCATATTTCTTCTTTTTTTTTTATTTCAATAATAAATTTGATTCGCTTATAACTGGATTTCGTGCATTGAAGGGAAGATAGAAAATGAAAAATTAAAAAGACCACCCCCCCACATTACTGTTCTTACATTCCATCCATCCTCCATAAATATTTAATATTCTTATTTTTATTAAAACATTTTAAGTTTTCTTGTTTAAATTTTATTTTGTTATATGTTATTTTTTTATATTTTTAATGATGATTGCTCTGTTGTGCACAACATTGAGAAATTCTTATATTTCCAAAACTATAATCCCAGTTTGTTTACCCAAAGTTGCTCTAATATTCTTGGCATCAATAATAAAACATATATGTCTTGATGTATATTCAGTATTCTAATATTTGATATGAATGTAAATAGTAAACAGGGACTCAGCATTCATAAGGATATTATACATGCACCCATCACTAGTGAAAATTGTATATTACAATGGTACTTTTTAGTCCTAAAGTCAACATATCAAGTCATTTCTGACAACCAATATTAGCATGGTTCTTTTACTCTTCAGCTAAAAATCACTTTCAATAATTACCAATATATTATGGAATATCTTTTTAAATTTAATCCAGTTTCTCTGATCTATGGTTTCTCTTTTCCACATCAATTCAGAGAACTTTCATTTATCCATCCCACATATGCTCTCTTTCTCAATCTTTTTTACAATCTCTTAATAAACCATTCAAGATATCAACTGTTCATTCACTTTCTTTCCTCCAGTAATATGTTTGGCTCAGTTCCATTTTAGTCACCCAGTTCTTTCATTACATGATCACCATTTCTTACGCTTGCCCATAACTGCTATTAAAACAGGCAAAACTCTCCATACAATAGTGCCACTCAGTGCAAGGCAGAGTAATCAATGGATGCAGGACTAAACATTAATGCTGAAAAGACTAATGTTTAAAGTTTTTTCCAGAAAAAAATATAGAAGTTAACTATATAGTATATACTTTAACCAGATTATTAATAGATGGAAATATAATGAAAGAAATTAATAACAGAATTAAACATGGATGGAAAATTTTTCTAGAAATTTGGAAATGAAGATTTTTTTCAATAAATGTGTTTTATCACTTCTTACATATAGATGTGAGATTTGGAAATTAATAAAAGTGCAATAAAACAGGATTCAAATTACACAATGAATATGTGGAATGATTGAGAGTAAAATACTCAAGTGATAAAAAATTATGTTATTATTGATATCAAGGAAAGAACTGTTATTAAAGCAGGTAAAACTCTCCATACAGTAGTGCCACTCAGTGCAAGCCAAAGTAATCAATGGATGCTAGAAGGCTTGTGCATAAAATTCCTACTCACCCAATATCCCCAGACTAGTTTCTGGCTTGTGGCCTTCATCAGTGGGTAGCCTTGGATCTGAGAACACTACACCTAGATCTTAGGATCTAATGCAATCCTTCAGTGGCTGAAAAACATCATTTGAAAAAATAATAAGTAATCTCCATTTATATTTGTTCCTTACTTTCGTACTTTAATCCATAAAACACTCCCCCTATAATTGCTGAAAAGCATTTTGAATATATGGAATCACCCTGCCATATATCCTTATTGAATTACTAGCCAAAACTTGAAAGAAAGCACTAAGTTTGCATGTAATTTCCAAGAATGGAGTGTTCTGGATAGAGATTTTAAATATTTTCTTATACCGCACTTATTAATTAAGAGTTTGTTTGAGCTATTGGTATGCCCTCTGTATTACATTTTTGTAAATATAAGCTTATAAAAGCAATGTCATGTTATATATGACTTGCTTTTTTTATTATTATAATTTTACCTTTAAGACTTTGGCTATGCTGAGGCTATTAAAATATGATAGATCTGAATTTAGTTCAGTCCCATATAGCTATTTAAATTAGATATCTGGATTTAAAGACATTTTCATGTCCGAAAATGTTTTGAGTTTCTACTTAAATATACATATGAAATAAGTGCTGGGTTTTGAGTTGATATTTTAGATCTAGTATCCCAATATTCTAGCTCTCCACTGACGTAAGCCATAAGCTCGAAACCAGTTGGTCTGGAGATGGGGGTGTTCTGGATAAAGATTTGAAATATTTTCTCATTTCGCAATTATTAATTAAGAGCTTGTTTGAGCTATTGGTATGATATCTGTATTGCATTTTTGTAAATACAAGCTTATAAAAGTAATCTCACGTTATTTATATACGACTTGCTTTTTTGATTATTAAGAATTATTAACGTGAATTCAAGCTCTAGATCTAAAGAAGACAGCAAAATATGCTAATCACATTATTAGCAGGTTCACATTTGATATATTACAATTTAAGTAATGTTTAATAGAGTTTTTATGCCAATACAGTATTAGAAATTGTTATAATTTAAGAACAATTAAAAGACCCTTAAGAAATTTTTCCACTCTATATATTAAGTATTACTTTATAAACTCCAATCTTTTCTGTTTATATTTAATAAATAAAGGGGAAAAAAATTATTTTGTTTTTAAACTTAATCGAGTTATTGTTTTATTGGAAAAAAATTTATTTTTTGATAATTTAACTTCTGTTTTATACATTTGAAGAAAAAAATATATAGATTTAGAATTGTTTTGGAAAGTTTTTTTTTATTATTATTAATATTTCTTATATATAAAATACAGCTGACTAAACAAATTTTTAATAAATTAATCTGATTTTTCTGTTATCTAATAAATTTGAATTTAAAACAAAAAAGAGTAAATATTTTATCAGGGCCGAAACTTTATGTGAAATGAATGCCTATAACTATAGACTGCCGATAGGTTATTTTTAAAGTTTTGTTTTTTTTTTTCATATTATTTTTAAGATTGGCCCTAGAATACATACTTTTGTGAGTTTAATACTCCAATTTGCATTTTATGCGAATAAATATTTCTATTTAATAATTATAAAACAACCAATTTACTGAGGGAGTACTTTTGTTTATTCACAACTCCAGATAATATTAATAAAACTAAACATTTTAATAAAAGGTTGTATATATCAAAATATGTCACGTGACTCTATCTAATAGTATTAAGCATTTTTCTCCATAACTACCTTCGTAATTAAAAATGGCTGATAGTAATGGCAAACAGATATCGAAATTTGTCTCCAGGTATTAGCCAATTCATTCATCAAAAACAGTGTTTCCCTTCTCTTTTTTACTTGTCTCCTTGTTACCATCACCCATTCATGCTTATAATGCCTCAGCATAATTCAGTCAATAGTAAAGTATAAGACTTTGGAGCATAAGGTCATCACGTGGATTTCAGTTTTGGTATTTCTAATATTCAGACTTCTTTTGAATCATCCAGAAATCAACCCATTTCATTATTTATTTATTTATTTATTTATTTATTATGCTTTAAAAATGAAGAAACAAAGATAGTTTACTGCTTGAACTCCAGGGCATTTTTAGGAATGTAAATTAGTAGTTATAATTTGATTATTCATAATACCCTTTTCCCATACCTCCTGAGAAATAACCCAGTTTGGAAATTGCTTTTCTACTAATATTAAGCATATTCTGCTGTATTAATAGAAAAATATAATAAGCAGGTGCAATCTTTCTCACACACTTCCTAGCATATATCTCTTCATATCACATGACCATCACATTGCTCCAGGTTACATATTGCTGTTTCAGCAGTCTACTTTTTTCCTTCATCACAGCTATGTAACCTAAGGCAGGTTTTAGTAATTGATGGACAACAGGTAATAGTGCTTAATGTTGTCCTATCTATTAATATCAGAATAATTTTCTTGGTTATGGTTTTCATCAGTGAGAAGCTTCGGATCTTTGAACAATAAATCTAGATCTTCAGAATCTAATGCATTTTTCTTTTAGAAGTCATCATTTAATTCTGTTTCATTAAAAAGCTATCAGTTCAACCTTAATTTATAAATGTTTTCATTCTAAGCCAATTTGCCTAACAATCATACAGGTTTTAAACCAGTTCAACACATTTTGCACTGCCATCTGGTATCCATTAATTGTTAAAGCTTATATTAGATGGCATTGACATAATGAAAGAAAAAGAATTTGCTACTAAAACAGCAATGTATTAGAAAGTCATGCGAGCAATCTAAACCACATGATAGAGGAGCTTATCATTATTAAAAACTAAGATACCACAACATGTACTGAATAAGTTTCAGATCTACACAACAATACAGGCAATTTGTCTTAGATTGAAAATGTTTATATATTTTCAATTTGGGTAGATAGCTCACCAACAAAAAAATAATGGGCACCAGAGATCCAAGTGCATTTTCTATTATTCAAAACTATTCATTGATGAAAGGCATAAGCTAAAAATTGGTCTAGAGATATTGGATAGGAAAGCATTTGATAACATATTTATTAAGCACTATAATTTGGCATTTATGAATTCCAAAAGCTCACATTAGGTAGTAGAGTTATAGTGAAAGATAAAAAACATACCTGTGTTTATACACACTTGATCAGCTATGTTTCCTCAAAATCATAATGTTTCCAGAATAGTAGCTTATTAAACAGTAAAACAATAGATTACAATTTAATCTGTATTCCATTATTGGTTATTAATTATAGCATATGTATACAAGTTTGTATTTTAATGATTTCAATAAGCATGTGACTAATTTTATGGTTTATCAAAAATGTAATACTAAGAATATAAACCTATTCCCAGAGCAAACAAGTTCAAGTATGAACTTGTAAATAACACCTGCCTATTGATATTTTAAAGCTAATCTATTTTGTCATATAAATCTTTTACCTGACAAAAATGACTGGCAATGATATAGCAAACAGTAGGCCTTAATTACAAGTTTATTTAAATAATTCTGGGAGATTTTATTTTGTGAAATATTCTAGTAATATATTTGAACTTGTTTGTTTCATGTATGGGTTTGGGTATATGTGTATATATTTACGTTCTTAGTCCGAAGACATGTTAGGTTAATTAAGTAAAAGAATGCTATAAGCCACTAAACATCACATGATCACCATTCTTTATGCTTACACAAGCTGTTTACACAGAGGCATAACTCTCCATACAGGAGTGTCATTCAGTGCATTCCAGAGTAATCAATGGTTTGTGAAGGTTTGTGATCCAAGACTCCTCATTGATGAAAGCCACAAGCTACAAACTGGTCTGGGGATATTAGATGAATAGGCACTAGATAGGGATTTTATGCACAAATCTTCCTGAATCCATTCATTACTCTGACTTGCACTGAGTGGCACTACTATATGGACAGTTATTCCTTTGGGTAGAATGCTATGAGTAAGTTACTAAAAGCATTTTACCCAAAGACTGCATTGTTAAAAACAATAACTTTTTTATTCTTCATCTTTTATAATTTGTTTTAATAAATCACAGAAATTCATCTTTAAAATGTAATAAAAATTTGTTTTAAAAACTATTTTTTTAGTATCATGCATTTACTCATCTTCATTTTCATAGTTAAGTTATTTATTGACTTTAAATTGATGAAATTATCCCATTTTGGGTTAACTCTGAATTAAAATTAATAGAATTAGCAAATTCTTCAGCAGATAAAATTAATTTAAATCATTCTTCAATTATCAAATTTTATGTATATATTTTTTAAGATCTTCTACATCTCTACTGCACTATAAATTTGGCAATTTTGTTTCTGAAGTAATTTACTTTCTACATTAATTTTTAAAAGAATTTTGTATTTAATGATGATGAAATAAATTTGAAGGAAGTAATTTTCAATGAGAAAAATATGTTTGATGTTTCATATCTGCATTTCTAGATTCATCATTTGATAAATCAAAAAGTGCATTGTATACATTTCCTAAATAAAATTCAAATGGTTTCAGTGATTTAACTCTACTTTCCCAATGCATTTGATGCACGGACTTCAAGAACAAGTTGGCAATATACTTTTTAAAGATGCAGCAGCAAATTGTAAGTGGGAGGAAAAGTACTTTATGAACAATGCTAAAAAAATTATTTATTTCATTTGCTACTTTGAAAGCACATCTAACAATTACATTTAATTGTACATTATGCAAGAAGCAAACATTACATGAAGATTTAAATTTGACATTACAAACCAACAGTTTTATTTCTCACACTTGATCAACTGTCACAACCTTATCTTTATAAGTTGTTTGTGTCTAAATTAATCTTTTGTAACTTATAAAAGTTTAAAAATTTCTTTCTCTCTTCTATCATAAATAGAACAGAATGAAATAAAAATGTTATTTTACTTCCACTTTCCTAATATCTATGGTGTGTATCTAAGATTCACAAAAACTGTTTGGTGTCTGAAAGATCCATGATGCAGGCCAATATTATTTAAAATATTTACCTTATTTAACTTCTTAGAAGAATGGATCTTCTTTCTCCAAAATATTTATTATTTCATTTTGAATTTTGTTTCCAAAATAATAAACAATTCTTGTATCATCCATTTTAGAATGCTGAATTTGTCTAACATTTTAATCCATAATATTAAGTTTAGCAATTATTTCTACTGCTTTCAGAAAGTTACCATTATCAGAAACATAGAATTCATTCCACATACTACACTGTAGCTATAATTTTTTCGATGACAGCATTCCATCTTTTTTCATCATAGCGAGTAATTTTTGCTTTTTTTTTTTATCTATCATCAGTTTTTTAATCATATTATTTTTCAATTTTGATCTTTTTTCTAATTATTCAAATGCAGGTAAAGTAATTCCATGTTTAAATAATGTATGAGCCATATGATCCCATCATAAAAATAATTGGTATTTGCTAATTTCATTTTTAAAAACAGTAAACCCAGTTTTACTTATTGAATAGATTATTGATTGTATTTTTTTCATTATTTTTTAATATGTAGAAATAATTAGTTAGTGAACATTTTTACTTATAACTTTTATAGAAAAATTAAAATTAAACATCCCATACTTTGGATCACTTACGTTATCAATCACTACATACTTTTTCATTCATGGGGTCTATTCCATGATCATTTAGATTTTGACCAGATACTAATTGAATAATTTCTTTATTATCCATAGTGCATATTTCTTACTTACTCAAATTATCACTATATAACAAAGAATTAGTTAGTACTCCTTTTACAGGGTCCAGAATGGCATTATTACTAATGACTTTTCTATTATCTCCTGGAAGTCGCCCTTTTTTTTTTTGCAATCATTGTCAGATAGATTGTATTTTTATACTGGACTATATCCATCATCTAATATAAATTAATTTTTTTTAAAAGACATTCAATATTTATAATAGTCTAATATAAAAACACAACTAGAACACCATCATCACAAACCTTCAGGAAAACATTGTCAGATAGATCGTTATTTGTTTCAGATATGATTTTAGAGGAGGAAGTTAATGGATCAGGTTTAATTTCTTTCTCTAGAAATAATCAATGATTTGTAATAAATTTTGTTAACAATCTTCTCAGTTTTTTCTGTTTTTCTCTAATGCTAGTAACCTGAAAGTTTTTTCATCTTCCCATTTGATTTATCCAAGTGGCCTTCAGTAAAAATAAAAGTAAATACCTTGATTGTTTTTTTTAAATAAATAAATAAACTTTTTTAACAAATAAATTTTGCTGCTTAAAATTGATAAAACAGATTTTATTAAATATACATTTCTAATTAGTTGTCACTCTATTTCTAATTATTCCAATCCATGAATAAAATTACAAAAAAAGAGTGTTTTCTTTTCAATGATGAATAATAAGCTATAAATTAGTAACAAGTAACACGATTTATAAATATCCTGTAAAACGATTATTTTACATTTATGATGTGAACTTGAGTGTAGTTTTTAAACAAAAAAATAATAATAATCTTTAGCTATAAATTATAGATATCAAGTAAAGATTGTGAATTTGTGTAAAGATATTAAAATTCTTATATTAACACAGTTCGTTTTGTGTTAACTAGCTGATAACAGTAAGTTGTTTATTTTCATTAGATGGGGAAAATGAATACAGTTTATATTAATATTCTTATAATATAATACATTTACAGAGCTACCATATATATTGTAAATATCAATTACAAAATAAAAAACAAAAATAGAAAAAATATTACTGATTATATATTTTGAAAATATAATAAAATTATAGTGTATCATCATCACTTTTGAAATCCCCATCAATCTTAAATGCTTCTTTATTCCTAGCACATTATGAACAACCAGTAGGCCTGTGCCTGATCATCTAGGGTCCATGAATTTTTTAATGTACAGTAGATATTATTTTATCTAATACAGATATTGCTTTTGCAATATAATCAAAAAATATCAAATTCACAGCTGCTATGTGGGGCAAGCAATGGAAAATAATCATCAATGATAATCAAATGTGTCCGCTTGCTTGTTGTACTCTATATTCTAGTAATATTTATTTTCACAATGAAAAATATTTTTAATACATCATTTCTAGTGAATTCAAAGATAAAAAGCTTTTATTCTTTTCTATATAGAGTTAACAACATAGTTTTACCATTAAAAAATTAAATTTTCCTTCTTAGAGATAACTATATAATGATACAAATAGTAGACTGTAGCCAAACGTTGCAGAAAATAATTGTATTAGCACTGCAAATTAAAATAATCTGTCATTATTGAATTTTTGCATGATATATGGATTGATTATTACAAACATTTGTTTATGTGGAAAACCATTATTAAAAACATGGATGCTTCCATGAGTGAAACAATGGCATTTAATGGATTACATTATAGGTAATATGCATAATAAAAGTTCATATTATGTGAGCGTTAGATTGTTAAATGGATTATAAATTAGCATAATGTATTAAAAATAAAAAAAGATAGCTTTTTAGAATTTCACTAGCTATTAAACATTAAAATTCTCATTTGGATATGAATAAACCTATTCTTAGGTTCTTGAAAATGGAACCATAACTATTTTTCTGATAGTGACCTTGTTAATAATTTAATTAAAAGAAAATATGTGATCCTTTCTGTTTGACAGCATAATAAATTCAATGTGAAATTTCATAATAAATATAGATTTGGAAATAAAAGTTCAATAACAGTCGAGAAGAGTTTTAAAATGATTACAGAATTAAAACTGCAATGAAAATACAGACATTTACTGATATCACAATCCTATAAAATCCAACAATGGCATGCTTTTACATGATGATAATGATATTTTAACATATGGAAGAAGTATATTCATCATCTTTTAAATATACAAGAATTGGGATAATGATATTTAAAAATATATCTATTTTACCTACTCACTTATCCAGATTAATCAAGTTAAAACAGCTCTTTGTAATCCTCAAAATAGAAAGACAGCTGGTCCTGATGAAATACCTGGAGAAATTTTAAAACATTGTGATCCTATGTTAATTTCAAAAATGTTGGATATTTTAGGGAAATATGGATCCATGAAGATGTACCACCTGATCTTAAAATTGCTTCTATTGCCCCAATTTTAAAAATAAAGAGAACAGATAAGATTGAAGTAATTATCATGGAATATCATTATTATCCTCTACAGCAAAGGTACCTTGAAAGATTCTTTTGGATGGGTTGTATCCAGTCATAGATAAACAGATATCAGAGGCCCAATGTGATTACAGAGAATCAAAAAGCACTATATAATTTGTATTGTCAGAAAAATGCAAAAAAAAAAAAAAAATGTTGGAAGCAAATAACTGATTTATTTATTTATTTTATTGCATAGCATTTGTTTCAATTAATTGAGCAGATTTATGGCATTGTTTACAATTATTTGAATTTACAGTAAAATTTATTCATATTATATAGCTTCTACATCATGGAATAAAAAGAAGTAAGCACTTGAAATAAAAACTGGTGTTAAACAAGAATGTGTATTTGTTTCAGCATTGTCTCCATTTTAATAAAAGTTATCTTTGGAATTGTTTATATGTGATTTAATAAAACAGGGATTAAGGTGTTTCACAGGTTTGATGGTAAAAAATTTAATTTTAATCAATTAAAAACAAAGTCTACTTTTTAGATTCTGAATGGAATGTATGGATGATGAGTTATTTTTGTCTGTTCCAAAAATTATTCAAAGAATGTATTTGATGTTTGAATGCAGCATTTAACAACTTTAGTTCAATAAAACTAATGTTTAAAAAGCCTAAGTCCTTTATCAACTACTGATTGAAAAAAACATTGGAGATTTTCAGCTTGAATGTTTATCATCTTGAGAATGTAAAACGGTTTTAATACCTTGATAGTTTTATAAGTAGAAAGGTGGACTGAGAAGTTGTGATCCAACACAGATTTTAATGTGCTAATGGTCTATTAACAATTTAAAACATGGAATATTTCATCACATGAAATTATTTCTGTAACTAAGTTAATTGTATATAGAGCTATTATTTTACCTAAATTTATTATATGGAAGTAAGACTGGGACATGCTAGGTAAGATCATGAAACCAATCAATGCTTTTCAAATTGTTTGATGTGATACTATAGAGTTGTAAAATTACATTGGAATTGGACTGAACATGTAAAACCAATGAACAATGCACGTCTTCTAAAAGATATTTTATTTCTGAACTTCAGTATGGTTTTTCTACGTTATAAAGATTATCTCAAAGAGATTCTAAAGAAGTATAATGTTGATTGCTTCCATTGGGAAGATATGGCAGAGAATGAAATGCATTGGGGAGTTATAATTAGATAGGCTGATTCGGAAAGAAAAGTTTTCTACTAAAGAAATTAAAACTCACCATCGCAAAATATCAGTCAAGCCGAACAGTGAACCAGCATGTTCTATATATGAAAATATTTGTGTTTCGCAGATTGATGTATATAGTCATTACAAAACTCATTTCTAGACTTCCCCCTCCCCCTTTCCCTGAAGTTGTAATGGTCATAGTCGTTTGCTATATGGATGTAAGTATGTCGCTTTTAGATTCAAAAGAATAAAAAGATAAAATACTAGTTTATCAATGTACAAATAGTTAAATACTGGTTTTATTTACACATCCGTTAATAGTGAGCTTCTCGAAGTTGTCTGCCAGCTAAATTTAATCCTTACAAGTTTACAAAGCACGATAAATGACAGTCATTTAATTCTGAAAGAGAGATAAGCTTTTACAGAATGAATCTTTAAAAACTATTTTATTGATAGATATGTAATTAATGTTTGACAGAAAAAATAAAATGAAACCCCCTAGTGGTACTATTGTAAATTAAACATTTTATGATTATTCACTATTTAATGAGCATAATTCTTTTGGATAATGAATTATTTTTTTCTTTTAAAAAATGTTATTTCAAGTTGTTTTTTTTAAAGGCAATATTAAAACATTTTTATTTGCTACAATTTAACGCAGCTATTTCACTATACAATGTTTTATTGACTGCTTTTAAAAGTCAAAAAAACATATAGCTAAGACATTGTCAGAAATAGTCAACTAAAACAAAAATTCATCTTTAAAACTCAGAAATCTTTGAAGAAATTATTCCTTATTATCAGGCGATGTAGTCCACATCTTCAAGTATAAATAATATTTCAATTTATTACAATCAATTAAGTTTATTAATAATCATTTAACAAATGATGAAAATAAGAAAATTAATATTTAATAAATAAATACTCGAATAGTTTATTGTTTGAAAGTTCATAAGAAGGTCGAACATAGGAAATAATACAATATGAGACACAACTATAGATCCTGAGTTCATGATTCTGCCATTTTGTACTTATCACGTATTTTGATAATATAATGAGTAAATAAGAACAACTCTAAACTCTAGCAATCAGTGAATTTTATAGCAGTACGTTTTTTAATCCCAGAACAGTTTTTTGCCTTTACTAATGAGGATATCATTGCTTTTCACATCAGGCAAACACTTTTAACTCCATTTTGCTATTCAAGTTAAAAGTCTAAAATTCAAAACATTCTAAAGTTTTGAAGCTGAGACAAATTGTTTGCAAAGCTATATAGATTAAAATCTCAGCTCAATAATTATATATTTTAAGATTTGATGTACAGGCATTCTTATACCTGGAACTTAATTGTAAATATAGACATTTGGATTCAGACTTTCAAGCCTTCACCTATTCACACTATCTCATACTACTGATACACATGACCACACACATGTAAAAAAAGTAAATAATCATCAATATATTATAATGGTCCAGAAAAGGGACTTAACGTAATCTGCACTACAAGGGCGCCATCTAGGCATTTGAATCTAGAAAAAATTATATAGTAGGCAGATACGTAAGTTTAAAAAAAAAAAATTTATATTGGTTGATTCCGGTCGTTAGCTCATTGTCACTAGCTCAGTGGAATAACAGAGATTTATATTTTATAAAAAAAAATCTTATCTGAATATATAAAAAAGAATAAAATAAGCCACTGCCAGTAATTAACATACAAACATTTATTTATGCACATATATATAAAATTTAACATTATTATTTTAGCAAAATCACACTTTTCTTTATGTTTGCCGCAATATCATATAAATATAATTTATCCAAACTTCAAACACTTTTAGCAAACTTTATTTGTACATACACCTACGTTTCGACTGACCTGCAGTCTTCTTAGTTTTTTTTATTTTGAAGATCAGAATAGCCTTACTCTGAAGAAGACTGCAGGTCAGTCGAAACGTAGGTGTATGTACAAATAAAGTTTGCTAAAAGTGTTTGAAGTTTGGATAAATTATATTATTATTTTAGCATGTTTACTTTAACATTTAACATTATTTTTACTTTATAATTTTAACTTGATTTTAGAATTTGATTTTACATTTTAATTTTTATAAGTTTACATTTTAAATTTTATAAGTTTGCACAGATGGATTTATAAAATGTGTTTTTAATGTTGAGTATAGATTGGTTACATAGATTACACGGTCAAAAACATTTCAAAATAAACATAAACGATCAAAATATAAAGTCATTGATGGAAATGCAGAGGGGAATTTATCAGAAACCTAATGGCATTCATCATAAGATGCCGCAAGACACCAATAACTTAAAAGATATCCGACATAAATACATCTTAGATACTCACAGTAAGGTATCAGTATTTACCGAATGTCTATATATTTTGATCAAATATGAAAACCAAAAACATAATTAACCAATAACGAATCCATGCAACGTCCATACCCAACTTAAATTTAATGCAATTTTATTCAGAGTGTTGAGTATGAATAGACTACATAGATTTGCATTTGAAAGAAAATATTCTATCCTTATTTAACCTTAGGCCAAAAGTTCGCAGCTAAACCGGCGTCAATCCATCTGATATATCGATGTGTTCAATGTAATATGAAATATGACAGCACAATTAGGTTAAGAGAAGAAATTGCTTCTCGTCAAATAGGAATATTACATCTATCTGACGATAAGAGCAATAAAAAAAAACTCCATAGGAAGGAACTGCAGTCTCCATCTTAGAATTCCTCCCATAGGCAAAATGAGTGGGTGCAGCATATAAAGCGATTCTGCCCATAGCAAACCTCATACTACATCTACTAATTACACCAATATATCCAATCCATTGACCTAATTCAACTATGAAACAAATAACCCAAGATTACCCTCCCCTAATATAACTTTACAAATCTATATAGCCATTTAGGCCCGACTTAAGTTTAACATTTATATAATTTAATTTATCACAAAACAAAAATCATAAATAAAACTTAAAGAACAAAAAATAAATAAATAAATAAATAAATGGAAATGATTTTACAAAAGAAATACATCAAATTAAAATTACTTATTAATAAATAAAGTTGATCAGATAGGATTCTATTACAATTATTTTAAATACGGAAAATTTTTAATTTAATGTTCATTAATTATAAAGTTCTTACGGTTTTAAAACAGTTCATCTTTATCTGTTGCTTGCCATTTGAACGTGAATTCCCACACTGTCCTAAAAAGATTGATATTCTGTTGGCCATTTTATTTATTTATCCAGAGGTTTTTTTACTGTAACTGGTCCTCAATGTAGAAAACGATAGTTCATTTCTCTTTCTTTCTTAGCTGAACTGAAGGGATTGAAGAGTGCGTCTTTTCAATCCCTTCTCCTTCAACTCTGCACTAACACATATCTGTCCACTCATAATAACTAACTAATAATTTCCAAACTTTTCCTTTTATATTAATTTTAAGGATTCAATGTACATTACGTCATCGATGTGATGGTCCTTTCGCTGAGGTCTGATTCCATTGTTTTTCTCTCCTATCTGACCTTTGCTTATATATTTTAAATGCCCAAGGGCTAGTTTATATTTAACTAATTAAAACAATCATTTCCATTTTCTGATTAAATAATGTGTTTTCCAAACTTAAAGATATATTTTTATCTCTAAATCTTTTTGTTGAAAGATTTAGTTTTTCTATTTTTAAAAAAAGTTTTATTTTAATTTTTTTTTTTTTTTTATCTGTGCAATTTTATATATATATACAAGTTTAAGATAGAATTAATTTTCAATTTTTCATTCTTAAAAAAGATGTTTTTATTTGCGAACTTTTATTTTTTTCATGTTTAATAATAAAAAAATAATGTAACGTCGTCTGTGCCCATTACAATATGTATTTTGTGCTGAACCAGCACTCATCATCTCTCACCCTTATAAATAATCAGTGCTCAGTTTATATTAAGATAGCAAATCTTTATTCTTTAAGGGATAGGCCTCAATCTACTCCCAACCTTCACCTCTTCAGCCATTCACACCATTGACAATCTGATGATAGAATGCCCAAATCCCATGCTGATGTCAATATTGTTGTTATGCCCATGCTGACCTCAAGTCACTCTGATCCCTCGTGTATAGGATAATATCCATTTAAATACATAGAAAAGGAATGGGCAGAACGCAGGCTTAATATGTAAGATTTGAAATATAGGCATTCTTAGTAGGAGAAAGTGTGAATAGGTGAAGGTTACTTGAAAGTCTGAGTTCAACTATATATTTTAGTAATTTCTGATCAAATATATATATGTGTGTGTGTGTTATAACAGTCAGAATCATCTATCTCGCTAACACACTGCAGAATTCAAACCCCAGACATGAAACTGAACATTCTAGGAAGGGTTGCCTTCTAGATATACTAAGTTCGAATCTAAAGCCCAAATTTCACAGCGCCATCTACATGACAATGCATCTGATGCCACTACTAGGATGACCTTTGACTGGTGCCTGGTAGTCAGGGAGGAACAAAAGACTCTATACTAAAATAAGTTTGGGTGGCTAATTAACGTCTATGGTTTTACAAAAGAAATGCAGATATATATATATATATAGACTGAGACAGTGATAGGAATCAAATAAAATAAGAGATCAAATTTAGTTTTAAATAATTTCACAAAATTTATTCATATAAATTATATATATAATGCCACTGTCTGCTTATATGAGACAGGGATGCATATTAAATAATTGTGGGCATTATATTTCAATAAATGACAAAAAGATTTTAAAACAAAGTGATATATTCTATTCCTCAGGCTAATAGCATTACGATAACGTGCTTGATGAGATAGGAACATGTGCGAGGTGCTTTGAGCAATTATACAGGTTTAAGAAAATATTTGAAAATTAAGTGTTCTAAAATATTTATTGATTTCGAGAATAGCACGGTCTAAAGCTTACTAAGCAACAAAGTGGGAATGTGATCAAAGCATTTATTTGATAATAATATTAGTAGAGTTGCATTGGGAGGTCAGTATTGCTGATAATGAATTTATTAAAGTTGGAGGGTGTGACACATTTTAAGTCACGGATGCTTTGTAAAATAAATATAAAATAAAACAATATTGAAGATCCAGAATAATTACGGAGGGCATCTCGCCGCCCGTAGGAAAGTATTTTGATGAACAGCTGAAACTTAGCGACTGGGTGACGATTGCGTTTAATTCCCAGGTGTGTCATTTGTGAACATACTCTGCCTGGAAACTGCAATAGCGAAAAGAGTCCTTGGAAAATTAAAACAAAGCAGTCTCAACAACCAATTCATTTACCAGCAATAAGAGACTAGTTTATATAAAACATACTGAATGGGTTTTACTTGGATTAAGAGAAATGCCCAATCATATTCCCAGAAATTCATTTAAAAGGGTCCGCATATTCTCGACGTCAATGATGAACTTTGTAATTAAAGTAGAACATGGTAATTAAAATAGGAAAATGCATGCTTGTGGGTTTGAAAAGTAAGTATAGATTTATATACGCAATCATGCATTAGGGGACACATTTAATCATTGACCTCGCACATACTCTCATATTAGATTAAAATCAATAACATGTAGATTTTAAACTATGTGATTATATTATATATTAAAGAAAAGAATCGCCCTCGAATGAGTGATTTGCAAGATAATAAAATTGGGAAAATTATAAATTTAAAATATGCCTTAATAGCGGCATCTTACTTTCAATAAAGAGAATAGTTCACTCAGTCAAAGACGATTCTGACACATTATCATAATAAAATAAAAGAAAGCTTTATAAATAGAAAATATTAACCCAAGGATAGAGTAAAACGGTTGATTATATTTGAACACTTTAAAGAAGTACATAATACAGTTATGTGAAATTTCAGAAAACAATTTAGAATAGCTATAGCATGTTAGTTAGGAATCACAAGAGCTCTTGGGTTAATTTAGGGTTACCTCTGGAGAAGCATTTAGGTAGATTGATAGTCGACAGGTTTTTATATAATTTAACAGCAAAATCTGGAAATGTTCATATTTTTGGCAGCCGCAGCAGTTCCGGGGTTCCCTATGTGATAGCTTCCGATGGTCTGGAGAAGCGGCTGGCTATTCTGAGGGGACATAGCCATCTTAACGCCTCTACTCTGTCATGTCAAGGTTAGCAAATTATTAGAATAGAACTCAGAATGATTTCTCTTAGAAACATTAGAATACAAATTCCAGAACAAAAGAAAACCCTTCTTTTTATAGTAGACGTTAACAATAGAACTGCCCTGGAGCATTACAAAAATATATCGGACTTATCAGCTGTAATTAAATCTATCCGAATGTCTAAAGGAATTCAACATTAATTAATTTCTTTTGTTAATTTCCCTGTCCACATTCGGATTACAAATGAGATTTAATTAAAAATTACTTTTACTAATTAAAGAAAACCTTAAGTGGACATCTGCTGTTTTTAGATAAACTTATATAATATTAACTAATTCAACTATTGTCCCTCATTTATTTTAAAGAAATATTTGGGATAACTTTTATTAAATTAAACGAAAGTTATTTTACTTTTAAATTGCAATATTTGAATCTATTTACTAAACGAATATTTACTAAATGAGTTTTATTTTAAATCAAAATACATTACGATGGTAATATATTTGTAAATAGATTCAAACAAAATAACTTTAACAATTTATAATTTTGATATGTTTTAAAATGGATATCATAGTGTGTGCGCAATTATGACTTATATAACTTATCTTTTAATAAATCAAAATTATGTGAATATATACATAATCTATAATCTTTTATTTATTTGAGAATGACATATATATATAATATGAGCATTGTACTCGTGGTTTAAAATTAGGTGGGATTTTCAGTATATAAGTGTATTGCAGACACACTACGATAGATTGGGGTTCAAACTAAGGTATGAGGGTAGGAAATAGGTAAGAAAAGGTGAAACGAAGATCTGCAAAGCAGACCTTACTGTTTCACATTCCCTTAGTGATGGACAAAAAAAAATTGTTAAAAAAAAGATCTTACAACAGGTGTTTACCTATGAAGCCTGCATAAACAAAATTTACAAGATAACCCATAATGTACAGGATATAAATATAATGAAGAAACGAAACTGAATTATGTACCAGGATCATATTAATAAATCTACCATCTAGTGAACATTTTTTATTATCCCCCCCCCTTTCAACAAAATTTTATTTAAAAAAACTAATAGTTCAACACTGTTTATATCCGATCTCCTTTTTATATTATCCTGTGATGTGTCCATTTCTTTTTTTGTTGTTGTTGTTGTGGTTTTTTTTAAAAAAAACTACTATAATCCTGGGTCTGGTGGGTAATAACTGCTTTTACAATTTGATGACTGCAGTCTCGGATTATCAGGTCTCTTTACCTTGTCTGGCGGTTCTTTGGCCCAGGGACTGAAATCCAGAGTGGTTAAGAATTTGGCCATTTCCTCCACCTCTTTGATTCTGCTGCCCTCCATCAGCTGTTCTATCAGTAACAGCATATTCTGTTGAACGGTACATATAACATGAGTGTCAGAAAACGCAAACGTGCTACGTGATTGAAGGCGATTGACCTGGTGAATGAAAAATTGCATGTGTGTTTCCTTGATCGCTCCATACTTCTCCTGGCAAATGGTATTTAGAATTCCGCTCTGCCGATCCTCACTCCAATAATATCTTAGTAACAGGCTACCGTAATTCGCAAAGTTGTTTGGTTTTTTCACCAACATGCCCCACCAATCTTTTGCATAGCCATATAAATGATGGCTAGCAATAGCAGTCTGTTCACATGGATCCGTTTTATAAAATTGAAAGAAATCCCACAGGCTATCCAGGTGTGGGTGGGGGTTTTCTCCTATTTCTCCTCGAAATATTTTAACAGTTAATATCTTAGCAAGTTGGGTTTGAACCCCAAAATCTGGAATTAAGGTCCTGTGGATTGTATCTATCCCACTACTATGCGCTTGAGGAGGTGGTAGATCACATCTTTGGTTTAGGTCCACTGCCTCGTTGATACTGTTTGTATTGTCAGGTTCTGTTTTCGCTATCAGGACTTCGTTGTCCAGGAATCATATTAATTTTGGCTCAGTTTGATCTCGGCATTTGCTCATTTTTTTTTTATTTCCTGAGCAGTATTCTTCCAGTTTCCATTGGAGAGCCATATGTCCCTCTCTCACTTGTGCCAATTCATCGAGGAGCATCCTGGTAAACATTTTATACTCCGTCTCTTTTCTTTGGGCTTCCTCTTCCTGCTTTCTTGCCCTCTCTTCGCTTCTCTTATATAATTCCACCAGATAATACAGATTGGAATCTTCCTTGCTCATTTGCTGGACAGGTCTCATACTTATTGGAGGAGATTCAGGAAATCCGGATGGGTCCGGTTCTTGATCATCGTGGTTGTTGTCCATATTATCCATGGCCTTGGATGATTATTGTGATCGATGATGATTTTTTTCCTTTTATTTTATTGCTAACTATTTAATATATCCAAAAAAAAATTTTTTTTTAACGAATAGGTGTACTTTTAAAACAATGTATAGCACTGATAAGAAAATTTTTAAAATGGTTTTACATTGAGCTTACTAAAACTAATACGGTTAAAAAATATTATTACTATTTTTCCTTGTTTGACTCTCTGTGATTACTATGTTTAATTACAATTTTATTAATGGCTAATAGGCTATCTCCCTCTCGGTTCTGTTGGCCTAATTGCTGCTTTTATGTTTATCACTAAAAAAAACCCGACTACTACCCTTTTATTACTGCAAAAATTTCTTGTTTAAATCTGCTGCCAACATATATATTTTTAACTGCCCGTATATATAAAAAAAATATCTTAAATTTTATCTGTCAAAATATTTTGCTAAAATATATTTTTAAACTCAAGCAACTTCACTTATATACATAAACATTCGCTAGATCCGGGTATAACTATTTTGTTCCCTCTTATTTAAGATTTGCAAACATATATATTTATTTACATAATCATTGATCCGATTCACGTCTCATTATTTGGTCTAAGAAAATTTACACACATTCAAAAAAACAAATTACATATAAAAGAATTTAGCCTGGTGACAAAATTTATTTTAGAAGTAACTCCATTTAATGAAATTACTCTTGGGCGCCATGTCACCAGTTAAAAGGATTCATAGACTGTTAGCTTCACAAAATGAATTTTAATAACTATTCCATTTAACTACAGGCACTCATTAAAACATTCGCATTTTTATTGATTACAAAATTTTTTTATTTTTACATTTCTGAATTCCATACGATAGCCTATTACATCTAGGTCATTACTGTACAAAATTATTATTATGCTAGCTTGCGCATTGAGCCGATAAAACTTTATTTTGAGAGTAAAATACATTAGTTGAAATATTCATAGATTGTCATAATATTCACTTGGGACAATATTTAAGTAATTTACGCTATGCGTACATAGCGTGACTTAAGTTCGAATCTAAAGCCCAAATTTCACAGCGCCATCTACATGACAATGCATCTGATGCCACTACTAGTATGACCTTTGACCGGTGCCTGGTGGTCAGGGAGGAACAAAAGACTCTATACTAAACTAAGTTTGGGTGGCTAATTAATGTCTATGGTTTTACAAAAGAAATGCAGAAAATATATATATATAGACCGAGACAGTGATAGGAATCAAATTAAATAAGAGATCAAATTTAGTTTTAAATAATTTCACAAAATTTATTCATATAAATTATATATATAATGCCACTATCTGCTTATATGAGACAGGGACACGTATTAAATAATTGTGGACATTATATTTCAATAAATGACAAAAAGGTTTTAAAACAAAGTGATATATTCTATTCCTCGGGCTAATAGCATTACGATAACGTGCTTGACAAGATAGGAACATGTGCGAGGTGCTTTGAGCAATTATACAAGTTTAAGAAAATATTTGAAAATTAAGTGTTCTAAAATATTTATTGATTTCGAGAATAGCATGGACTAAAGCTTACTAAGCAACAAAGTGGGAATGTGATCAAAGCATTTATTTGATAATAATATTAATAGAGTTGCATTGGGAGGTCAGTATTGCTGATAGTGAATTTATTAAAGTTGGAGGGTGTGACACGTTTAAGTCACGGATGCTTTGTAAAATAAATATAAAATAAAACAATATTGAAGATCCGGAATAATTACGGAGGGCATCTCACCGCTAACCCATAGGAAAGTATTTTGATGAACAGCCGAAACTTAGCGACTGGATGATGATTGCGTTTAATTCCCAGGTGTGTCATTTGTGAACATACTCTGCCTGGAAACTGCAATAGCAAAATAAGTCCTTGGAAAATTAAAACAAAGTGGTCTCAACAACCAATTCATTTACCAGCAATACGAGACTATTGTATATAAAACATACTGAATGGGTTTTACTTGGATTAAGAGAAATGCCCAATCATATTCCCAGAAATTCATTTAAAAGGGTCCGCATATTTTCGACGTCAATGATGAACTTTGTAATTAAAGTAGAACATGGTAATTAAAATAGGAAAATGCATGCTTGTGGGTTTGAAAAGTAAGTATAGATTTATATACGCAATCATGCATTAGGGGACACATTTAATCATTGACCTTGCACATACTCTCATATTAGATTAAAATCAATAACATGTAGATTTTAAACTATGTGATTATATTATATATTAAAGAAAAGAATCGCCCTTGAACGAGTGATTTGCAAGATAATAAAATTGGGAAAATTATAAATTTAAAATATGCCTTAATAGCGGCGTCTTACTTTCAATAAAGGGAATAGTTCACTCGGTCAAAGACGATTCTGACACATTATCATAATAAAATAAAAGAAAGCTTTATAAATAGAAAATATTAACCCAAGGATAGAGCAAAACGGTTGATTATATTTGAACACTTTAAAGAAGTATATAATAAAGTTATGTGAAATTTCAGAAAACAATTTAGAATAGCTATAGCATGTTAGTTAGGAATCACAAGAGATCTTGGGTTAATTTAGGGTTACCTCTGGAGAAGCATTTAGGTATATTGATGGTCAGCAGGTTTTTATATAATTTAACAGCAAAATCTGGAAATGTTCATATTTTTGGCAGCAGCAGCCGTTCCGGAGTTCCCTATGTGATAGCTTCCAATGGTCTGGAGCAGTGGCTAGCTATTCTGAGAGGACATAGCCATCTTAACGCCTCTACTCTGTCATGTCAAGGTTAGCAAATTATTAGAATAGAACTCAGAATGATTTCTCTTAGAAACATTAGAATACAAATTCCAGAACAAAAGAAAACCCTTCTTTTTATAGTAGACGTTAACAATAGAACTGCCCTAGAGCATTACAAAAATATATCGGACTTATCAGCTGTAATTAAATCTATCCAAATGTCTAAAGGAATTCAACATTAATTAATTTCTTTTGTTAATTTCCCTGTCGACATTCGGATTACAAACGAGATTTAATTAAAAATTACTTTTACTAATTAAAGAAAACCTTAAGTGGACATCTGCTGTTTTTAGATAAACTTATATAATATTAACTAATTAAACTATTGTCCCTCATTTATTTTAAAGAAATATTTGGGATAACTTTCATTTCAACAAAATTTTTTTATTAACAATAAATAGTGATTACATACTAATAAAGGATAGATAAATGAATAAATTGTACAATAATATGATTGTATAATGTTCTATTTGTCATCTGGCTAGATTTTGTTATGAGAGTACAATTGTTATACTCTTATGTGGTTAGGTATAGTGATGAGATTCTAAGAACTTGTTTAATGGAATAAGCATTTTTAATATAAACATGCATATTTTCTTTTAGAATTTCCTATTCTATAATGCTGGGTAGGTGGGAGTTGATAATCAGGAAAATGAAAGAGCAGTTAAAGACCAGGTGTCATCAAAGACTTTACTGGAGGCCAGGAGCTGGTCACATTTCTTGATTTTTTTGAGCGTTTGATAAAACAATGGTATGATTTGTGGCGGGGGTAATTCCATGAGAGTTTTGCATCTCACTATCCATATGGAATAAAGGACAAAGGTAGAAAGCCTTATTATTGAAAAAAATCCATTATGAATGGCATTTTCAAGTGAGAAAATCATATCAGGTCTTATGTTGGAATTAATTATAATTATCTCTTTCAGTGTTTTAAGTCTTGGGCACCGGTGTATAATATGGTCTATGGTTTCATCTTCATGAGCACACAGACCACATATAGGATCAATGCTGTTAAAACCTCTTCGGTGATAAAGGAACCAATTCGTGGGAAGCGCATTAAGATTTATTTTAATGATGAAGTCAAGGAATTTGGGTTCCAGACTCCATCTTTTGAAGTGTGAAATGAGTCTTTGGTTGGTTATTTTTAGGCTGGTTTTAATGGGTTGTTGATTATAGTTGATTATATTGTATGCTTCCCATAAGGTGATTTTTTTGTTAAGGTTAGAGGGCATTATTGGGTTATAAAGTTGTAAGTGGTCTATTAGGGAGGCTATCCATGAACTGGCAGAGGGCGGAGGACGATCTGTCGGTGTAATTTTTTTAATAATGTTGGAGTATCCACATGAGATGATCAGATTATGTAGAGTGTTGTGGGTTTTCTGTAAAATGATTGCTTGTATTGAGTGGAATGACAGTCCATTGAACCTGCGTGGTCGTTGGATGCCTCGCAAGCTAATAGCAACTGTCCTTCCTCTCCAGAGAAGTTTGGTACATAATCGGTTGATTTTATTTTGAAACTGTTTAGACATCTTTACGAATGGAAGATAATATGAGATTTTTGGCATTATGATCATGTTGAGGAGGCCAACCTTTCCATATAATGAAAGGTATACTCTAGAGAGTGACGTGGTGATGGCTTCAGTTGAATGGAGGATTGCATCTTGAATCTCTCTTGCCATTGCAGTTGGTGTTTTGAAGATTGGGAAACCTAGGTATCTTTGGGGTTTTGCAGAAAAGGGAGAGTTAATTTGTTTACCAGACATGATCTTCCAGATGGAAGATTTGTTAAAGTTTATTTGTAGGCCAAGTTTCGCTGTATTTCTGTTTAAGATGTTCATGAGATGGGGAAGGTATTTAATGGTGGGAAGAACAACCCTGATGTCATCTATATATGCAAATACATTGAAGTTTTTATTGAGAGAGGGAAGGAAAATTCCTGGGAGGTTTTTTTCTATATCCATCAGAAGAGGGTTGATGTATGCTGTGAAGAAAAGGGCACTGAGTGGAGATCCTTGAGGGATCGACTTGTATGGCTTGAAGCCTGGTGTAATCTTGCCATCAAGAGAGAGAAAAATCTCTCTGTTGTTGAGCAGATTGCTGATCATCTGAACAATCCCAGCTGGAATGTCGCATTCCAACAGAATATCCAGGAGGATATTTATCTGGACTGAATCAAATGCTGCCACAACATCCAGCTGGACAGCAATAGGTTTTGATTTACGATGTCCTCTGATGTAATTGAATAGTGCAGTTACATTGGACATAGCATGCGGTTGATGATCCCTTTTTCCCGTATTGGTTTGACGAGATATGGCTAAGGATTTGAGTTTGGATTTGATCTTTAATGACTGATTCAATTATCTTGATAAGCAATGGGGTCATGGAAATTGGCCGGATATTGTTAATGTCGTTTAGTGGTTTTGCTTTTTAATAAAAGGCACAGTGCCACTGGGTAAAGATCTGTTATGTTTCTGTTGCCGGAGCTAGGTGATCAATCATTTTTTTAATAATTGGCACAGTGAATTGACTGAGGTGTTTGAGAAGGAAATTTGGGATGCCATGAAGGCCAGGATGAACGCCGTCCGGGAGAGTGTTATCTTCTTTTTGATTTGGATTTCTGTGATGCCATGTTCGCGGGGTCACCAGCATCCAACCAGCTGTTTATAGGAGGAGCACCATCTTTTTGCATTAATTGGCAGAATTGTTTGCTGATGTGCTGCATCATTGGAAAGAACGAGATTGGTTCCATTAGAATTAATGGATAAGGGAGTGATTTGTTTTCTATTGTACCCCAGTGCCCATCTAAGGTAGTCTCTCATCCAGAGTGTTGTTGTGCTAAGAAACATTTGGCTCTTCTGATGGATATATATTCTGCAAGGGACTTTGCTTAATTTTGTACAGATTTTTAAGGAAGATGATTTTTCTGTATTTGTGAAATTTTGCTGTAAAGCTTGAAGTTGTATATTAATGTCTGTTAGATCATTTAGAAGGCCATTAGGTCCTTTGATTTTCCTGGCATGGTGATTTAATATGGATTGTAGTATTCCAATGAAGGAAAACCAGCCCTCCTCAGCAGGAAGGGAAAGGATGTTTATTTTCTGGAAAAGGATGTATGCCTCAGATACTATCGCTTCGGTCATATTTGATTGGGTGATCATGCGCATGGTTTTACCAGGTCCATCAATAGGTGCAGGGATTGAAATAGGTGTAAGTTGTAAGATTAGAGCCATATGATCAGAGAAAGCAACAGGAGCCAAGGCTGCATCAAGGTTGAAATGGAGGTCTGGGGTGTAGTAAACCAAATCAATCAGGGACTTTTTAGTTTTAGTATAGAAAGAGTAGGCTTCAGGAGGGACAAAAGTTATTTTACTTTTAAATTGCAATATTTGAATCTATTTACTAAACGAATATTTACTAAATGAGTTTTATTTTAAATCAAAATACATTACGATGGTAATATATTTGTAAATAGATTCAAACAAAATAACTTTAACAATTTATAATTTTGATATGTTTTAAAATGGATATCATAGTGTGTGCACAATTACGATTTATATAACTTATCTTTTAATAAATCAAAATTATGTGAACATATACATAATCTATAATCTTTTATTTATTTGGGAATGACTTATATATATAATACGAGCATTGTACTCATTTAAAATTAGGCAGAATTTTCAGTATATAAGCGTATTGCAGACACACTATGATAGATTGGGGTTCAAACTAAGGTATGAGGGTAGGAAATAGGTAAGAAAAGGTGAAAAGAAGATCTGCAAAGCAGACCTTACTGTTTCAGTGTGTGGCCATACAAACAAGTTGCTTTAATGTAAACAATCTTAAGAGTTTTTTTAACTAGTTTGATTATGGTTAAAAGTGACTACAAATAGTTTAAGTACCAATACAAATGGGATTTATTAGAAATAAAAAGTGGAAGAAATGGAATTATGGAGAATGATAACCTATAAGAAGGATAACATTAATATTTTAAATTAATGAAATATATAAATAATATGTTCCAATAAGTTCTCATTATAATGAAATAATAGATTTTTTATATAAACATATAAGCACTTAAAATTTTAATTATGTCATTTTAATGTTGGAATTGGAAAATGATTCAAAGACGAAAATGCTATGAGAAAATTTGGTTATGGTGACAGAAATGAGAGAGAACAACGGTTATGGAATTTGCAAGGAAAGGAAACAAAATGTATGTTATAAAGTCTTTCTTTGAAAAAAAATGCTAACTGGAAATGGACACAGAAACATTGAAATCCATATATAGCAGAATGGGATCATATTTTAACTAACAAAAAAAATGTAATTGAGAATTGTAATCATCTTATTTAGATTCAATACAGGAAGTCATCATCAATTAATGAGATTAAGAAACATGTTAATGCAAAAACTATGGAATCAAAAATTATTTTTAAAAAACGTAATATTTCTAATCTTCAAAAACACTCCAACGACTTTTAATAATCATTTTAAAGTATTAATAGTTTGAAAAATGATTCAAACTTAACTAAGATCAATAAGAATATAACTCATACTTTAGTAAAAAATGCAACAAGGATAGCTTGATATAAAAAAAGCTGAAACTCATCAGAAAATTTTTTACTGTGACAAGACACTGTATTAAAAAAAAAAAAGAAACATGAAAATATTTAAAAATAATATATTAAAAAAAAAATAATATCTGGAGTTCAGTAAAATGATATTAGAAAGAGTTAAGTGTAATAAAATATCTCTATATAAACTATAAATTGGCAAGAAAAAAGCTATAGAAGAGAATAAAAGTTTTAAAAGTAGAAAACAACACCTTGGTGTGTGGAAAAAAATATCAGTTAAAAAAAGTGGAATTATTAATAAAAAATAGGATTGTCATAATGATATGATGAGAAGACTTCTATAAAAAATTATATAAAAAAAACAAGAAAACGAAATAACTACTGCAATTACTACATGTTCTGAATTGCCAAGAGATGAGACATGTAATGAATCTATGTTTGGAAAAGCTCTAGGAAGTAATGGAATTATTATTGACATTTTAAAAAAATAGAAAAATATGGAAAAAATTATATACCAAATGTCTAAATGATAATGTTGTACTAGTTAATTGGAAGAATACAGTAGTAATTTTGAAATTTAAAAAAAGGAATAAAAAAATATTTGAAATTATAGACTTATCAGTCTTTGATCAGTTCTATGCACAATTTTTACTAAGTTAATAATAATTGAAAGGTTGCTAATCTTTCACATGTGCCACAGATGTTTCTCAGACAGCCAATCAGATTTTTAAACAGCTGTCTTTTAAGAATGATCAACTTGTCTATAGTAAATTTTGAATTTTAACCAACTAGAAGAAAAAGGATGATTTAAGAGTGGTTGCAGTGGATCCTATCCAAATATTAAAAAATTTATGCAAAGGACTAATTAATATAGGTTGCAAATATGATTTGGGAGTGTTTAATCCTATAAGCATTTTTTACTGTGATATGGAAAAGAAATGCTACTGATTAAAAAAACTGGATTAAATTTGAAGAGATCTTCATTCTGCAGTAGAAACGGTAATACCCATGCTTTATAATTATGTATAACTGTATGTAATCCTTTTTGAAATATGTTTATTGTTATTTATTTATAATCTCATTAATAATAAAAATACCATTCAACTTTTTCACTTAATTAAATATAAGTTTAAAATTAGGTTTAAAATAACAACATTAATAAGAACAATATTAACGTCTTTCAAACATCAATTCAACAGGGCTTGGATCAAAATATAAGCAAGACAAGTTTCAGAATATAAGCTAATTATCCTCTTTTTAATTAACATTGTTTTTAAAGATAAAACAACTCATTTCTACCAGTCATCTATTATTGAACCACTAAGCATCACATGATCACCTTCTCTTATTTTCATCTATTATTGGTTGTTAATTAGGTATTTTGCTATTATTAGCTAAATGTCACTGAATCTGGGTTGGTGTAAAAATAAAATACAAATGATTGTAACATAATGTTCTCTCAATCTTGGTAACAGATATCTCATTTGTACAGTTGTTGAGTCTAAGATTTAATTTTATATTTCAAGTGATAGCTAATATGTTAGTTTACCAAAACTTTGAACCAACTATCAATTTAAATAAAATAAAAAATTATCTTTATGTTTAATATTATTTTATGTACAGTTATTACATCTTTCATCACACAATGTCAACCTAAATGTAATTGTTCTAATTATAACAATAATGATAATGTCTGCAGAATGGAGTTCATTATTATACTTAGCACATTATTATTAGCTAAAATCTTATCAATATTAATCAAAATTCAGCATTCGCGTAGCTCAATTAAAGGTCACTTTTGATGAGCAAAGGTGATCACACACTGAAAATAATACCAGATAGAAAATTTCATATGAACTTTTACTTTTTAAAATCAGTGCCATCAGCAATTTAACCATTAGTAAAATCAACCATTTGGACAGACCTCACAGCTATGAAAATCATCCAAGTATTGTAATAAAAAGCAACATTATTGTTAAGAGTAAGAGGCTATAATAAACAATTTAATGGTTTATTACTTAAAAGTTTATATGAAGTCCGAGCATCAAAAGTGATGGAGTTAAGCCATTATTTATGGTTGAGCAGAGGTTATCATTGTATAGTCATAGCATATTTCAAGAAGATAAAACAAATGAGAATGAACTAGCTATTAACATTTAATGGATCATATTCTTAACCACTACACAGTGAAGGCTGCCATGGCAATGAGAATCAAGATCCCTGATGAAAATAACATACATAGCATTAAACATAGTATTTTTTTAAAAAAATTATATATCATACAAAGAAAGAATAAAGTGCTCAAAAAATTGAATCTAAAAATTGCATTTAATGGTAAAAATTGCTGGAGATCTTTCCCTTTATTACTTGTTCTCAGTATTTTTTTGAAAGTAATGTACAGTATTGTTTAAATCTAATTATAAATATCTCTGTGTATTTATATTTTTACAATTGTTTTGTTAAAAGAAAAAAAGTCTTGTCTTGGATCTGAGAATTCCTGCAATCAAGAGATTACTTTTACATATTCATCCTGACAACAGATAATTACACTAATAAACAATTTTTTATTTTTATAATTTATGATTAAATGTTTTACATATAAATTTTAAAAAACTTTAAATTTTAGATATTTTCTTTAAACAATTTTGACACTTTTATCTGTTACTAGTTTCAAGTTCATTAAATTTTCTGAATAAACAGTTTTTTACTATAATATTTACATTTTCCAATTTCCTTCTAACATTACTGCAGCTTCTTAATCAACAAATTGTAAATCTATATGCAGATAATATTTAAATTCATCTTAAAAACACTTTCCTACTACTATATAACTAAATATGAGGTTTCTCTTTTTTTTTTTTTTTGAAAGATTATTTTTCACGTGTATATATATATATATATGCATGTGAAAGTAATAAGTATGCTACTGTTAAAATAGAATATATATAACAAAAGTAAAAAGTTCCTTTGTCTATTAATAGTTAATAATGCAGTTGAAAAACAATATTTACAGATGATATTCCTAATCTTCAGAAATAAATTAATGAATTTAAATTACAACTTACAAATCCGTTTCAAGTATTAGTAGATTTTGAACATGATTCAGATTTGAATGAAATTAATATGAAAATAACTGATACACTTTTAAAAACTGCAACAAAGATAGCTGGTAGAAAAAAGCAGCAATTGACAAATAAAATTTCTACTGAGACTGGAGAATTTATGAAGAAAAGAAGGAATATGAAGATATACAAAAATGATGCATTAAAAAGGATTGAATAGCTCGAATTTTGTAAAATGGTGCAGAAAAGAGATGAAAATGATATAAGGAAGTATTAACTGTGAACTAGCATGTAAAGCTGTAGAAGAGAATAAAAGTCTCAAGAGTGTAAAACAACACTTTGGTATTAGTAGGAAATTTATATCTACAATAAGAAAAAAGATGTAATTATTACTAAAAAGAGAGATGACATCATCAAATGGGTAGAAGACTTTTATCAAGAATTATATAGTAAGAAAGAACAAGCATCTCCTATATCTATTAGATTTTCCAAATTGCCCAAAATTTTAAATGAAGAAGTGAGACATGCAATTAAATGTATGAAGAAAGGAAAGGCTCCAGGTAATGATAGAATTATAATTGATATATTAAAAGAAGCAGGTGAAGAAATAGAAAATTTTTTAGCAAAGTTATATACCAAATGTCTAAATGATAAAGATGTACCAGATGATAATTTTTAAAAAAGGTGATAAAGAAGATATTAGAAATGACAGACCTATCAGTATTATACAAAATTTTTACCAAGATAAGTACAAATCGTCTACAGAGAACATTGGATTTCTACCAACCAAGCAAACAAGCTGGATTTAAAAGTGGTTTTAGTACAGTATATCATATCCAGGTATTGAGAGAAGTTATAAAAAGGACAAAGGAATGTGAGTTGCCATTATGCTTTGGCTTTGTAAATTATGAAAAGGCATTTGATTCTATAAACATTTTTTCAGAGATTAAAGCATTGGTTCATCAAGGTATAGATTCAGGATATTATATTTTAAAGAATATTTATAAAAATGCAACAGCAGCAGTTAGATTACATAATTATACTGGGAAAGTCAACATTGAGAAGGGTGTAAGACAGGGTGACTCCATATCTCCAAAACTTTTTACAGCATTGCTGCAAGAAGTATTTTGTGGATTAAAATGGGAAACTAAAGGAATGAAAGTAAATGGAGATTATTTAAATCATTTAGATTTTGCACATGTTGTAGATGTTTTTGTAAATAATGTTTCAGAGCTGCATGAAATGTTGCAGGAATTATCAGATGAAAATAGGAAAGTAGGACTAAAGATAAATGTTAAAAAGACTAAAGTAATGTTTAATGAATTTTCTCAAAATATAAAGATTGATTTTGATGAGTTAGAAATAGTTAAAAGTTACAAATACCTTGGTCAGATTATTAATACAGATGGAAACATACTGGATGAAATTAATCATAGAATTAAACTTGGTTGGAATGCTCTTGGTAGAAATAACTTGATACTAAAAGGAATTATGCCTATGTGTTTGAATAGAAAGATTTTTAATAAATATGTTTTACCAGTTTTTACTTATGGATCTGAGATTTGGATACTTAACAGATTAGCAATACAGAGACTTCAGATCACTCGAAGTATGGAAGGATGCATGTTGGGAGTAATAAGAAGAGATCAAAAATGCGATATAAGGGTAAGAAAACAAACAGGTGTTACTGACCCCATTGAAAAAATTAAAAGACTGAAGTGGAGATGGGATGGACATATTTCTAGAAGAGATGATAATATATGGACAGTTAAAATCTTAAACCGGATTCCAAGAGATTGTAAAAGACCCAGAAAGAGACTACATGTGAGATGGATGGATAAAATAAGAAAGTGTGCAAGGGTAATGTGGAGAAGAGAAGCTAAATATCAGAGAATGATTGAACTTGGAGAGACCTTCATCTTGCAGTGGATTGATAATGGTTGATGATGATGATGAATGCAGTTGAGAGAATAATCATAATTCTTCCACATTTACTGGCTGGTTTCAGTAGCTAAAATGGTAATCACACAAAAAATATATACACTACTACTGTTACATTTTTCTGTTCAAAAAGTTTTTCTGCAAAGAGTAAGCAAAAACTACATTCTATCAAGCTTGCCAAACATTTTATTGATAATGAAGAATTGAAAAATATTCACTTAGTTGATGAAAAGATTTTGTACTGTTGGTTGAAATTCTAAGAAAAAAAAAATTTTTTTTTTAAATTCACATTTTATTTATTTCAATTAGCATATATAATTAATAACTATTTTTAAATTATTTACTGCAATATAAACAATGGAGATAGTTTTAACTGCAAAAAGTGCACAGCCTTCCTTAATGATCCCTTTGACATTTTCATGTTCTTTTAAAACTTCATTTATTTAACTGTATAAAGTGTTGTTGAACATTCTGATTTTCTAATTTTTAAGTTAATGTAGCATTATTTCATTTTGTATTTCGCATTCATAATAAACTGCATTCTTTATTTTTTTGTAGCATCTCTCTCTCTCTCTTCATCATTTATATTGACATATTCAGAGCATGATGCATAACCAGCATCCATTTTATGAGCAATTTTATGGTCAGTGTTTATCTTATGGTCAAAGAAACTGAATATTTTGGGCAGACTTTACCCTGTTGTATAAATATTTGTGGTTGTTCAATCTGATGACTAAGTTTGTTCTGGTTTTTCCAAAATACTCAAAAATACAATCAGGTCCAAAACCTTTGATTTGATACACTGCAATAAATCATTCAAAGATATATATTTTGTCCTTAATATTATTAAAAGTTATATTCAAATTTAATGATGTTTTAATTATAAAATCCCTGTACAATCTTTCAGTTAAAACTACATACTTATTTACTAACTTTCTTAATCTATATAGCATGCATACACAATGCAGGAATTGAATTCATAATATCATAATTTCCAATGATTATTAATCCATTGCAGAACAAAAGACTTTCAAAACTTAATCCATTTTCACCAATTGTGAGCTGCTTGTATTCTCAAACCATCAGCAATTTTTTTACTTCATCCATCCATTCCAAATTATCATTTTCTTGATCGTTTACAATCTTTTGGGATCTCAGTTCTTCATTTATTATTATTTCTTCTACCAATATATCCATTCCAACTCTTAATTCTTTCAAAGATGCCAGGATTATCTGTGTCTCTTCCCATCCATCTATTTCATTTTCAATACATCATTTTCACTCTTACATATATTTCTCCATGCTTCAATGAGTAATCTGAAGTCCACGCATTGTTTGTCTGCTTGTTGTCCAAGTTTTAGATTTATAAAAACTTCATAAAATTCATTTATTAAAAACTTTTGTTTTCAAATTAACTTATTCATTTCTATCAAAATTTCATCAAGTTTAATTCTGTGATTTATTTTCAGTTATTATATTTTCTATCATTAATAACCTTCTGACCAAGTGTTTGTAGTTAATTTCCTCTATGTCTTGATTACAAAGTTTTATTCTCTTCTGTAAAAGTCTATTAAATATTAGTTTAATCTTTTTAGCATTTATCTTTAGCCCTACTTTTTATTTTCATTTGATAACTACTCCCAAGCTCTTAAACATTATTTGCTACTTTGACCACATCATTTGCAAAATCGAGATTTAAATAATGTCCATCTACTTTTACGTCATTAGCTTCTCAATTTAATCCACAAAATAATTATTATAAAATTACTGTTAAAGATGTCGGAGATATATAATCATAATGTTGTACGTCCTTTTCACTTTTAATCTTTTTAATATCACCAAGTAACCATTGTTGTTTCATTTTAATAAATATTTACAGAATGCGATAATATTTTTAGTCTACCCATTGATTCAAATCTTTTATCACCACAGAATTATTTATAGGATTAAATGCCTTTTTAATAATCTACAAATGCAAGGATTAGTAATAATTATTATTGTATTTTTCTGAGGTGAATCGTGTCAATGTTGTGAGCAGAGTGAGTTTGATAATGGTAAATAAAAATGTAACCATTTACTATAGATAAATACACTTTCATATAATAGAGATATAAATGGGAGATAGTGACCTAGGCCAACTGATAAGTGCTGGTTCAGCACAAAATGCATCTTAGGATCATTTGCCTTTTATTGTATTTTTATTTATATGAATTTAAAAAGAATAGGGAATTATGGAGGTTGTATACTATATCTACAAAGTATAATGTTAACTGGCAGTTATTGGTCATTTCTATAACTTCTATTAATACTTGATTGAAATTAAATGTGCTAATCCCACTTCTAAACCCAGTTTGTTCTTTTTATTGGTCAAAATCCAAACTTCATTGAAGATCAGTTGTAATTATATTTGATGAAAATGTTGTATTGAACAGGTAGAAGATTGATGGATAATTTAATTTTTAATATCTTCTTTATCGTATATCTAGTTTTTTGGCCTATTTCTACCATCTAATATGAGTATTGAATGTCTTTGGAAAAATTTAACTTTATTTAAAAATTCCAAATACATTCAACTGTTAGTAATAACACACAGGTTAATATATGCACAATGTTTTAAGATGTATTATTCTCCTCTCTTCTTCAGATGTTGCTGCCCTGACCAGCGACAATACTAGCATGGGAACCAAACCTGAATTCTTAGATTCTTGAGTATTGAATTTTAAGGTGACACTCTAACTAACTGAGCCATTTTGTCAAAGGTAAAAGTCAGTAGAAATTTCATATATTTATCTATAAGGTTCTTCCTGATTTCTCCACTTTTTTCTTCTTAAGAGCAAAGTTGATTAGTGATTTCCATACATTATGTATAGTCACACTAGGTTGGCTTATGGTCATGTGAGCAGCTTTTTAAAATTTTCTTTTTTGTACCTTTTCTTCTCTATTCAATATTTTTTACCCATTGAACATGTTCATTGGTACATACATGGTCTGTTACCTTAGACACATCGCTTTTCTCTTTTCTATTAGTTTGGATTTTTGCAAGTACTTTTCAATGGGATGACTGACCTCACCAATATATATTTTTCCACATTCACATAGTATTTTATAGAAGCAGATTTTCTTTTTAGCATTTCAAGTTTAGGCTTTATAGATGTTAGAATTCCTCTTAGTGTTGCATGGCTCTGGACGTCTGTTCTGATGTTATACAAACAGCAGATTTTTCTTTAATTTGTCTGCTATTTTTTGGTTATATGTGGTTACACTACAGAACCAATAGAGAAAACAGATGTGTCTAAGGTAGGAGACCATGTATGTATCAATGTACATATGTTCAATTGAGAAAACACAAAAATTTTGGATAGAGAAGAAAAGGTACAAAAAAGAAAATTTGACAAACATTCTCACAAGTCACCCTAGTGTGACTATACATAATGTGTGAAAATCACTAATCAACTTTGCCCTTAAAAAGAAAAAATGGACAAATCAGGAGGAATATCATAGATAAGTATATGAAATTTCTACTGACAGTTGTCTTTGCAGGGTGGCTGTTAGTTATAGCATTTCCTTAAAATTCAATACTCAAGAATCTAAGGGTCCAGATTTGATTCTCATGCTAGTACTGTCACTGGTCAGATCAGTAAATCCCGAAGGAGAGGGGAGAATAATACCTCTCAAAACATTGTGCATATATTTAACCTGTTTGGTGTGCTATTATTAACAGTTGAATGTATTTGGAATATTTAAATAAAGTTAATTTTTTTAAGGACATTCAATACTCATATTAGATGATGGAAATAGTCCAAACAATAAATGCAACTAAAACACCATCATCACAAACATTCAGGAAAACATCTTTTTATCAACTTTCTTAAATAACAGTATTACTACTGTATTCTTCCAATCATCTAGCATATTTTTATTATTTATATTCTTGATATCTCATCAATAAATTTGTATTCCTTCATATACTTTTTTTAAAATAGCAATTATATAATTTCATCATTTCATAAAGCTTTTTCTCTCTTCATAGATTTATTTGGCTGCATGTTTTATTTTGTCATTTAAAATTCTGGGCAATTCAGAGCATATATCTGAATTATTTGCATTTGATATTTTAATTTGAATAATGAAACTTGTCATTCTGCCTGATAAAGCATCAATTTCCACAATGTTGTTCTTTTACTTTTTATAGATAATAAATCCTATTCCACTCATGTTTCCAGTGTTTATGCCTTTGAAATAAAATGCAATAATTATTTGTCTCTTCACCCTTTCTTCTAACTTAACAAAGTCCCATTAATATTAGACAATTATTCCAATTTTTTCAATTTTTCTTCACTTGAGAGTGATTTGCAGTTGTAAGTACTAAATAAAAATAAATTCTCAAATGGTAGAGTGGGTTTGATTTCTAGCATCCTCTGCATCCAACTGCTATCTTGGTTGGTGATTTTACAGAATACTAGAAAAAGGGGGCAATAATTTAGATTTGTTTGACATGATTGTAAATATTTTTTTAAAAAAAAACTTTATTCCCACAAACATTCATCCTGATTTAAGAAAGTTAACTAATATTTTAGTATGACAACTGAGAAGAAATGCTGATGCTTTTTTATCTTAAAGCAGAGGTGAAAAGTCAATAAACTCACTGTGATGGCTGATACATACTTTGAGTAGCTCATCCACATTTGTTTACTCTATGAATATTCATGTTACTGCAAGAATGTATACATTAGGAATTTGCCTTTGCTAAATTCCTTTAAGATCTCAGAGAGGAATCAAAAGGTTGTCTTTCAGTTAACTAAAAACTTCTCTCTGCACTCAAATTTATATATATTTAATCATAAATTGATAATAGATCATTTATTTCCAAATATAATTCACATGATAGCATCTAAAGCTTAATAAACTAGATGAACATTAACAATCTATTATTAAGGCAATCCATTTTTTTTTAATTTATAGAGGTTATCTTGGCAACATATGGTGGATATTCTATTGACTTATTAAGCTTTGGTTGTTGTCAGCTGAAATATGTGTGTGTATATAAAGTGTCTCATGGTGCAGTAGATAGCAACATCTGCAAGTCATGGCACAAACTGGGATTAATTGTATGCCAAATAAAATTTGGAAATGCATTTATATTCCAAACATTTGTAGTAAATAGATATTCTAGTATTTTTATCATAATCAAATCCTCTCTCTTTCACACACATACATGTATATATAAATGTTGAATTAAATATTTCCATGAATTGTTATTATAACAAAGAATAGAATCCATGAGGCTAACCCTTTTTTTTTCATTAATTGAAGCTATTTTGTTAGAATTTTTTGTTGAAGTGAAAAAAGTTTTATATATATATACCTTACTGTTGACAAGCATAATGAATAAAAATGGATCATTCATTGTCCTTTTTGTAGTAGGCTATTTAAACAATATTTATTGTTTTTTAATTGAAAATCATATTTTTTGATCCAATATAGATTATGCAAGGATTTCTTCCCAATCAAAACAATACAGTCATAAATTAGAAGAATCAATCCACAATATATGAAATTCAGTTAGACACATTATGAAAATGATAAGGCATTGCACAGGATTCTATTTTAGTTAATTTCATAATTAGGTAACAGTGAAAGACATTTAAAGAAGTCATATCAATCCTATGCTCACACATATTTCATAAAGATAACATTGATACAAAAAAGCATTTTATATTATTGATAGAGACTTTGGGAACATATTGGCATTGGTTTGATCTGTACTATCCTGCTCTAATGTAAATTAAGGGCAATGCTAATATCGTACAGTCAGAGAAAACATTAAAATGTGTGGTATTAATATTGCCTTTAATTTATTACATTCCTGCATTAATCTACAAGATTAGGTGAGTTTAATTAAAGATACTTGAATTAAGAAAAAGTAGAAAGACAAAAAGGAGAATTATATAATAATGTTTGTAGTATAAGTAAAATAAAAATGCAAATAAAAGTAAAATAATGAAATAAGATAAATAGGATACAAAAAATAAGCATAATAATTATCAAATGTTCATCACTTGGGAGGCCTTGTGTTTTAACATAGAGTCCTTTAACTCATGACTTTATTACTCTTACTACTTCCCTAAGCTGTATAGAACAAACAAAATAATATCAGGCTAAAAACTATGAATCAGTTTAATGTTTTTTCTTACATAATTAATAAGGGTACTTCCATACTAGTCCTGCAACATAGAGGAGATCGTACACATTTTTACATCTGTGATAAATGTGCAACCTTACAATCATGTCAAATAAACCCTATGATCTGATCTCATACAGTAACATTCTTTTTGTGTTCAGATTTTGTTCTAAAAACATCTTTAGTGCTGCCAATTGCATTTTTAAACTTTTTTATTTCACTTATATTAATAATTTTGATTAAATGATTTTTACCTGCTACTGAAATGAATGCTGTTTCATAGTTTTTAAAAAATGTAAAATTAAAGACCCTAATAAAATTGATGAATGACTTTTTAAAACCAAGCTGGACAAATTCTTCTTGAACAGTATATGTTTGGTGGCTTGTGCAGGGAGACTGATTAGTGTTTTATCATGACAATTAATGATAGAACAGTGGCAGTTCTTATAGAAGCCATCAAACAAAATATGGAAGAGGGGTCAATAATTTATTCCACCTATTGGAAGGCCTATAAAAGTGCTGAATTATGAAATGCCGATTACAATCATTTTTGTGTGAACAAAAATACAATCATGTGTTAGTGTGCATTTTGGGAAAAAATAAAAATTTTAATCTTCATTTTGGGAAAAAAATTATCCATTTAAAGTAGAACAGACAAATGATTATTTGATCATGACAATTTCTGATATATATTATGCAGTAACTACTGTATGTGTATATTTTACAGTTTTTTGTAATATTTTATGGTCATTTTCATATGAATAAATAAAATCATGCATTTTAAAAAAAATATTTTTTTACTTTTAGTCTCCATTTGGGGGGGGGGGTTATCCAGTTAAAATAAAGTAAAACTGGCAAATTAATCATTTTAGCTCAACAATTCCTGTTATATATTACATGGTAAATACCGTATGTGTATATTTTACATTTTTTTTGTAATATTTTAAGGTATTTGGTAATTTAGTGATTGTTTTGCCTGTATTTGCAGTTACATTTGGAAATTGTATAATGGCATGTACTTTTTAAGATTGGCTTTTGGGTGAAATTCATATTTTTAGTATTGTTAAAAATTAATATTCCAGGTGGTTGGGGATGGATACAAAGCATATTGTTTGTAAAAGTTTTGTATATTTATTGTGTATATTCATATTTTTAATGTTGTTATAAAATTCATATTTTTAGTATTGTTACATTTAATCTGATGCCATTTCTGTGAAGTATTAATCATACAACACAGATTAGACATGCTATGCCTTTTCACATACATATTCAGCCTGCTGAAAATCTTGTGAAAATATCATGTACACCTGGTCTGTTTTGACAAGATCCAAGTGTACATGTTATTTTGGTCAGTTCACAAGATTAAAAAGTTGGCAGCATATTGATACGAATGTGAAAAGGTGCAGCAGGTCTAATACACATCACAGGACAAATACATAAGTAAAAATAAGTTAGTAAAAACCATAATAAAATAATAATCTTCAAAGGTTATATAAATTTTTAATAAGAGCAAAAAAAATACTCTGAAAAATACTGACCACTTGTTAAATATTTGTGTGAGCTGCAGCTTTATATGAATGATTGAAAAAATAGAAAGTCAAAAAATCTAAAGAAAATAAATAAAAAAGAAACAAGATTAATTACTGATGTTGAACTATTCAGATAATGAAAAAGAAATTGCAAAGTTATATTAAGAGTATCTGTACAAGATAAAAGGAAAAGAACAATAAATCAGAAGTATGTGACTAAAAATTGGTTTTAGAAGAAATGTGGGTGATCTTAACAAACAACTACTGATAATTTTTAAAAAATTATCTTAGTTATTATTAATTTTAGAGTTTATTTGAAACAACTCCAGCCTACGTTTACAAAGGATATCTCATATTACACATTAAATATCCATGGAAGTTAAGCTGAATGAATCTAAAATATTTTTATCAAGCATCTAGTAAACTTAAATTTGTTTTAATATCAAGTTTATAAATTATCTGGCTAGTCACTTACTTACTATTCTTTGGTAAATTGATATTTAATTATTATTATTATTAGTGAATAAAAGTCACAAGATTAATTTGGCTGGTAAAATGGGTATAAACACTTTTTAAAATATATATATAATTGTGTTATTAAATAGAATTCTAATTTGTGAAAAAATTAAAGCACTCAAAACATCACATAATGATCATTTTCCATACTTACACAAGCTGTTAAAATAGTAGCAACCTCTCCATAAAGTAGTGCCACCCAGTATAGTGTCTAATCATCCATTAACCCCATACTAGTTTCTAGTTAGTGGCTTTTATCAGTGAGGAGGCTTAGATTTGAAAGTACTGGACCTAAATCTTAGGAGCTAATGAAATCCTCCAGCAGCCACCCTTTACTGTTTAGTTAATTACAATGAGTTGCAGTATATCTTAAGATCTAGGTGCAATGCTCTCAGATCCAAGTCTCCTCACTTATGAAAGTCATAGGGATTTTATGCAAAAATCTTCTAGCATCCGTTGATTGCTACAACTTATGCCAGATGGAGTTACTTATGGAGTTTGCTACTAAAGAGGTATTAGATAATTTAGAAAAAGTACAAAGAGAAGTATAAAGACATGAATTAGATGCAGATGTGTGGTTGGAAAAGGAAGCAATTCAAGAAGAAATGGGATGGACAAGTTTTTATATGAGAGATGCAAAAAGCAAAATAAAAATGTCCAGTAGATTGCAGTTTATGTATAATAAGAGAATAGCCAAAATAGTATTTAATTGGGTTGTGAGTAAAGTGCAAAGCAACAGGAAGAGTGAGAAAGGTAGTGAGGTGTGCAGAATATTTGGATAAAAAATTTATGTCAGTATACTTATACAAAGAGGTGGGATGATTGTGTTAGGAGATTTGTTGAGGGTTATAGTGTTAGGGAATGGGATAGAAGAATAGATGCATTAATAAGGAATAGGGAGTTGGAGAACTAGTATGGAGAGTAAAAAAGTTTAAATATATCTATATAGAAGTAAATAGAATATTGGGTGCTAGTTAATTTATGATAATAGGAAGGAAAGTAGTTTACTGTTTAAGGCTCAAACAGGATCTTTAGCAACAAAATAATATACACATAAATGAAAAAAATGTGGATGATTTAGTCTGCAAGTTATGTAAGGAAGGCATAGAAAATATTAGGCATCTGTTAGTTGAATGTAAATGCCTGAAAGCAGAAAGGGTATAAATAATAAAGTTGTGGAAGAATAAATATAAACAAAGTGATTATACAGAATGTGCATTATTGTATTTTATGCTAGGTTTGGAAAAAGATAAGGGGGATTTAGATATAAAGGCTATGGAGTTGACAAAGATTATGTTGTGGAAATGGAATGGAGCAGGATGGAGAAGAATTTGGGAAAACTTAGGGCAGGGAATGGAAAGGAAAGGTAAAGTGGCTAACAGGGTATAGTTGCTGAGAGATTCCTGACTCAGTATAAGGAGAAGTCACAGTGCATTACATCATCATCATATCATTGTTTGTAGAAGAATTGTTATAACTTCACTATCGTCTGCCAAAAATTTATAGTGTTTGTTTCTATGGAATATTTGCTGATGTGTTGTATTGCAAAAAATATATATAATAGCACGGTCTCAAACCCTCAAATCTATGGCATCTCTTGTCAATAGTAATACTGACCTGCGTTTGACATTTATTTAATCTAACTCCCACAGCCTCTTAAATTTTCTCTCCCCCATCTAAAATTACGAAATATTTACTCCAATGTTATATAATTAATAAATTGTTTAATTTTTGGAAAATGAAGTTTGTTTCAATCTTCTACTCTGAGTTTAAATCTTAGATGACTGGCAAGTGGGTCAAATCATGCATCATCAATTGCAAATCAAATTTCTTTTAACAAAATAATGTGCATCTATTTTGTTTATGTTACACCTAATAAAAGGTTTTTATAACAGCAGATTTTTCTTTAAAAAAAAAAAAACGTGCTTAAAAGCATAACTAAAAAAGCATTAAATAATAATTTGTTACAAATTTAACCAGCGTCAGCACTCGCCTTTTACCATTTAATCTTAAAACCCTTTATATATATAAATTACCTTTATGCTGTCATTCTGTTTTTCTATTTTGAAAAGCTGTAAACAAATCTTTAATAATTTTCTAGCTCATTTCATGTCCATTTGAGCCATTTCTTTTTTGCGTGTCACTTTTACATGGATTTCCCTCTACCTGTCACTTCTAGTCTAAATTCTTAATCGAAAAAGAAGAAGCAGCAAATCAAGTGATAAATTTCTTAGACAACGTTTATAAAACTGATCAGAAACAAACTTTTACGACAATACCCTTGTTAGAAAAATTCTCTGTGTTTGTGGATTGGATTACACGAGATAATGATAAACATAAATCATTTCTAAAGTGCTTCAAGTCTTTTAACAAAACGATTTTAAACAAAACAAATATGAGAAATGCTAAGATGTCAAATTGTAGTAGGTCAACATATATGTATGCAGGTTTATATAATAAAAACATATATTAAACGTATAGAAAAGTGTTTCAGATCAGGAATAAAAACATATATTAAACGTATAAAAAAGTGTTTCAGATCAGGAAAAATTACACTTGAAAGATGTACATAAAAGTTACTTTTCAAACCCTCATGGCAATTATTTCCCATTACACTTGAAAATTCATTACCTAATACTTCGATGAATTTATGTTCCACTTAATTAAAATATTATGATAATCAGTAAATATGTGATTCACTTAAGTACAAAAAATAAACTATAATATATGAACGTTATATACCTATAATTAAATGTATATATTTTATGATTCTCATCAGCCATTGTATTGATTTAATGAAAATGCATTTTTTATGCTTTTTATTAATACTATCATTGTTTGGATTCCGCCCCCTCATCTGCCTCGATATCTTGCTTTTTTAATAACCAGCCTGACTAGCCTCGTCAGTAATCAACCCTAATTTTCCACATAAACTTGGGATTAGATGAATTAAGATAATAATTATTATTGGTAACTTTAATACATAAACAAACAGTTATATTACCAAACCAATGGTCAAAACATTCAATTTTCCTTATGGTCTGTGCCATATCTCACTTTGTCTTTAAATAATGGACTAGTACAGAATTCTTTCTTATCAAAATCTGATTGAGCATTCGTTACCATTGACCAGTGTGTATATAAAGAGATAATGCATAGTCAATAGTAAAAATAGCCCAATAGGCACTGAATCCAAATCTTTCCATAAAGGTTAGGGATCTGGCAATAGATTGAAGGTAGGGTCAGAGAACAACTGTTAAACATGATCAACAGTAGCCTGGATCTCTGTATACAGTCCCAGGGAACCTTTGCTAATCTGAGCAACAGTAGTCATTATACAGACTGCAGCTATTTAAGCTAAGAGTTGAGGCAAGTCCATCTTCAGGACTAGAAGCTGCCAGAACCAAAGCCAACTCAAAGCAAGCTGTCTTAGTACAGCTGTAAGAGTTGCTGTACCTACTCACGAGGAAGGCTGCTAAGAACAACTGGAAATAAATGCGTAATTTATAAGGGCGCATATAGTCTTTTCTTTAACAGTTCACTCTAGAACTGAAAACAATAACTCCCAACAGCAGCAGGTATCTATTTATAAATAACAATTGTAAATCAAGTGTATGTTTTGTATTTATATTACTAATAAATGTATGATAAAATGGTTGTATACTCATTTGTGTTTATATGTATAATCATAATGAAATGCAAGACATTTTGTGCAGTTGACACAATAAAAAAATTGTTTCCCATGGCTGAAAAAAAAAAGATTTTAAACAACAAAATCTTGCTCACAAGGGTTATTAGATTTTGTCATCCTTCAGAAAAAATTGACGCAAAGGTTATCAGTGTCTCATTAAAACTATGTAAAATCAAATGAGAGTGGTTACTCTTAGTCAGAAACTTCTCTGTGAATTGTTAGATTTTGTCTTTATCAAAAATTGATATCATCAATTAAACATAAAAAGATCATTCTGAGCAGTGACTCACCTATTTTTTTTCTCTCTCTCAGAATATGAAGATGAAAAAAATAACAGAATGATGTTGCGCAATTGAAGCATTTCATCTGGCCCACCCAAAGAATTGGCCAAGCTATAAAGATCCAATAATTTTTTATTTACAGGCTAATCAAATCAAAAGGCCTGAGTTGAAATTAGCCAAGCTTAAATCAATAATCAGATCCAATATTTGTGAGGTCCTTAAATCACAAACAGAGATACCAGCTGACCTAGATTTTGATAAGGCATTATCTCTACTAACCAACATTTTTACTTCTAAAATCCTAACAATAATGCAGAGATATCATTTCAATTTTTGTGTCCAAGAGAAAGGAAGAAAAACCTAAAGATTTTGCTGTTAGAATATATTCATTAGCATTAAAATGCAATTTTAAAGACTTTCTTAATGAAGATCTTTTAGATTTATTTTAACTGCAGAATGAGTGATCATAATCAGAGTTAAGCTCCTAATGGATCCTGACATGACATTTGAATTCACTTTGTCTCAAGCAACATTAACAGAATCAACAGCTAGGCAAGCAAACCATTGAAAAAAAGAATTATAATATTCAAACTATTGAGCAGAATGATAGGTCAGTCAAGCACCTAGTTGCCAGCTCAAATAAATCATTAACAATGAGTAAAAAGCATTGTTACAGATGTAATGAACTAATACATCCACATATAGAATGATCACACTGCTAGAAATTGTGTACATGTTGCAAGAAAACAACTACTTTGTGACAGAATGAATGGATTCATTCTAAAGGGATAAAGGCAATGTAAATTTGAAAAAAACATTTCCTGCATAAACAATGTAAGAAGCACTGACTCTGTTTTAAAACACAGAGCTCTTATTAATGATACACCAGTCATAATGAAACTGGACACAGAATCTGCAGTGTCTACAGGGTCAAACAAGACATGGTCTATCATTAATAAGAGTAATAAATTTCAGCTGCATCTTCACAGCAAAACAATCACTGATTATCAAAACAATCCTGGATCAGGCAAAAGTAAAGATTAGAATAACAATAGAAATATATATCTGACTTTGTTGTATCTGCTGGTAAGCAGAGCAATTTATTAGGATGTGACTGATTTACTCACTTAGATTTTACAGTGTCTAAAGTAAACTAGTTCACAACAATAAATTCAAACAAGATCTTCTCAGAAGTTATTAATCCAGATTTGAACTCTAAAATAATCTGCAAGACAAAGAGTTCAAAAATGTAGATAGGTACTCATGTTCTATGTCACATGAGAAGGGAACCACAAAAAGATCAAAGCAAAAAAATTACTAACAGTGGTGGTTGAAATGACTGAAGGACAACAATATCATCACAATAGAAACAAAATTAGATTAAATCATACATAATCAGCCAGCTGTAATGAACTTTCAGTTCCCAAAATAAATCAAATGATGACAACAGTGGACCTACTGACAACATCACCAAGCTATAAGAAGCAGCAAAGTGAAATATGTCTTCCAATGCACCTGCATGACTACATTCTCCAGGACTAATTTTAGACAATGGGAAGGAATGTCATATCTCACCTTGCCTTCAAATAATGTACTAGTCCATATTCCTTTCTTATTGCAATTGGATTGAGCATTTATCACTGTTAACACTATATAATAGCAAATGGCAAGAACAGACAAATAGGCACTGATGCTCACTGAATCCAAATGTTTCTATTAAGGTTAAGGATCTGACACTAAACAGGCAGCCTTATCAGAGAACAACTGTTTAACTGGAATAACAGTAGCCTGTTTTACCATTTATAGTCAAAGAGAACTTCTGCTAACCTGAAAAGAAGCACTTGTTTTTCATACTATTTAAGCTAATGGTTACACACTGAGGCAATTTTATGTTCAGGATTGGAAGCTTCCAGAACCAAAGGCCAGTTGTCATAGTACAGCTGGAAGAGTCATAGTATTTACTCATGAGGAACCCTGTCAAGTACAGATGGAAATGGGTGGGAAATTTGTAAGGACACTACAGTCCCTTTTTCAACAATTCACTTAGAACTGGAAACTATCCTTCACCAACAGTAGCTGATAGAATATAGCTATCTTTAAATAACAATTGTAAATTGAGAATATGTTTTGTATCTAAATATCATGACTAAACACAGCAGTCTAACATTACAAATATATAATACCTGGTTTTTCCTAAACGCAGAGTGGCATTCCTTTGGGTATTTGCTTTGTACCAAGATAATAAGTGATAATAGACAACTTTTATTAATTGATTAAGCACCATTATGGAAAACTTATGGCATTTAAACCAGTGGTGGCATATAAGAAAATGTTGGTGACTTTCAAAAATAACAATTATTATCCTACATTTTATTAAAGTTATTCTTGCCATAATACATTATTTTGTAGTAAAGACATGACTTTCCCTTCATCTCTAATTATGCATGTTAATAATCTGCAAAGAGAGCAACACATGCATTATTTGTGCATAAGAGTATTTAACACAGCATGTATACAGACACTATAGGGTGGATGCATTTTAAAATAATTGTTATATTTATACATCTAAAAAATTTTAAAAATTATTTTTGACAAATAGATTTTCAGAATATTTTTTAGAAAACTTTTTTCTATTCTACTTAACATAGTCAGTGTAAGCAAAAACCAAAAAAATTTTGGAATCAAGTAGGGGTGAGTTCCAAAATTAGTGGACAGAAGAATATATGTGATTAGAAAGGGACAATAATGTTTTATATTCTGAGACTATGCCAAACTGCATCATTAAAATGGCATTATGAAACAAACTACAAATATTTTTTTTGATAATAGTAGAACTTATTGGACAGAAGATTAAAAACAGAAATGCTCAGTCAGCAACTCTAATTAAATATCAGTGATCAGTCAAATATAACTGCTTCCTGTTATATTGCCTCAAATGTAATTTCCAAACATGGGAAATATGTTGATGATGATGAATATCTAAAAGAAGCATGATTAAAATGTGAACTGATTCTTTTTAAAGATATTGAAAATGAAAAACCAAAATTATTCAAAGAATAAAACATATGTTTCTGTTCGAAATATGGTAAAAAAAAGTAGATCTTGGAAATGGCTAAGAATATAATCCACACAGTAAAAAATAGATGTAAAATCTATTTTCATTTCTTTATCTCTTCCTAAAACTTCTAACACAACTGGATTATCCATTAAGCTATTTTTATTAATTATTGTGTTGATAATAATATCAGTTTATAATAATTAGCAATAACAACAAAAGGAATTGATGCACATTCTGCAATTGCAAATGTATTTTCTGAAAAACGAAATAAACCTTTCATGCTCCCAGTATGATTTGGCAGGGAAGTGATTTTGTAGATTCATTTACCAAATGTGTAGGAAATGCACTTATGGATTTTATGTGCTAAGGCTTAATACTGGAAAACTTTATAACAAAATTAACCAATATGAGTTTTAAATAAATGAAAATTCTTGGACCTGTTAAACGAAGTGTTCACATGCAATAGTACCTGCATTTTAAGTTATTTTAAGTCGTGGAAAAATTCTTCAGCAATTTGTAGAAGGTTTAGAAGAAATAAGATCTTTATTAATGGATATTGACTGGCTTTCAAAATTAATGTTTTTTATCGATTTGTGCTTAAAATAAATTAAATATTCAAATGCAAGCCTTGTCATGGTTAATTTAATCAAATCATTAGAAATATAATTAGAAAAATTTAATCATGATCTTATTTCAATATATAAAAATTATTTTGAAATATAAAAAAAGTTTTCATGAAAAACCAAATCAAAATAAATTGGCATCATAGTTATTTACGATTATGATCGTTAATTTTTTTTTTTTTTTTTCAAAATTTACACAGTTAAGGAAATTTGAAGAAAGATCAAAATAAAATTTAAATCAAACACAACATTAACAGGTAAACTCAATTTAATTAAATTTCCTATAAGTATTCTTTATCCTTAATAAAGTGTCCTATAAGTACTATTTTGGTTGTAAAATTGGAGACCAAGGGAAAAGGAAGCACCACTTACTACTATACAATTTATTATGTGGACTTAATAAGTTGGTGGAAAGATAATTGCAACACATGATAATAAGAAAGCCTATAGACAACTTAACATAATGTTATTTATATCTGCCAAATATTTATTTTTTTATAAAAATAAAATCTATGTAATATGCCATTTAGAAGTTTTATCCTTTGCAATGTGAACTATATCTCTATCTGAAAATCTTTCAATATCTTCAAAACTAACAAATGAAAAATGGACAATAAAATGAAGAAAGTGCAGACATTGAAAAGAGTGAAAAATTCTCATCTCCTGAAATAATGACCTTTTATATTTAGCTGCAAGTCATTCAATTAGATATTTTAAAAATCGAAATGAATTAATTTGTGAACCATATTTCAGTAAATGCAAAATTTCTAGGTATAATAAACATAGAGAGTATAGTCTAGTTCATTTTTATAAAATAAGAATACATTACATTTCTGCAATAAAGTTACTGATTTGATGAATGCTCTCTATTTCAGATAGAATGCAAAAAACTGAAGCATCAAAAACCAGATTGAAGACAATTTTTCTCTTCTGTGTAAACAGAAAGAATATTATACAAAATTTTAAAAAATATGCTCCAATTATTCACATGCAATGAATATAATTGGAAAACATATAGCAATCTCTATATGATTGTAATGAAAATAGAGATGCAAGTTACACTAAATATTTGTTTTATGTGTGAATGGGTTGTTGTATCAAAAGTTCCTATTAATGACCTGTACAAATTAAAAAAGATGGAGAAAAAATGTGATTGAGAGGGTCTTTTAGTTCTACTTTATATAAAACTTCATATAATTAAACAATTTTTAATGACTATGAATAAAACTGGAAGATTTGCTCATCTTTCAAATTTCCTCATTCTTCAGCAGGAAAGAAATAGGAATGTGTATTTGTGAACCTTCAGCTGAGAGACTTTATGTAAAACCATAATTCTGGTGCCTATCCTATTAGAAAAAGTAAAACACCTGTTTCAAGAAAGTGAATGACAACTTGAAAAAGTGCTTCAAATTACAAGGATGCAAATCAATATTTTGAATATAACATGTCACTAAAAATGGGTTTTCTACACTGTCATTTGAACAACTTTTCAGACAACAGAATGAGAGACTCAATTAGATCATATTTAGGATAGAAAAGTATTATGAAAAAATGTGAATGCCCACTGTATTGGCTGATTGCTGTTAGAATACTATTTGAAAGAATGGAGATAATGGTCACAAAAGAATAAAACATGGTTGATCATTAATTTAAAATGTGCATTTCCCCCATATTTTGCAACTTTCACAAACAATTTTTTAAATATAAGTGTTATACCATTTTTTTAATATAATTAAATATCTAAGATTTATTCATCACAATTAAACTATTTTGTTCACTAATTCATTGCATATCTTATATAATGAAATATATTTTCATAAAATAAAATCTTATAACTCCTAACCTATTCAATGACAAAGAAAAACTAAAAATATATTTAGAGTCTGTACACAAAATGTTATCATACTGGAATTTTTTTAATAAAGCAATATAGAAACATTCAACATTATTTGACAGGATATGTTGTTAGCTGTCTGTCAATTCATAAAATCGAAGGAAGAAATTGTTAATTTCCAAGAGTATTAAAAATTTATAACAATAAAAGAAGCATATAATCAAAGGATGCTCCCTTATTTGTTGGATTTTGCCATTTGCAAATAATGCAATAATCATGGATGAATTGTTTAATGAAGTGATGATTGAAAAAGCTTTTTGGGTGATACAATATGACTTTTGGGAAATAAAAATTGTGAATCAAGATGGATACAACTAAGTCATTCCAAGAAGAATATTTCATTGCCCAGTCTTGTCCAAATCCTAGAATACATTTTCAGCCTGCCAGGCATATCTGCACTGTTGAAAGGATATTCTCAATAACGAATAACATGTGGTCTGAAGAAAGAGGTAGAATGACTGAATCAACAGTATAAGCTTTATTGCGCTGCAAACTCAACTGTGAACTAAATTGCACTGAATTTTTCATGCAATTAAAAATAAAGAAATTTTAAAGAAAGGTCATTCTAGTGATAAATATTAATAATGTTTTAATAACATGTTATGTTCAGTTAAGAGTAATTAAAAATTATTACTACAAAATTGTAGCTTTTTGGTAACTAGTCCATTATTTGGTCTTTTCAATTATAAGCATATAGCATAGGAGGTGTTACATTCTGTTTTGACCAAACTCAAAAAGTGTCCCAGTTTGAGAAAAAAATATTCTAAGTTTAACTATTATGTTTATTATGACATCATCGACCTGCCTTATACAATATATAATTCACTTTAATTTCATAAGTTGTTTTTATGTGGATATGTATATTTCTTAACAATGAATTTATTTATTTTATAAGCTAAAAAAGACTTTAATTAAATAACAATTTAATTGTTTATATATATTTTATTGTTATAACATATTTTGTATCGACTTACTTTTATACTTTGACACATGATAATTTATTAAATACTTTTTTCTCAGAAACTATCTTTTATAACATTGGCTTAGACTCATAATTATAATGAAAGTGGAAGTTTTGCAAAGATAAATTCCTGTTGGAAATCTTAAAGGAACCAAGCAGGCAAATTTACTAATGTCCACATCATATGATCTTGTCATTATAGCTATTATTACTATGTGATTATTCATATATAGTATATGAACTTGAATGAGCTATTCACTAATAGAAATTAGCTAGTATGCTGACTTTATTGGCTTTTTACCTTTAAATTTAAAATCAAGAGACACGATGGTCTTTTTCTTCTCAGTTGCTTAAAAACTCTTAACTGAAATATCAGATTAGTTTCTTAAAGGCAGAGTGAATGAGTCTATGAATATTATTTTTCTAATATTTACAATCATGAAAGAAAAAAATAAATCATGGCTCTTATTCCCAGGAGGCAGTTGATGGGCAACGGTGGAGGATGATAGAAACCAGGCTGTCATTTGATGATTACCCTTTATTCAGGTACTTACAACTGCATATCACTTTCAAATAAAGAAAGGTTGCAAGAAATTAAAGAACTGTCTCATATCAAATGGGATATTATTGGATTTGGTGAAGTTAAAAAAAAGTGGTGAGGAAACTGATTTAAAAAGTGGGCATGTATTATGCTACAAAGAAACTAACATTGGAAGTAAAAGTGGAGTAGGATTCATTATAAATGCAAATTGGAAAAATAACATTGTGGAGATTAATAATGTATCAAACAGAATGTCAAAATTAGTTATTCAACTTAATAGCAGATATCAAATATAAATAATTCACGTTAATACCCCAACAAGTTCTCATAGGATTGTAGAAGTAGAGGATCTTTATATGGATGTACAAAAGTCCTTTGATCAAACCAAACAACATTTTTAAATTGTCATCGAAGGCTTTAATGCTAAAATTGATAAACAATTGAAAGATGAAAGTGCTGTAGGAAAATTTGGTTATGCTGCTAGAAATGAGAGATTACATAAACTTGTGAAGTTTGCAGAAAAAGAAAAACTTTATATTAGGAATTCTTTTTTGAAAAAAAAATGTTAAATGGACATGGATTATATTTTGAATAGCAGAAAATATGTATTTCAAGATTATACTGTTTTTAATAAATTCAACATAGAAAGTAATCATCGATTACTGAGATGTAAGATATATGTAAATATAAAACTAGAGAGACAAAAATTATTAAGAAAAATAATATTCATAGTTGATATTTCTAATCTTCAGAAACATTGCAATGAATTTAAATTAGAACTTGCAAATCATTTTCAAATATTAACAGATTTTAAACATGATTCAGATTTGAATGAAATCAATAGGAATATAACTGATAAACTTTTAAAAAGTGCAACAAAGATAGTTCATACAAAAAAGCAGAAATTGACCAGGAAAATTTTTGGATGAGATGACAATTTATTAAAAAAAGAAGAAATATGCAAATGTATAAAAATGATGCATTAAGAAGAATTTAATATCTAGAATATTGTAAAATGGTGTAAAAAAGAGTTGACAATAACATAAAAAAGTATAATTGTGAATTAACGAGGAAAGTTATAAAAGAGAATAAAAGTCTCAAGAGTGTAAAACATCTTAATATTGGTAGGAAACTTATTTCTGTAATAAGGAACAAAATGCAACTATTACTAAAAAATAGAGATGATATCATGAAATGTCTAGAAAAGATCTATCAATAACTATATATCAAGAAAGAATTAAAAAAAGTAACTCCTACAAATACTACATCTTTTGAATTGTCCAGAGTTTTAAGTGAAGTGAGACATGCAATTATGAAGGAGAGGAAAGTTCCAGGTAATGATGGAAATATATTTCATATCTTAAAAGAAGCAAGTGACGAAATAAATAAAAAAATTTAACAAAGTTGTATATCAAATGTCTAAATGATAAAGATGTACCAGTTAATTGTAAAAATTCAGTATTAAATTAATATTTAAAAAAAGTGATTAAAAAGAAATTACAAATTGCGTACCTATTAGTCTTTTATCAGTTCTATAATAAACTTTTTATCAAAATAATTACAATTCATCTACAGCAAACTGGATTTTAACCAACCAAAAAGCAAGCTGGATTTAAAAGTGGTTTTAGTATAGTGGATCATATCCACATATTGAAAGAAGTTATAGAAAGGACCAAGAAATGTGAGGTACCATTATGCTTTACATTTATACATTATGAAAAGGCATTTGATTTTATAAGCATTTCTTTAGTGATTAAAGCATTGGATCATCAAGATATAGACCAAGAATATTTTCATATTCTGAAGAATATTTATAAAAATGAAACAGTAACAATTAGATTGGATAATAATAGTAAAAAGATTAACATTGAGAAGGGTGTATGACAGGGTGACTCCATATCTCCAACACTTTTTACAGCAGTAGTGTTAGAAATACTTATTAAAAAAATAAAGAAATAAAAGTGAATGAAGATTATTTATTTTATCTACGTTTTGCAGATGTTGTGATAGGTTTTGCAAATAATGCTTTAGAGCCTCCGGAAATGTTGCAAGAGTTATCGCATGAAAGCAAGAAAGTAGGACTAAAGGCAAATGTTAAAAAGATTAAAATAATGTTCAATAAGATTTTGTTAAGGGAAGAAAATAAAGATTAATAATAATGATGAGTTAGAAAAAGTTAACAATTACAAATATCTTGGTCAGATTCTTATTATAGATGAAAACATAATGGATAAAATTAATCATAGAATTAAACTTGATTGGACTGCTTTTGATAGAAATAATTTAATATTAAAAGAAAATATGCCTATATGTTTAAAAAGGGTTTCAAAAATGTATTTTGCCAATGGTATAACTTAATATTAAAAGGAAAGTTGCCTGTGTTTGAAAAAGATTTTTAATAAATGTGTTTGACCACTTCTTACTTATGGATGTGTGAGAAAACAGAAACTTCAGAGAACTCAATGAAGTATGGAAAGATGCATGTTAGGAGTAACATGAAGAAATTGAAAATGAAATTCATGGGTAAAAGAACAAATGGGTGTTATTGATATCATTGCAAAAATTAAAAGACTGAAGTGGAGTTGGACTAGACATCTTACTAGAAAAGATGATAATATGTGGGCAATTGAAATCTTAAGCTGAAGTCCAAGAGATTGTAAAAGACCCAGAAAGAGACCAATTGTGAGATGAATGGATGAAATAAGGAAGTGTTGAGATGATGAGGAGAAGAGAGGCTAGAGAAAAGAGATGGATTGAACTTGGAGAGATCTTCATCCTGCAGTAGATTGATAGTGATGATAAGACTATGAAGAAATGAACCCTTATATTTATTTTAAAATTATTTATTTATAATTTGACATTTGACATTTATTTATTTATTTATTTAACAGCTACAGCTATTCAGAAAAATAATTGCTTCAATAAAATATATTTAATGTACTAATTACTGGAACATTCAAAGCCCAAGTTAGTGCCAAGGTAACTTAAGCTTTGAACATTCCATCATCAGATTTTCAATGAAATGGATGGCTGAAGAGTTGTGGGTTGGAGTAGTTTGAAGCCTCTCCATTAAAGTATGAAGATTGGTTATCTTAATATAAAGCTGAGCACTGATTGTATATATGTGTGGAGATAGTAATCTGGACCAACTGATGATTGCTGGTTTAGCATGAAATATGGCTATTTGTCATTATTTGTCTTTTCAACGTGTGTATGATCTGGTGGGTCAGTAATATGAGATGGCATGGAGAGCTATGGGTTGTGTAAAAGTCTGAGTTCGAATCCCTTATATATTACATTATATATATGCCGGTATGTGTAAGCCTGTACAGTGTATTAATTTACATATCGCCTTTAAATAATCTTTTTTTTCTATAACTTTAACTAGTCACGCTGGATATTCAATATTATTCTTTTACTTAGTTAATATAGGCATAAACTGGTTCCTATTCTTTTTAATTACGTTTTTTAAATGGGGTAGAATACCTATTTCATCTCACTATATATATATATGCATAAAGATACTATTCACGAATATATTTTCCAAATCAAACAAAAAAAAAATTGTAGTGAGTTTGTATATCTAAGGAAATATTTCTATCTTAAAATTCTGTAGAATATATAATTTGAGAAAGTGACACTTTAATGGTTTATTATTTTTTACAGATAACAGAAGGCCACAACAAAATGGAAATAACATAAGGAAACATATTTTATATAATTTATCGTATATTATTTGAGATTTTTGAAAAATTAATAACTTATATCGAATGTTTTTTATTATTATTAAAAATAAAAAAACACCCGCAAACGATTTTATATTTTAAAGCTGAAGTGTGAAAAAGCAAAGATGTAAAAAAAAAAAATTATCTATATAAATAATTTAATATCTTAATATAGTTTGTTTGTTTTCCCCTAAAACACATAAATATTACTAAAATGTTCTATGAGTTGCTAGAATAAGAATGATAGTAAACAGATACTGGAAATTTTTTATATTTTCTTTGAGTCCACTTTAAATATACAAATGTAAAAATAGAAGGCACCAGAAATTCATAGATATGTATTTAAGTGTATCACTTCAATAGGAAAGATGTGGATCTGTAAAGATTCCTAAAGAACTGAAAGAAAATTGGATAGATTATACATTTTAAAAAATGTATATTACATTAAAAATTAAAATATATATTGATAAAATTAAGCAAAGAAACTATATACTGACATTATTAATAAATTAGATGAAAACAAAGATAAACATAAATATAAATGATAATATTTATAAAATTTAATGGTTAAAAAATTTGAGACATATTAACATACCAAAATCAAAATGAATATAAACAATTGACTTATTAAGTGTTTATAACAGTAATGAGACTTTTGTCAAGGAGGGGATAAATGATTTAAAGGCAAGATATTTTGAGATGATAGATGATTATATAAATATAATAAGTATGTTTTATTGTTTAAAATAGGATCACCTACTATAAATTTTACATGATCATTATTTTTTATTTTTTTTATTTTTTTTTATTTCTTAATAAAATTTCTTATACTTTTATGGTTTCTATCTCCCAACTATTTCAAGTATGATTCTTTCTTGTCTCTAACAATTTTAGCAATCTTTTTGTCTTGCTATATTTGAACCATAGTTCACTCATATTTAATAAGTATCTTCACGTAAGGTTTATTGATAATATTTTCTTCCATTATGTATTTATATTTTTCTTCTTCTGTCCTCTCTGCCCTTGACAGCTTTTCTGGATTAAATTTGTTATATTTTTATATTTTCATTTTATAGATTTTCCAATTTTTTTATTTAATTCATCTGTAGTAAAAGAAATTTCTTCAGACTATTTCGCTTCTTTCAATGACAGGTGGGAATCATATTAGCCAATTAATAAAAACATATCAATACAACAATCCACAATTCTCTTCATTTGAAAATTCTGAATTCACAAGTATAACTTCTGTTGTGTTATCAACTAATTAATTGGGTTCAATCTTTTAATATAATAATGTAATCATACCTACTAAAACTGTTGTCTAGTTTTCAGCACAACTCCTTGCCTTCTATTTCTCTGTTACAATCAGCAATAAATAATTGCTCCCAAGAATAATGAATCAGTGAATCATGTATGGCTATTGATAAAATAAATTAAATAGTTTAAATAAATTTGAAGCAATATAATGTGGTAGGTAATCTTACCAGTCCAATCAAAGAAAACCATGTTTTTTTTCCTGATTTCTTATCCTATTTTTATAGCCTCTATTATCCTTATGGCAAAATATATATTTACTGTTATTTTTTAATATTTTCTAAATGACCTGATTTCATTTTCAGTCAATTCAGCTATTAAAACTTCTTTCCAAAATCAAATTATCTATTGTTTTCACTTTCCAGAATTGTAATGAAAATCTTTTTGAATTCATACTTCATTTTTATCAAAGCATCATCTTTTATTATTGGCTAACTCTAATTCATGTAGAACTTTTATGAGCTTTCATTCTATTTTTTTTTACTCCATCACATCTTTTGATAAACTTGTTAATTAATAATATAGCTCTTCTGTTTTCATCTATGTCATGTGCTGTTTGGTTGTTTTAGAATGTGGCAATACCTGAACTGTAATTTGACTTCTCTGTTAATAACACATATTGTTCATTTTTGATTTTATTTCATAGTTTAAACTTCAAAGTTATTCTATTTTCACTGATTCATTTTAAAATAACCTCATCACTTGGTGTTGTGTTCTGGCTCTCTGAACAAAAACTATGACTATGGACAAATTTCATCTGAGCCTTTTTCTGAAGACTATAAAGGTTAAAAGAATATATTCTGATGGCTAAACTATGATCAGTGTAGCTTCATTTTGTCTGAAACAAACAGTCATTCAATAAAATGTTTCCATGAATGCTACAAGTGATGAATATGCAGTTAATCAGTATTCATCAACAAAAGCATTGTTCTTTTACATTATAAATACTAATCACAATATAGATTTTTATAACATCAACATCCTATCCAGAAGTGACACCCCTACAAAATGAAAATCAGAGAATACATCAAAACTCATATGACTGTACTGTATTAACAAACATGATACATCTAAGTTACCTCTCATTAGAAAAAAATATGTTAACACTCATTAATTTTACAGTATCTATGTAAAAAGCTAGTTAGCTTTCTTTCCAAGATGACTACAGTACCATCTTAGAATCAACATGTGTAATGTATCAATATAGTTTAGCTATTCACCACAAAAATGTTAAAGTACTAACAGTCTAGATAGCTCTACATAAAATGTAACTGTGGTTCGTACATTCATTGGTTGTTTTCAATGATCTCTTTGACATTACAAAATCTGGAAAACAACTTGAAAACTTGTGGTTAATGGCTTCAATGCTATAAACAATTTGAATCATTTCAAATAGCTGTTTTGACAAAAAATTGTATGTCTTAAACTTTACAGTGCAAATTTTTTCCAGTATATTTTTGCATTCATCCATGAATAAAAAAAAGACTTTTGTCTTCACCTTTCAAGTAATAAAATTTGTTTTGCAGTATAAAAGTATGCTTTAAGAAAAACATTAATGAGTTGGGATTAAGAATTTGGCTAATAATGACTGTGTGATACACAAAGTAAAACAGCAGAGATTCTTTAAATTAAAACTACACTAAACCCATTTGACAATTATTTATGTATAGCATGCAAAAATCAGAATAATATGTTATGCTCATTTAAAAGTAATCAGAGAAGATCTTGCATGTGTACATGAAATATGTATTGATGGGGAGAGCTGATTATTCATAATGTATATGTAAAAGACTTGCTTCCATATATATAAACAAAAAAAAAGACTTATAAATCCAATAAATAATATTATATTTCAACCAGAGGACTGGTTTTCATCAGAAAGAAAAAAAATACACAGTAAAATGGTGATAATCAAAAATTACAGATTTGGTAAAAGATTAAAAAATTAAAAGATTAAAAATTTAACAAAACCCCCCTGATTGGTCACAAAATCTACCCAATCAATGACAAAATTCAAACAAAAAAAAAAAAAAACAACTACATTCCCTCCTAATCAAGCTTAAATTCTATTTAAATTAAAATAAATATAAAAATAAAAAATCCAAAATTAAAAATTAAAATATACATATGTGCATACATAGAAAAATTAAACTATGCTCACATACGAAAAATTTAGACCTTTCATTGGATGATATAATTTGTAACATTTCCAAACAGGATGACTTTTTAAGAATGACTATTTCTGATGTTCAACAGATTGATGGTTTTGCTGCTTTGGATCAACATATAGATCGTGGTAAAGGAGATCTGGGTAATTTAGAGGTGGGTGTAGTTAACCAAATAGATAATGGATTGATAATTGGCACTGATTTTAATACAATATCTAGCGTAGATACAGACTTTGATATTAATAGGGATTATTCTAGTAAACAACATTTACAGGGTCTAACATTAATTAATACAGGGGCAATCCCTAAATGTTCATCTAGATGTCTAAATAATAACCAGGTTAAAAGTAATTGACAAACATTACATAGTACATCATTTCTTAAAATTAGGAAATTATATGATAAATTAGTTAGATATAGACAACATATTAGTAATTTTGCATATTTTATTAACAATAACATAATTCCTAAAGGCCTCAGAATAAAAATTATTGCTAGCATAGACCAATTTCCTAGGGAACTTGCAATTAAATAGGATAATACAATAAGAGAAGCATCTGTTACATTAATACATATTTTGAAAGATGCATTTTTGGTAAGAGTTAAATTAATTGAAAAAGAAATTATACATTTTGGTAGTTGTAATTTAATGAATATAGATGAACAGAAGAAATTACAGGAATGGGTTTTTATGAGAGAGAAGTTATTGGTGAAGAAATTTCGTAATAAAATGAATCATTGGTTCAAAGTTATGGGTAATGAGCCAGGATTTGAATTAGTGACTAATCAGTCACAAACACTAATTAATTGTGTGACTTCTGTTAATCATATTGTGTCAGATATTTCTACATCGGATATAATTTCAATTGATACTGATCAATCATTTATATCACCTTCACATTCATTAGATTGTGCTGAAATGTTACCATCTGTTCTTGATAGTGATGCTGGTTTAGCATTGGTTCATAGAGTTACAGATTCTTCTGAATGCACTAACAATATTTTAGTTTCTGGAAATACAAACACTAATAAATCTAATTCAAATATTTATAGCAATGACTTTTTATGTTTAGCTAATAAGGAAAACAATGTGATTAATCTAACAAACATTAATCTTAGTGAGGCCGAATGTTCACTCTTAAATAAAGGTTTATCTTTTTGCCCTACAGTTCAGTCATTTTATCAAAAAAATGAATTTAAAATTCATCAGGATTTAGATAATTTTTCATAGAATACTAAATCATCCATTCACATTTCTACTGTTACATGAGTTTAGTTTCAATTGCCCCAGCAATCTTCTTCAGAACTACAACATAATACAAACACATGAACATAAATATGTATGAACATATAATTTACATTCTATATATACATCTTATAATCATCATCTATTTATTACCTTTTAAATATTATATCCCCCCCCCTTTTATATTCTATATTTATTAATTAAAAACTCCTATAAACATATATATTCTATTTTGATTCTTTATTTTATTTTACTCTTATTATTCTTTAAATACTTTAACTTAATATCTTTTATATTTTACATTATTATTATTCATTTTACTAACAATCAATATTCATAATTTATTCATTCAATAATGTATAATTTATTTTAATCTATAATATTATTTATTATTTTAAACCCATTTTAACCCACCTTTATTTATATCTCCTAACGTCAACTGCTAAATTCAAATCTTTAAAATTTATCATTATACTTTTAGTAGTTCCCTCTTAAATTTTACACTTAAATTATTAGTAGCTCCCTCTTCCTATTTTTTATATAACTAAATTTTTAATTTTCTATTTTTTACTTTATATCAAAATTTTTTTCATTGCCCAATTGATGATTTGTGGATTAAGTTGAAATGTTGGTATATTTATAATCAAAATCATACATGGATGAACCCACAGAAAAATAAAGGCATTAATAAAGATGATGTTGTTAAAATAAAGGATATTAAAGAAATAAAGAATAAGTATATGGATAAAATAGTTTTTACAAAGTCAGATAAAGAGAATAAATTGATAATGATTAGTAAAGAGGATTATATAGAAAAAATGAATAATATGTTGAAAGATAATATATTTGGAATAATTAAAAAAGATGATACTAAATTGCTGAATATAAGAGTATATTGATTATAAGACATTTGATTATTTAGAGGTAAGGGATTGTATAGCAACTAAAATTTATGGAGTATCTAATTTTTAAAGAAGGTGTACCATTAAGACCAGTTATTAATAATAATGGTTCATATTATAATAAATATATCTAAATGGTTGGCAAATAAGGTTTTAAAGAAATATATTGATACTGCCTGTAAATCATATATAAAAAATAATACAGTTTTATGAAGTGATATTAAAAATGTAATAAATAAATATAGTACTTATAATTTGATGATGATTAAAATGGATTTTGTATCTATGTAGACAAATATTCATGTGGAGAAAGCAATAGATATAATAATAGATATAAAAAGGATAATAATAAAGATATAAATATATCTATAAAACAATTAAAGGAGATTATACAATTATGTTGTAAAAAAGTAGCATTTCATTTTAATGATAGGTTTTACAAACAAAAAGATTTACTAATAAGAGGAGCATTAAGTGGCGTATTGAGTAATATTTATATGGAAGAATAGGAGAAGTTAATGTTAGTGAATAATAATGCTTCAACCTTTATTAGGAGATATATAGATGACTATTTATTGATATTTAAGAAAACACAAAGACAGATAGATTTATTTATAGAGGATGTTAATAAGATGGATGAGAATATTAAATTTATTATAGAAAAAGAAAAGAATAATATACTGATATATTTGGATGTAAAAATGATATCATATGAAGAAGAGAAATGTAGGTTTAAAACATCAATTTATAAGAAAAGTGATATAGATAATAATATAACTAATTGGCATTGAAATATAAATACAAAATATAAAGTAAATATAATACATTCTAGAATTCATAGAGTGGTAAATTATTGTTCAAGTAAAGAAGATTATGTTAAACAGATAGATTTAATTAAAGAAGAATTTATAAATAATGATTATCCATATAAATTTATAAATGATAATATTAGATTAATGCAAAATAAGATAGAATGTATAAATAATAATAAAGAAATAATAATAAAGTTACTTATATACGTATAAAGACAGGGAATAATTATGTAGTTAAAAAATTTAAATAAAGTTATAGGTAAAATTAATAAAAAGTTTAGTAATATATTAAATGTTAAAGAAGTTAATAAAAAGAGAAAAAATATGATTAGTATTTTAGAAAATAAGTATATTAGTATTTATACTAAAAATTTAGGTGATGAAATAAATGGAATATATGAGATTAATTGTAAAAAGTGCCAAATTAATGATATAAAAGTAAATTATATAGGAGAAACAAAAAATTCAATATATAGAAGACTATTACTACATAAGTATGATAAAAATTCACTGATATATTTACATAAATTAGAAAAAGAGCATGGGTTTGAAAAGGATTGTATAAGAATGAATACATTTTACAGATAATAAAAGAGATAGAAAAATAAAAGAGGCTATTTATATTAATAATATTAAGCCACTTTTGAATAGAGATTTGAGTCTGAAAAACAATTTTAATATAAAATAAAATATTAAAAAATTTAGTTATATAAAAAATTGGAAGAGGGAGCTGCAGTAAATTTTTAAAATTTGAATTTAGCAGTTGAAGTTAGGAGATATAAATAAAGGTGGGTTAAAATGTCTTTAAAATAATAATATACATTAAAATAAATTATAAATTATTGAATAAATAAATTATAAATATTGATTGTTAGTAAAATGAATAATGTAAAATATAAAAGATATTAAGTTAGAGTTAAGTATTTAAGGAGTAATAAGAATAAAATAAGAATAGAATATATATGTTTATAGGAGGTTTTAAATAATAAATATAGAATGTAAAAAAGGATAAAAAATATATAATATTTAAAAGATAATAAATAGATGATGATTATAAAATGTATATATAGAATGTAAATTATATGTTTATGTATATTTATATTCATATGTTTGTATTGTGTTGTAGTTTTGAAGAAGATTGCTGGGACAATTGAAACGTTAGAAGAGGGTGGTAAATAAAGTATTGTGTAACAGTAGTAAAGTGTATGGATCATTTACTATTATATGATATTATAAAAATGTTGGTGAAGGCACTGTATACACTGGTTTATAACAATGTTAATATTCCACCAATAAAAAAAACAGGTATATAAAATTGAAAAGTAAAATAAAAGTTAGAAAATCTTCAGAATAATAAGTTTTTTTAAAAAACATTGTTCCAAATAGAAGAAAGTTTGCATGTTCATTATGTTTGTTGATACAATTTGATTATTTTAGTATCTCAATGTATATTGGTATAGGATGTCACGTGCGGACAGAATCCTAGAATTAGAGAAATCAATATTGTAAACTGAATCCTATTTGGAATAATGTTTTAAAAAACATTATTCTGAACTTTTTCTTAGTTATTTTATTTTTCAATTTTATCTACCTGTTTTTTTACTATTTATGGAACTTTAACATTATTATAAATCAGTGTTTACAACACCTTTACAGCCATCTTTATAATGTTCTATTCATCACCCAGTTAACGTCTTCGGTATATTTATAATCAAAGTCATACATGGATGAGCTACAAAATATATAATTTGTATATGTAAAACACTGTTATTTTTACATATATTTAAAATAACATGATTCATGATCTAAATGCATTAAAATGAGATACTGTTTTTTCTCTGTGATTTTTTATTCAAATCTTTACTACTAATAAGATGATTTAATGATGTGACTGTTTAATAAAATCACACTCCATTTACAGGAATTGTCAGTGAGTGTTGCTTTATTTAAAACCAGGCACTAAATCTGGGTGGCTGCTTGTATTTTTAAAATATCCATTAAAGAGGCATTCTGACTATACACAGTGCATGTGTGAAAGGTAACTTACATAATTCCTCTATTTATATTTATTTGAGTATTGACTGGCATATTTCACGGATTTTTGCATGCTACTCACGAATAATTACGTACACATACATATATTGCCTGCAATTGATGCATTGATAGAGCGACTGATGCTGATGGAATTTAGTGTCTCTAAATCATGGTTCGGCACTGTCCCTAACGCGTTCAATTTTTTTTAATCAACTTTTAAAAGAAATAAACCATTCGATCATTTTTTATTATATATATATTAATGCAAATATTCGCTTCTACTTTACTATTATTATAATAATAACAATAAAAGTTATAAACTAAATATATTTCTAAAAAGATTTAATTAACATATAGTTATTTTAAAGTAATATTTAAATATTTCTTTCTACCTTTTTCTTTTTCACAATTCTAAACAAGAACTAGCTCTTTTATTACGAACATCATGAAGATGAAAAATTAGCAGCAATTAAGCCTTAATTGCTCACTTTGTGTTATAAATTCAATTTGCTTTTTTTATATTTATACATAACTTCCTCAATTTATCTTTAAAGAAATCTCTGCTCATATTTCAACTCTTGTAAAAACAGTATGCTTTTATAAACCCATAAATTGCACATTTCATGAGAAAGAAACATTACATTGCATAATTAATAGTTGATGAATCAAATGTAAATGTTTGTCATTAAATAATATGCAGTGATAAAATACTTCATAAAGAGGGGTGGAAAAAACACATTATCCATAGCTCAAATGTGAAACCGAAATGTGTGTGGTCATTTGTATCGGTTGTATGAGATAGAGTGGATAGCTGAAGCGTGAAAGTCTGAATTCAAATTCCCTATAATTAAATGAATTTTAGGTATATATAGAATATAAAATGTTTGACATTTACATTTTTTAAAACAATAACTGCCCAATATTAAAATAATAAGATTTTATTAGAATTGCATAATAAAATAGTAATCTGTTGTCCGAAAGAGAACTGTAGTATAAAAAACTTCAAAAAAAAAAAATTCAGCCACACATATATATTTAAAAAAATTATTCTAAAAATAAAATAGAGTCATTAATCATCTGGGTACAGTGACCAAAGAATAACATTATGCCATAATACTTTTTGGATTCTTATTACATTTTATTCTAAGATCTCAATATTTTTGAGTACACAGAGGCAAAACTCTAGATCTTAGGCTCCTCATTGTTGAAAGCCACAAGCTAAAAATTAATCTGTGAATATTGGATAAGTAGACACTAGATAGGAATTTTATGCACAAACCTTCCTGCATCCATTGATTACTCTGGCTTGCATTGAGTGGTGCTACTATATGGAGAGTTTTGCCTTTGTGAAAAACAGTTTGTGAAAGCATAAAGATTGGGGATCATGTGATATTGTTGAGTTCTGTATATCACTAAGATAGTAAAAATACAACAGTAGAAGAATTTTGAAAATATCAACCACAAGTAATAAAAAACATCGATCAAGTTTTAAAGTAAGATTTAGAAAAGAGATTAGATGGGATGGAGTTAAAAGATGGTCATCAATGGTAAATGACTACTATGTGATCAAGTGATATCCTTACTTCTTAAAAGATTTAGAACTTTTAATAGATTAATGAAACTAATACAGTAAAATGATTTGGTTCTTAATGCATAAAGTAATAGTATTGGAAAGCAGAGACTATCAAAAAGTACAAAAAAATAATTTTATTTTACAAAAAGGAAAAGAATTATGATTAACATTTTAAAGATTATCATTTCTGAGATGATATTAGTGCAAATGGATAGAGGTGTGGCATTAGAAAAAAAGATGAAGTGAAGAAAAATTGTTTTATGGTTTTTTTCTAAACAATGATTGGCTCATTTTCAGCTATAATTAGAAAGTCAAGTATGTATGGGTGTTTTGCAGTCTTTTATCAATTTCAAAAAACAGAATATGATCAAAGTGTGATGTACACTTGGGTCTCTTTTTACGCGGATTTATTTAATGCGATTTTGAAGTTACGCGATTCACATTTCTTCGGAAGTCAAACTCCGATAATGCGCTATTACTTTAAATAATAAATTTTGCACACTTACATCATATTGAAAATAATAGCACATTATTGGAATTTGACTTTCATCTTAGTAATTTCAATATTTTCAGTGCTTTATAATAGTAAGATTTTATGCAATAATAAAATTAAAATCATGATTTCCACATTTTATGTATACACACATTAAATTTTACAAGATTATAATGTAAATTTGTTCAAACATTGTGTGTGTTAATTTTGCATTTTAAATCACATTCTGTTTTTGCTTTTTAAAAAAGAATGTAATCAATTATTAATCATTTAGTGTCTGCAAGTTTATTTTTAATTATTTTCTTATTAATGATACTAATCATGAACGTGCTCTTAAATTCCAATGAGAGCTAAATGGTTGTATGTCTGGATATTGCGAGCTTCATAAACAATTAATAAAATCATCGTCTCAAAGATTAATTACTAATTACGTTGTCACCAGAAAACCATTAACACAACATGAGAGTGAAGTTGGTGCTAGTCGTATTTTCTCTTGTGAAGAATCTGATTTTTTACCAGTTTGCAAACGAACCTGTTTATCAGCAAGTATCGATAATAATTAAAATGTGTATAAAAAAATGTCAATTACTGTACTGTAAATTATGCATAAAAATATATTATTTTGAATAAAATTAAATATTATAATTAAAAAAAGTTTGTCTTGTATCAATTTTTTTCAAATTTAAAATTTTTTATTAGTCATATTTTATTTCCTTATTTTTTTTTGCGTGAATTTTTAAAGTAATTTTACATTGGTGCCTTGCTTTTATGCGATTTTTGAAAAATCACAGTCTGTATCCCCCCTTTTTCAAGGTAAGTTACATCTATTTTTGCGCGATTTCGTTTGTGCATGTTTTCTGAGGAACCTATCTATCGCGTAAAATGAGACCCAGGTGTATATTGTTTCAAAATGAATTCTCTAACATGTATGAATTTGTTTTTATTTTACATTGCCCCCCCCCCTAATATTATGAAATTAGTCTTTAAACATTTAAGTTCTATAATGCCAATATTAAAGAACAATATTTTTGTAGAATATTTTAATATTCTGAATGAATATTTACATAATACATTTGATGTAAACAAATTAGTATTATAAGTTATTAAAAATAAACTTTAATATATATAATCTTGTAATTAAATATGAATAAATACAGTAACATATATATAAAGTACAACTTTTAAAATCTTTTATCCACCTAGGAGCACTTTCGACTAGCTTCACAGTCTTTGTCATCTAGCCTTCCCACAATTCATTAATTTTAATGTTTACCACTGGGCTGTTTACTAAGTCATACTTACATTTATGTATTAACATAGCTATCTTTATTTTCTTTTTATTATTGTTTAGTACAATGGTGGAATGAGAAATTAGAGATTTCTGTTTCAATTCTTCACTGAATAAAATAAATAAATAAAATTTTAAGATGTGAATAATCAATTTTAAATCAAAATAACGGGTACAAACTGATGATGATTGCTATGACAAATCTTCACATAAAGGTCCTTCACTAATAAGGATAAAAGTGTGTTAAGAAATACAGAACAAAATAATGTATAATCAATATTAAGTAAAACAAAGGAACATAAATTTAAAATCAAATATAATTGTAAAAGTATATAAAAAAAATTTGTATATTTACAATTAAAAATAAAATTATTTATATTTTTAGGTGTAATTAAATAAAAGTCATTATCAAATGGAGTGTAGATCCATAAGGAAGAAATTTTTAATATTCTCTGCCTTTGAACAGTAAGTGCTGCCCTGGCTGATGATTTTACAGCATTTTCTTAATAAGGGTCATAATTTAGTTTTATACTGTCTAACAATAAGAGTTGTTGTGATTGCTTGGTTTTAAACTCAGCTTATAAATTCACCATGTTGTTTGATTTTTGTTGTAGTGGAGGCTGTCTATGATTATTTATTATGTCAATAATTTCATAGTGATAACAGCTGAAGTGACAAAAATATATGGCATGAAAATCAGAAATTCGCCTTGCTTGAATTCTTTAAGACTTCAATGAGGTATAATTGAGCCTTTTTATAGTTAGCAGTAAATTTTTGGGGGGAACAAACCATATGATATTGGTTGATAAATTAATCTCTACCTATTAACAATAACCTAAAATAAGGATTGAAAACTGCTGAAACCTTCACCACCTGAAATCATATTTAGTAATTCTTTCCCTTCCCTGTTCCTCTATGCCAGGAGTGGGAACCTTTTTTCTGTAAATATCTATTTGTATATTTATAATCTCATCCATAGGCCACAGCACAAAAAATTATCAACTTAAAAATTAGATTACTATATTAGATCAAAAATTTAATTAATTTACCTCTAATCAAGATGGGCAACCTTTTCAACTCGAAAGTTAATTTAAACTTTCTCCTATTAAACGAGGGTCATAATTTTTTTGTGAATTAAAAATAAAATAACATTATTATTATTATTATTATTAAAGACTGTTCCATTTTTAATTGCAATGTTTCTGAATTGCCTTGATTGTTTCTTTATGACATATATTCTTGAATTTCTTTTTATATTCTGAATTCTACAGCAGCTAGGATAGAAACTTTTATAAACTTCCCTTCAGAAAATGGCTTTGAATTTTCTGCTTTTTTTTTTTTAATAACATGCTCTCACATAATTTTCTGACTTGTTTGTATTTTTTATAAAAAAAAAGCAGCTGTTTGATGAAGTTTCTTTGGTTTTATGTTTTCTATTTTAATATTTCTTTCTTCCCCAATAATTTAGTTGCAATCAAAATGTTTGATAAATAATGTCTCTTAACAATGTGTTATTAATTAAAATACTTGTTTTACTGTGATTTAACATTTCTTTCCATAAAAAAATGCATTGTCCCATTTCTTTTCAAATGCATGATTTTCTATGTCAATTTTTCTTATCTTACTCATGTAGCCATCCTAAAAAAAAAAAAAAATGAAATACAAAATAATAATATAAAGTAAAAATCGAGTTTTATTTTTACTAATTATATATTCGTCTGTGAATATCATTAAAAAAACAAATAAAATGTTCTCAGCATCACAGATTAAATCTGTAGTCTGATAGACCACACAGTACAGATAATTTGTTTGAATATTGCACCTTTGATAAAATAAAGCAGGATTATTATAAAGCTTGGAGAGAAAAAAAGATGTAGTTGAGAAAATAAATATTTTATTTTATTTTTAATTCAATATTTGCCCATATACTTGCACTATGTTCATGTTTGAAGAGAAATTTTATATAGATCCATTTTATATTTGTTTGTGAAAATGTCTGGCAGTTAGCTGGATTGACAGCTATGAGAGCAGAACTTAGCCTATGGGCCGGAAATTCCCTATCCTTGCTCTATACCAGGGGTCCTCAACGCTAAACCTGTGGGCACCATGGTGCCCGCAGACCATTTTACATGTGCCCGCCACTATCCGAATATGATAAAAAATTATTTATCTGATACAAATAAATTTAATTTTTAAAATTTCTTATAAATTATTGTATTATATTGTAATCAAATTGTAGGGCATACTATACTTTTACAGCAGTAAAAATATAAACGTTAATTATATGTTAAAATTTTATTTTTGAAATAAATATTTTTTGTACATTATGTGTATTATTAACAATATCCAACTATAAATTTACATTGAAAAAATAAATGGTACCCGCCACCTGGTTGAAAAAATAAATGGTGCCCGTCACCTGGCCGGTATTATAGAATGTGCTCTTAAGTGCAAAAAGGTTGGGGATCCCTGCTCTATACCTTAGTTCTATAATGAACTATTTAAAGTGTGTATTATTTATATATATAAATGTAAAAAGTATTTTTTTAAAAAATCATTTAAAATTTAAAATCAAATAAACAATGATAATGCTTTTAACTTTAAAATTTTAACAATTATTCAAATTTTACATTTACACTATTTCTAATTTTTCATTTAAAAAAAATCGAAATGAAACGTTAAACAGTTTGTTCTGACAATCGAATTAAATTAATTAGTTTCCTTGCAGTAAAGTTAATGTTATTCTAATAACGAAACATGTGTAACTAAAAAACCTGATCGGATATTGTTACAGTAAGAAACTTTTTAATTATTTGAAAATCATTATATTTGTTAATAAAACAGTTTATTAATTAGTCCTGTCAAAAACGTTTTGCTAAATAAATATTTTTAAGGAAAATATTTGTCATTTGTTGTTTTTTTTAATTGGTATTCAAACATAAGAACAATTTTAATTATAAAATGTTCATTAGATTTAAATTGAGCCAGAATATGGAAGAAAAAAAAATAGCTACTCCTATAATTTATAGTCTCCACTAACAATTTGTAGCTGCTTAGTACTTAAGACTGAGAAAGGAAAAAGTAATTGATAATGAAGTTAAATGCCTGGATTTAGTCTTGAATTTATGACTGCAATGAGTGATATATTAAAAAAAATCAAGAAAATCATATATTTTATATAAAAAAAATAATTAAGCAATATTAATTTTATAACAAGCACATATATTTGTGATTAATAAAATCTATGCAGAAATGCAAATCCATAAAAAATATCCTTTTTATTGAAATTATGATGTCTGTATTTATTATTGAATTTATGAGTGCAAGAGTATAATAAAAATGTGTATTAAATTTTAAAAAAAAGTAAATATATATAAAGTGTGTTGCAAAAAAATAGTTCATGCACAAAATGTGTATTAAATTTTAAAATACAAATAGTCTATGCATAAAATGTGTATCAAGTAATAGAAAACAAAAGGTAATCCATGGCAACAGTGTTTTAAATGAAAACAATTCTTTACCAAATCAAATGCCAGTAATTCCATAAGAAATGAAATAAAATTATTCATGGCAGCAAACCTTGAATTGTGTTTTAACAAGCAAAAAAAAAAACCTGAAATTAAAAGTTGACAATGAGTTCATGTGTGGAAAGTATCTCTAATATCTTTCCATAACGCAACAAAAAGATTGTGATTAATACACCTTAGTCAACATTTTTATGCAATAAGAAAAATGAAGATAACTAGTGGTGGTCTATAACAATGGTGAAGCTCTGTTTACTGACAATGTTTATAAATAGAGACTAATCCATGATGTTCAATATTACAGCATCTCCTCTTGCCATAAGACAAAAATTCCAGTGACAAATTTACTGATAACTGCAATTTAAAAAATGCATGCTTTGAGTTATGTATGTTTTATGATGTATACATTTTTCAATATTCTCCTAATAAAATGCTTTTTGGATTACTTGCTTTTAATTTTAAAAACTGCTTTCCCTTAAAACAATTACTGTGGATTGCTTTTGCTTTTTTTTATGTAACATATATTTTTCAAGAAAATCAAATGAGCATGCCAATAGCTTTTATCAAGCTTTTCAGAATATCCCTATCGTCAGACCAGTTTCCAGCTCTGGCTTTCATCAGTGAGGTGCTAAGATATTCATAAGCATTAGACTAAAAATACCAAGTCAAGCCCAAAACTTTATTTAAAGTTTAACTATTAAGTAGAAAAACTGAAATTTTTATACATCCATACGTCTTTAAATCGAGTTATATAACTTAAATGGTTCAAATGGGACTGAACTAAGTTCAGATACACCATATATTAATAGCTTTAGTAATATAAAATCACCAAAGCCTTAATAGCAGTACAATAATTTTAAGGAAATTAAGTCATATATCATGTGATTTCATTTAATAAGCTTATATTACAAACGTTATATAATGAGTGTGTCAATAGCTCTTAACAAGCTTTTCAGAATATCTCTATCCCCAGACCAGTTTCATATTTTCTACTTAATAGTTAAACAATACTGTTGAGCTTGACTTGGTATTTTTAATCTAATGCTTGAATATTCCAGCGCGTCATTGAAGAATGCCAAAAGCATGAAACCAGTCTGGCAATAGGGATATTCTGAAAAGCTTGTTAAGAGCTGTGGGCATGCTCATTATATAACATATTTTATAGAGAGAGTATTTTTGTTTTATATTGTTCAAAAACTGATTCCTTTTTGATTAAAAAATTACTTTTTAATACATTTTTATATGATATTAAAGTAACATTGTTAAAATAATTTATTTAATTAAGTTTGAAATTTATATATCATATTACTTTAAATATAAAATACACTTTTTTGCCAAATTTGGGATCTGTAAAAGAGAGGTTTGTCTTAAGTTCAAAACAAACATTTTCAACATCTTATTTCTGCTAATATCATATTTTCCAGAGATTGTGTCTTTGCTTTACATTATACATTTGCAAAGTATTATAATCATTGATATTCCTATATAGAATCATGTGTTAAATCTTTTTAATCAAAAGAAAAAAGATTTAACATTAAATGTCAATATTTTTTGGATGATTAATTTTGTAAATGGCTTTAATTCTCTCTCTCTCAAACCACTACTTTTAATGTTATTTTGCCAATTTTATCATTATTTTATTGAAAAAAGTAATAAACCAATAATATTTAAATTTAAAGTATAACATTGAGATAAGAGTCTGCCTTCGGAGTGCCTGTCAATCATTTTGATCGTTCTGACATCTTTATTTTGATTTTCAATGTGAAAACACATTTTAGAATCTTTTTTTACTCATTTCTTTTTTTTTTTTAAAAATATTTGTGAAATATTATTTATTTTAGAAGAATGATTCAGATTTTAATAAAAAATAATTACTTTTACATGAAAGCAAATTGAATAATAAATCATTATAATGTTTGGCTGCGATTTATAATTGTATAACAAACATGTTTTATGTTTGCCACTATATTATTTTCATCAATTATAAATAAATAGAAATTAATTACTTAAAAACCTTTGTTTACTTTAATAATCTGACAAATTATTAATTTGCATTTTAGAAAAGATTTTTAATGAAAAGAAAAAAGATTTACTGGTAACATTAAATATCAGGGTTAGGGAGAAGGTTACAAATAATATATGTATTATAACTATACAAACACTAACAGATACTTTTTCATCACAGCAGATCTAATATAAATATTTTAACATCTTATTTCTGCCAATGTCATATTTGCCATAGTATTACAATCGTTAATGTCTGCTGTGTAGAATCATGGGTAATTTTAATTTTGAATAAGTTTTTGCAGTCTTGGAAAGATACTCCTTAAGAAATTATCATAAAATCTTTCTTAAAATGTTGCATGGCTTAAGATTTAAATGAAACTGAAGATGATTTACCCCAATGGAATAGTGAAGATGAGAATTCAAGTTCTGAAAGTGATGATGTAGAAAGTGAAAATATGTCTGAAAAAGATTTGCATTATTGTATTTATATTAGTTCCTATTTAAGTAAATAAAAATGTTTCTTATTTTTTAATAAAATCATTTTAAAATTTTTCCCCCAATTTTCTATCTTAAAATCCTACTGCATCTTAAATTCAGGGGCATTTTACATTCGAAGTAATATATCATAGGCATACTTGGTACTTATGCTATTATAGAACTAAAATTAAAAATACTTCTGTCTTCATGAAATGGCTGCAGTATTTTTCAAATACCATAACAATATATGATATTTTGCTAAGCTTCTGTGATTATAATCATTGAATTTTCATAAATTGAATGTTATGATAAAAAAAAATAGGAACAACACTCATATTAATTAACTTTTTTAATTTGCAAGTGTTTATTAAATGATTTTTATATACATTTATTTAACTTTGTTTTAGTCTATCTGCCTTGTTATAGCTTGATGTTTATCTGTTTACAATTTCTGAAATTAAATTAAAAGTTATGCATAGTATATGTATTCCTAATGACAATACATTTTATTAGAGTTTGTAAACAATTTTAGCAAAAAATAAATAAATTAAAAATTGAAATTTTAAATTTTATAAGAGATTCAGCACTCTTTTTGCCATAATGAGATATTAAATTACATCTATTTTTTTTTTTATAAAACTAAAAGTATTAAAACAATACTTTTATTTGCATAATAAATAAATTTTCTTCAACTTTCACAGTATTCTTGTTATTACACTACCAAAAAAAATCATGAGATCTTCATGTTTAGAAATAGCCTATTTGCACTGAATATTTCTAAACCTGAGTGCCTCATTTTTATTTTCAGCTGCATAAAATTAATAACACTAAAAATCAGTGAAAATGTATTTCTTCCTGTTAATGCACTTCTATATGTAAAACACTTTTTTAAAAAAACAGTTTAAATTTATAATTTGTATTTGCCTGTGGTTCTATTTTTATTGTCTGAAGGTTTAGTTCATCAGTTTAAAATACTTTTATTGAATTAAATATATCCTTGGGATTATTCACTACACAAATGTGATGTTTAAAACAATGTTGAAAAAGAGATATGTAACAAAAAAATGTTCTTGTTACAGCAAAAGTCATTTGGTTTTTGAGGTTATAGTCTGTTTCAGGTTTTCAATAGTGACCATGTAACAGCAAATATATCTGGGTGTGCAATTTTGCCATCTCTGGCCTTCAGTTGTTTGATCTTATTAGAAAATGTAGCTGGGTGACTTCTGGTGTCATTTCCAAGGCAGAAAATACATCTGGTGCACCACAAAGTATATAAACAAAAAGTTGCTGCATGGGCTGTTGGTATTGAGCCTTTACTGAGCATCTCTCTTAGGTTATCAAGTGTGATGTTATTTTCTCTATATGTGTTAATCATAATTTCTTGGGTATTTGTCAGCGCTGTGCAGGTGTGGAATAGGTGCTGTTGTATTTCTTCTTCCCTGTGGCACAAGGAAGAAAAGGCATCAATTTTTACAAGTTTACATTTATCAGATACCTGTCTAACAATTTATTTGAACTGTATCAATAATATCTATCTGTTTGTTCCAAATCTATATAGTTTTCAACCATGTATTTTCAACAATGTAACTTTTTATGAACAATAAAGTTTGATTTGAAATAATTAAATTATAATTTGTATATGTAACCTGTATAATTTTGTTTACTGTACTGCATTTAAATATTTTTTAAAGCATATGATTCCAAGATTAAATAAAAAAGAGTATTGATTAAGCTAATTCTAAATCATGTTAAAATAAACATTAGACTAGTGTGAAAATTTAAAGTGCTCTTCGTAATTTGTATGAATGTTAGAAGTTACCCAATTTTTGGTGATTTGTGTTTTTTTAATTATTATTATATATATTGTTTTTTTATTTCTTCATTTAAGTACATATTAAAGTATATTCACATAAATGCAAATTTTATTCCTCTACTAAGCTCTAGTTCCACTTTTGGGTAATAGAAAATTTTCATAACAGTTTATATATTTACATTTGTTTAATTTTAAACATAATACAAAATATGCCCATGATAACAACAACAAATGACATTTCAGTAATGAAAATATTGATCATACCATATTGTACATTCATAGCTCTGTATAATTTAGCACAGTGGTCGAATGTCAAATGTAGGTCCAGAAGGTCCCAGGATCAATTCTAGCACTTGCAGTTGTGGTGTTTGAAATTCTTATGATCTCCCAAGTAATAGAGTCATATGTATCTTTCTTTATATATACTCATATACATCTATCTATATACAAAGTTAATAAACATCACATGACCATCTCTTCTTATGCTTGTCTATAACTGTTGTTAAAACAGGCAAAACACTATATATATTGCCACACACAGCAAGGTAGAGTAATCAATAGATGCCAGAAGGCTTGTGCATAAAATCCTATTCTAGTGCCTACTCATACAATATCCCCAGACTAGTTTCTGGCCTATGGCCTTCATCAATGAGGAGCCTTGGATCTGAGACCACTGCATCTAGATCTAGATGCAGTGCTCTCAGATCCAAGGCTCTTCACTGACGCAGTGCTCTCAGATCCAAGGCACCTCACTTATGAAGGCCATAGGCCAGAAACTAGTCTGGGGATATTGGATGAGTAGGCACTAGATGGGGATTTTATGCACAAGCCTTCTGGCATCCATTGATTACTCTAGCTTGCTGTGTGTGGCAATATATATAGTGAGTTTTGCCTGTTTTATATACAAAGTTAAGTTTGTCCCTTTTTTCAATATATTTTCTAATTTGAGGTTTTTCTCCTACAGTATTACAAACTTTTAAATTCAATAAGTAAGTTATTGAATAATTTAGGAACATAATGATTTCTTATTCTAGTTCCACATTTATTACAATATTTTGAAACTGTATGTAATATTTTTTTCTTAAGACACATTTCAAATTGTTTTATATAAGATTTTTTTTTAAAATCTTATTAAAGTTTTTTTCTCTATAATTATATATTCAAGAAGTTGATTGAATAATAAAATATCAGCTTTGTATCCACTTTTTTCTTTGTTATAATTTTCTTCTATTAAGATCAATTAGTTTTTTTTTTAGCAGTAATGCTAATATTTTAATATTAGAAAAGTTTGCAAAATCATAAAGTGTCATTCCATATCTTAATAAAGAATCATATAAAGACTTACATATAACAATAAAAATATTTAAAGAAAAATATCTTTGATTCTGTAAAACATTGTTATAAAATGTCTAAATTTATTAATTACTATATTAGTATGATGTTTATATATTGCTTCCAATGACTTCCCTCATATACACTTTAATGCAAATTTTTTTTTTAATGATTCCTTTATTTTCATGACAGTTTCGACTGTCCTGCAATCTGCATCAGAGTGATCTCAATCTCCTCTATCTTTTAAAGTGTATATGAGGGGAGTTATTATAAGCAATATATATGAATATATAAAGAAATGCAACCCAAGATATCTAATATATTTTACTTATTATACTTTTATATATTTATTATCATATATATATATATATATATATATATATATATATATTACATTATTATGATATATACCCTCATGTGAATGTAATTGTATATCAATATATTTATATTTCATGTGAGTATTACATGTGTAGTAGAACTTGAATTTTATTTAAGATACTTTCTATAAAAACATTCCAAATAATATGCTTCTACTGCGAAGTATGTGTGCTTAAATATTTCATACTAATAAATGTTTGATATAATAAACTACAAAACTAAAATGAGTTTTCTATTTAAATATTTTTCGAAATTAAAGCAACCATATTTTTTTTAAATAATTGACTTCAAATCCATTATGAATGTTAATTTAAAATTAATCAAAAATGAAAACACATGGACATATAATTTTACATATATATATATATTCTATCTTATAATCTTTATTTATATACCCATATATATCTTTATATACTTATTATTACCTTTTTATATAATTATATATAAATAATGATTATAAGATAGAATATATATATAATGTAAAATTATATTTTCATGTTTATTTGTCTTCATATATTTGTATTGTGTTTGTTATAATTCTGAAGAAGATTGATGGGGCAATAGAAACTGTTAATAGTGGGTTGTAAAAAAGCATTGTAAAAAGTAATAAAGAATATTGATGATATTAATATTATATGGATTTGGCGATTCAATAAGAAAGATAAAGTTTTATAATCAGCTATAATCCTTAAAATACTTATTTGATAAATGCATCTGTTAATTTCGTTTTTATTGTTAATTATTATGAAAGCTACACAGGTTTATTTTTTCCTTTTTATTTATCATTTTTCAGGGGCGTTAAATTATTTGTCTGATTTTCTCAAAATTATTTTCTCAAACATGTGTTACTTATTAAGTTTAAAAAATTTTAAGACCATTATAAATTTATGTTACATCAAAAAAAAATATCAATAATTTTTTTATAAATTGCATTCACAAGAATTAATTTATATATATTATACGTAAAAATATTAACATATTACGAACAATGTCGTAAAATTGTCGGTGAGCGTGTTTTTTTTTTTAATATTTTGCTAAAATGATTAAAATTTTGAATCTTTCATTGACAGAAGAATGTACATCAGTGAACTACATGACAACGCAAGGATTCCTATTTTGCGAAATTTATGTGTCGGCGACTGCACGAAAAAGAAAATGCATATGTGGCAATGTTGCAGGCTAATAGAAATTTCCGTTTGCTGTCATGAATAAACCATTTTTATTACTCTGTTTCTCCACATTTTTTCTTTTGTTTACTATAGTTCTACATTATATTGCATTTATTTTAATTACAATAAATTCTTATACATTGATGTAATTTCTTATATTTTTAGAATAATATTAAAAAAAAAAAAGATAAAAGAAAATATTAAATACGACAGCCTTGAAATATATAAAATTAAATCTCAACTATCAGGCAAAAAATATCTGCCATTTCATTTATGCTTTACTTAACATTATCTATGTTTTAGATTTTTATTGGATTAAGAAGGGCAAGCTTTACTCCTACATGTTAACAACTTAAAAACCTTTTCATTTTTTTAAACAAAACATTTTCCTTAAAAATAGAAAACATAAATGTAACTTAATTTTTTTAATCCATGTAAAAATTTGTATAAACCGTTTAACAAGCAATGCTAATTAGATTATTTTAAAAAAAAGTTTTATTTCAAACAAATTTATTTAAGCTAAAATTATTTAATATGCATGTAATTTATATATTTGCCACACTCACACACTTATATTCACAAATAATTCAATCAAATTCAGCACATAATAAATGTAATAATATGTTGGACTATTTCATTCATATATCAGTAAATGTTGAATGTATAAAAAAAAATTTAAACTTCATTTAAACTTTTCAAAAACAACTTGTTAGCAATAATGCACAAATAGACAACACATGTTAGTAATGACACAATGTTTTGAATATTAATATTCTGCACTCTTCTTCGGGTGTTGTTGGACTGACCAAATGACGGTATTCACATAGGAGTTTGAACTTGCATCTTTAGTTTCTCAAATATTGAATTTAATGTGTGAGCTCAACTCCTATGTGAATGTTGTCACTAGTCAGGCCAGCAACACCTGAAAAAGAATGGAAAATATTACTACTTGAAATGTTATGTAATTATTAAACTGTGTTGTCTATTCGTGTGTTATTACTAACAAGTTGTTTGTATTTGAAAAGTTTAAATAAAGTTTAAAATTTTTTTTATACATCCAACATTTGCTGATAGATGATGGAAATAGTCAAACATATTATCATGTCTAATATACCACTGTCACATACTTTTGGGCAAATACTCAGCACATAATTTTAAATATTACCATTTAATTAATTTGCTTCAATTTTTAATGGTTTTTTTTTTCTAATTCACTCTTTTTCTACTTACAACTTTAAGTCTGATTATCATTTTCACCCATTATCATTCCACTGCCAGTTGAAAGTCTCTCAAAGTTGAGTCTATTTTTTCCAATTTTTGGCCTCTCTTCTCCATATTACTCTAGCATACATCCTTATTTCACCCATCCATCTCACATGTGGTCTTTTTCTAGGTCTTTTAAAATCTTTTGGACCCATTTAAGATTTCAATTGCCCATCTATTATCATCTCTTCTACCAATATGTTCAGCCCAACTCCAGTTTTTTAATTCTTTCGATAATATTAATAGTACCTGTTTGTTCACTCTCCTATGTATTTCACTTTCAATCTCTTCTTGTTATCCTAACATACATCTCTCCATACTTCATTAAGTGGTCTGAAGTCTCTGCATTGTTCTTCTGTTAAGTGCCCAAGACTCAGATCTGTAAGTAAGAACTGGTAACATATTTATTAAAAAGCTTCCTTTTCAAACATATAGGCATATTTTCTTTTAATATTAAGTTATTTCTACCAAAAGTACTCCAACAAAGTTCAATTCCATAATTAATTTCATCTATTATATTTTTATTTTTAGTAATAATCTGGCCAACATATTTGTAATTATTAACTTCTCATTCATCATTATCAATCTTTATTTTCCTTTTTTAATAAATTCCATTGAACAAACATTACTTTAGTCTTTTAACATTTACCTTTAATCTTATTTTCTTCTGATAACTCTTTAACATTTCCTGAAGCTCAAGTATTATTTGCAAAACAGCCACATCAACTGCAAAGTCTAAATGACTTAAATAATCTCCATTCACTTTTATTCCCTTAGCTTCCCATTTTAATTCACAAAATATTTCTTGCAAATCTGCTGTAAAACATTTTGGAGATATAGAGTCACACTGCTTTACACCCTTCATAATGTTAATCTTTTTAATATCATTATGTAATCTAATTGTTGCTGTTCAATTTTTATAAATATTCTTCAGAATATGATAATATCCTGGTTCTACATCTTGATGATTCAATGCTTTAATCACTGAAGAAATGCTTATAGAATTGAATGCCTTTTCATAATCCAAAGCATAATGGCAACTCATTTTCATTGATTCTTTTTATAACTTCTTTCAATACTTGATGATGATCCACAGTATTAAAGCAACTTTTATATCCAGCTTGTTCTTTTGGCTAGTTAAAATACAAAGTTCACTATGGATGAGTTATAATTATTTTGGTAAAAAATTTGTATAGAACTGATAAAAGACCATTATGTCTTTAATTTCTAATATCTTTATTACTTTTTTTAAATATTAATATTGCATTCTTCCAATTTTCTGGTACATCTTTATCATTTAAATATTTGGTACATAACTTTACAAAAATTTTCTATTTCTTCACTTGTTTTTTTTAAGATATTGATTATAAATTCCATCATTACTTGGAGCTTTTCCCTTCTTCATAAATTTAGTCTCATGTTTCACTTTTTCATTTAAAATACTGGGCAATTCAGAAGATATAATAGTTGTAGTAGATACTTTTCCTTGTTATTTATTGCTATATAATTCTTGATAGAACTTCTACAACATTTCATGATGTTGTCTTTCTTTTTAGTAATAGCTCCATCTATTTTTCTGATTGCAAAAATGAATTTTCTAACAATACCAAGATAATTTCTATTTAATTCTTGAATTAACTTTTCTATATATTTCATAACATCATGTCTTTTTTAGTAATAGTTCCATCTTCTATTCTTATTGCAGAAGTAAATTTCCTATTAATAGCAAGATGTTTTTACACTCTTAAGACTTTTATTCTCTTACATAGCACTATTTTATAAAATACATAATATTGAATCCTTCTTAATGCATCATTTTTATATATTATTATAATCCTTCTTTTCTTTATAAATTGCCTTATCTCAGTAGAAATTTTACTGGTCAATTGCTTCTTTTTTGTACCAGCTATCTTTGTTATAGTTTTTAAAAGTGTATCAGTTATCTTCCTATTGATTTCATTCAAATCTGAGTCAGTTCAGAATCTGTTAATATTTAAAAATGATTTGCAAGTTGTTTCTGAAGATTAGGAATATCAACTATGAATATTGTTTTTTTAATAATTTTGGTCTCTCTAATTTTGCATTAACATGTATCATACATCTCACTAGTCGATTATCATTTCCTCGGTTAAATTTATTAAAAACATTATAGTCTTGAAATACATATTTTCTATTGTCAATACAATTCTGTTGCACCTTTATTTGGATGCTTTCATGTCTGATCATTAACTACTATAAAATGGCTTCTTCAATATATATGTATATGCTTTTATTATAGCCATAGCGTAAAATAAATACTGCAAATGGCACACATAAGCACAATCAACAATAATATATAATATTGATATACGTGATTAGAATTTTTAGATAATTATTAAGGACATAAATTTTATTGTTAACATAAATGTTATTTGCAAAACCATTTTTTAATCCACATTATTCAGTGTGAAAATATATTGATTTTTGCACAATGTTGGAAAGTTTTCATTCTGGACTGATAAAAAAGCTCTTTGTCAAGCGTTATTAGCCGAGAGGTCATCGCAGCTGCCTTGCACGCAAGTTGTTGTTTGCAGACGGTTGTGGGTTCGCGTCCCGGCAGATGCTATGACATATGAGGGGGAAAAAAGCTCTCTGTACACTATAGTTCATTTTATTTCTATTTAATTTTAATGAACCAATTCTTATGCATTATCTATTTAACTCTTATTTAAAAAATGAGACTTTTATAATAGTATGTTGTTGTTTTTTTCATATGTCATAGTATCGGCCGGGACGCGAACCCACAACCGTCTGCAACCAACTACTTGCTTGCAAGGAAGTTGCGATGACCTCTCGGCTAACAACGCTTGACTATAATAGTATGTTTTGTATAACTAAGTAGTGATAAATGTTGTTTTAAAGCAATACAAGTCACACCTATTTCAAAATGAATCATCCGACTTTACATTATTATAAAAATTAAAAATCAAGTTATTTGTTTATAGAACAGTTAAAGCCTCTAAACAGACATTTAAATGTGAAGCAATTATATATATATATATTTTATAAATATGCTTTTAATGATTGCAATATATATATAAAGCGATAATTTTAAAACATTAATTATACTATGGTCAACAAGCAGTTTATACCTTTTAGGAGGAGGGGGCATACAATTTATATATTTGTTTAAGAGTTATTTTGCATGCCTATAGTAAGAAACTTCATGCCATTTATTTACAAATTATTAATTTAATAATAAATCAATATTAATATCTTGTTTAAATTTTCTAAAAAAGAACTAAATTTTGTTTAACTTTAATAAGGACAAAGTCTTATAAATTGTTATGTATATAATGCGCTAATGTATTTAATATATTACAACATCATGTGACTATTCACATGGTTTCTCACATGCTTCCAAGAGCAGTAATCTTTATTCTAATCTAGATCCATCTACTGTAGGCTTGAATAATCAAGGGATACCTTAAAAACTTCCATTTCTTGACTATCTAGTACTCTGATACAAGAGAATTAAATTCATCTTTGAATTTTATTTTTCATAACAAAGGTAAAGGCCAAAACCCGGTTAGTCTGGAGATAAAGATTTTATAACACTATGTTAGCTGACGTCCATTAATTATTCAAGTTTATAGTAAATAGCTATGAAATAGCTGAAAAGAACTGCACCTTAAATATATTGTAATAAAAATAAATTCATCCACTAAAATATAAATTTAAATTCGTTAAATAATAAAGATTTGATTTATTAGAATGCAGCAGTTTAAAAAAACAAGAGCCAGTATTAAAGATGTTCTAAAATCACACTCAGTGGGCTTCACATTTAGTAAATCTTGGGCTTAATGTCCACAGGAATATGACATCTCTTTTTTTATTACTGTAAGCTTGGTTGGAAATTGCTTGAAAATGTTGATGCTGTTATAGAATGCATTTTACTTCAATTTGGGCAATCCACTCCTGGGTAGTGATACACCAAAAAAATAATGAAAAAACTAATTCATAAAAAATATGCACATTTATTATTGAATTTATGAAACAACTTTTTGTTAAGTTCAGCAAAACGAAAAGTATTTCATAAGAAATAATATAAATGAATGGTTTGCTGCTTGGGAGTTCCTAAAAAGATTGAGTATTGAAAATGACAGGGCTAGGCCCCGGTCCATGGCCCTTAAATCCAAATTCTGCTGCTCCTTCATTGCTCTAAATCAGACGGGGTGTGAGAAATTAATTGAAAGCAATGAGGGTATTAAGTAAAGCAATACTCATAACATTTTAAATATATGTATTTATTATTGAATCTAGATGTTTTAAAAACAAAATAATACAACTAATAAGAAAGTGACTATTAGCAATAAGTATGTTAAATAAACACAATAAAAAAGAAACCTATAAAAAAATTAAATGCAAATCTGATATCAAATACAAAATGAGTAGATGACATAAAGTATATTAAATCACAACATTTTATTCAGAAACATTCCAAAAAGTAATCCATTTATTGCAAAAAGTATATTAAATAAAAGCATTTTAACAAACAAAGCAATACAACAAGTAATCTATAAAAAAGCTATTTTGTCCATAATAAATATATATGTTTGTCTCCCTTCTTTCATGTACAAAAAATATTTCTATTTGAGAATGTAGTAAATAGGTTCCGAAATTAGATTTACATTTGGTCTTGAAATTTTCTCTCTTAATTCAAATTGTCTAAATATGATTGGAAAATTTCTCAACAAAGTCTTCTCATTTTTTTAAAAATTTTGTATTTGGTTTCAAGCCAGGAACATCTGGTGGTCTTTATAGGGCTTCTGCCATTGGTTTCAAATAATATTTCTGGTGATTAATGGTGAATTGTACAATCCCTTCCTGGCCAAGCAAATGGAATGGCATCCTTTTTTGGACATTGTAAACTGAATAAATTTTCCTGATCAAGTTTTTTTATTATTTTCCTCTGTATGGCAGAATAACATTATCATAATATTTAATATGGTTACAATCTTTCAGGAGATTATGATGTTACAAAAATATTGTTATTCTCTCTTCATTGTGTATTATCTCACAATAAAATTCATTTTCCAATATTTATTATAACTTCCATAAGTGATGGCAACTAATAAATTGCTGAAGGAAAAGTAATAAGTTGAACATAACCAAGTACTGGACTCAATCTTCTGGAGTTATAGTACTATCCAGTGAGACTGTGAATGTAGTAAAAGAGTAAAACATGGCAGCCTAATACTCTTGATCTAAATCAGACATGTCAAACTCATTTACTACCAAAGGCGATATGAACTATTTAACATCAAGTCATGGATTGTATTGCAACAAGTCAGAAATTAAAAGAAACATTTTTTTTATTATTAATATAGTAGTTTTACATATAAAATAACGTGATAAAATATAACTAGGTTAAAAAAACTCTTGTAAAGTACAAAAGCTGTTTTCAAAAACCAACATCAATTTAATTCAATAATTTTGCATCATTTTTTGCAGAAACTTGGCAATGTTCTTCATTAATCAACTTTTCAAAATTTGGTTGTATTTATTGAACTGTAGATACTTTTTAAAATTGATTGCATATGGTGGTTCATTAATCATGATTTTCTTTTGCAGTCTTGTTTTTTAAAAAATTTAAAATATAGTTGTTCACACAAATATGTGCTGCCAAACCTGGCTAACATATGCCTAATGGCACACAATATATTGGGAAAATATTTGTCTGATAAATAATTACAGAAATGGAATCCCAACTTCTATATTTTGTTTCAATATGGAATCACCATAATTCCAATTGTAAATTATCATCCACAGTTTCAACATTGACTGATAGAGAAGTAAATAGATGTTCACATTTTTTGAAATCTGCAAACCTTCTTTCAAATTCCTTTTCTAATATTGCAATTTGTTAGCATATTGTGAAATTTTTAACCCTGGTGATTTTTGTAATAGTATCTGGCAACATTCATAAACATTTATTTTCATTTTGAAATTGTTTTTTCCAAAGTAATAATTTTTGTTTGAAAACATTAATATTGTCAAATAACATTATGATGCTATGAAGTTGTCTTGTAGTTTAAGATTAAGTTGACTAAGGTGATTTGTAATGTCAACTGAAAAGCCAAGTCCTTTATGCATTGATCATCCTGCAATATTCCACATTTATAATTTTTTGATTCCAAAAAATAGTAATTTCATCCAGCAATTCAAAGAATCACTTTCAAATGTTATGACTGGAAAGCTATCCAATTTCTATATAATAAGGAAGATCAGTGTATTCTCTTCCTATGACTTGTAGAAATGTAACCAACTAATGATGATTAATAAATCATGGCTGAATATAATTTACAATTTTAGTGACATTTTTCAGCACATGCCCAATAATTAAAATTTTGGAGTATGTTTGCTGATGAATTATGTAAGTGATTGTTACCTTCTTTGCATTTTTATTTTGACTTTGTACAATTATTTTAAGATCACCAGTTATGGCAGGAATACCATCAGTTGCAAGACAAACTTACCTTTTTCATGAAAATTGTATTGAATCAAAACTTTCATAAGATTGTCATAAATATCCACATATGTAGTTGTATCATGCATTGGAATAAGTTCTTAAAGTTCTTCACTAACTTCCAAATTTACATCACATCTGCAAATAAAAACAGCTAATTGTATGCAACATCTGTACTTTCATCAATTACAATTAAATAAATCTCAAATGTTGGAATTATTGATTTTAATTGATTCCTTCAATTCTCAATTCTATGATCAATTCTGAAAACATTTGCATTTCAGGATAAACTTATATTTTTGAAGTTCTTTGACTGTCCTAAACACAACACTTCTACTGCTTTAACAAAGCATTCACAAATAAATTCCTCTTCAGGAAATGGTTTTGAATTGCTTGCAATTAAGTATGCTAATAGTTATCTAGCTTTAACAGCAGAATCAGTCCTCAATAGTCTTGATATAACTTGGTCAATACAGTTTGTTGTTTTCTATGTGTCAGATTTAATTCTGACAGTTTATTCGTACTGTCTCTTGAGATTTTATTCTTTGCAAACTGTGATGAAGTTTGTACACATCAGACATAAAATTTTATTTTTTTTTCTTCAATAAAAAAATATTGCAATTCTCATTTTTATTGAAAACTGTTTTCCCCAATGCATCCTTTTTATATACTGGTAGAAGACTGACATTATTATAATTTTTAATAATTTCAAATAAAACACTATTATATAATTTTGCTCACATTCAAGTCCAGTTAAACTCTCAGAATGATGCAGTCTTTATTAACTTTATTTTTTTTTCATTTTATTTTAGCAAATTTTTGTTAATTGTTAAGTTTTAAAAAAATTGATAAATCGATTGTAAATTTCATTCAGAAGCCTTATTTCCATTTTTTTTTTAAATTTACATTATAATGTGTAAACACTGATGTAAACATTGTTGTATTTTGTTTACATTTAGCATCTTTATTTTTTTTCCCATATGTCACAGCATCGGCCAGGAGGCAAACCCACAACAACCATCTGCAAACAATTGCTTGCACTGCAGCTGTGCTGACCTCTCAGCTAACAATGCTTGACAGCATCTTTATTTTTGTCACTGGGATTTTGAAAAAATGGTAAAAATTTGGGATTTGGTTTTGATAAAACAGCATGCAATGAGGTAATTACAAAGTTATAAGATCTTACCCTCCCAAAAAGCATGCAATATGACATTTTTTATATTTTTATTATTATTAAGTTGAATTGATATAAAAAAAATTATAATAAATAAATTGTAAATATTATAATTAATTTTTGCAGAATTTTTTTTTTTTTAAATAACAATAATATATATATATATTAAATTCAACTGCTACTTTATCAGCCATTTGGTTTTTAACATTTATGTATGCCCCTGAAACTGTATATTTAAAAAATGTCAACCAAGCTTGATACACAGGATAATGGACAAGTACCATTTATTTAATTCATTTATGTATGTATAATCATAATTCAAAAAAATCTAATATTGTCCAAAAATAGATGACCATTATGGTCACAGTTTTGGCAGGCTGCAGATTTTTTGTTAGAAGCCATGTGTTTGACATGCCTGAAGTAAATACTTTGACTGTTTAAAACATTTTAGAAGTGTAGTATCTCTCAGATCCATCATTATCTTAATAGCATTAAGAAGTTAATTATTTCTTTTAATATTAGTAATAATAAAATATTTCTTAATTTTATAGTTACAGTATAATAAATCCTATTGACTAAAATTATGAATGTTATTAAAATTGGTATGGATTACTTTATTATTTTGCTTTTTCCTTTTTTGCTCAAATATATAGATATATTATTTGGCATTTCTTATACATATTATAGATTGTTTTTTTGTCTATGTGGTACTCTCTAAGGGGTATAGCAAGCAAAGTTATGATGGCACTAAAGTAAGTCCTGCCTGAATTCAATGTCAAGTGATCCTTCTTTGTGCTTCATTTTTTTTATGTAATGAAAATTTAAAAATGGAAAGTAAAAAAAAAAAACCAATCTTTAATAATAATGTCTACTGCACAACAAAAAAAACAACTTTTTGGTATCCTGATTCCTGCTTTTAAATAGATCTTTCAACACGCACACATATTATAATCCCTTTTCACTTCTTATTCCTTTATGCATTAATATATAATACCATTTGTGCATCTGCTTGAATCACTTCTTATAATGCAATTAAATAAAATAAAAAATTTATTGCTTGATATTTATTAGACTTTACCTGAGCTCACTTAAGAGTTGAAAGGAACTCTAATAAAGATTGCAGATCAGTCGAAACAGTAAAAATTTTATTTTGCTCGATTGCATTATATAAAGTGATTAAAGAAGGTATATAAATAGAATCATATGCATACGCATGGTGGTATAATACAAATAGAAAAAATAGCATTCGTTTTTGTTTAAATTCACAACAGATTAAAAGAAAATATTTTAGAAAAACTTCTGCATTCGTATTAATTGCTTTCTAAAAATAGTTTTTAATTAACAGACTTTCTTGCAAAATTAGTTGGAAATTTATAGTTATTTTTGTTCAAAGTTTTCACTCTCTTTTCAAATATACATCCACAGAAAATTATCAAATGATTGAAGTAAAAAGGTTGGTTCATTTTTTTATGACTATAAATGATGACTCTATTATCTAAAAACCTGGAAAAAAATATAATTAGAAATGTTTAATTGTTAGCTCGCAAAGAGAAAATTATAATATACTTAATATATGTATTTAAATAAATTAGATTTCTAACAATATTTCTTAATTTACTGAATATGAAAATATTCAAATTTGTGCATTTTTTTCACCATGTTCTTATCATTATTGAAATTATATATTTTCTAGCTTCATTATCTGTACATACAGCGCATATATATATATGTACATAAATAAATATTTGTGTGATTATTACTGGCAGTGGCTTAATTTATTATCTTTTTTTATTATTAAAAATATGTTCAAGATGAGAAATCATTAAATCTCAGTTACTCCATGAGCTAGTGTCTGGGGCATATCGGTTGAAGTAAAATGGAATCTTAATGAGAAGTATCTGCCTACTATATAAATTTTCCTGATTCAAATGACCTGATGGCACCCTGTACGGCAAATAGAATAAGAGAAATTGCCCGCCATTATAATACATATGATCTGATTATGTCTTATGCAATAGGTTCTCAAATGACATTGATTCTTTTAAATTAACTAGGTAATTGCACCTCAAACTTCACCCATCAAATGCTAATTCTAAAATGTATGTTAATGTAACACAAATGTGTTATAATACAGATACACTTTTCAAAATATAAAAGAGTCAAGAACAGTCATAATTTTTGTATAAAAAAAAATAGTTAATTGAAATAAAAATATGCTAAAGATAAATCTACCCATTCATTTGTGTTATTTCAAAAAAAATAAAATAAAATGAAATACTTGAAATTAATTTATAATCAACAAATAAGGAGATATTTTTAAATTAAAATCATATTTACTAAGCTATAAAATACACATTTAAATTTAGAAAAACATAACTGTTATATTTTAAGCATTTAAAATGAAACTCTACTTAACTTAGATTGTACTACCATCTATATCGATAACCACTATACATTTACATATATCAATAATAATAATACATATTAGCAAACAATTAATTTATTGCCCTTAAATGTGACATTTTCAAAATGGTATCATAATTTTATTTTTTGAACCACAATCCAACATTATTTTGTTATTCCAGAAAAATAAAAAGATCACAAATCTATTGATTTGAAGCACATTTTCACAAATCTATTAGATTTGAAGCACATTTTGTTAGTTCCTATCTTTTCTAAATATCCAAATTATTCTCTCATCTAGCAGATATTTGATTGATATGACATTCTAAGTATACAGGCACATCTATAATGATGTAATATAGATATCTTTAACAAGTATTTTATTCATAAAACGTTAAAAGTTAACAAATGCTAGTTTCATCCATAACAATGCATGGAAATTGACCAATTTATAGTGTGTGTAAATAATTCATTGGTCTCACAAAATTATATCGGCAGGTAAACATAATCCTTGTTCACATTTTCTGTTGTTAGCATTTAGATCTCATCATTGAAAAGTAGGTATTATCCATTTTTAATAGCAAAGAAATGTTCCCGATCGTTTTTTAATGCTATGAATTTGATTCTTTCAACAAATTGTTGCTCTTCCTAAATCCTTGATCAATTTGTCCAGTTAATGGGCAACACTATTGCTTTCACTTCATCATTCTAACCATTTAATAATCATATACTTTTAAAAATAAATTTAAAAAATCATATGAAGGAAATTAGATTTGCTTCTATTGGAGCCAAGACATGAGAGAGCTAGTTTAAACTGTCTAATCCTATTTATAATTTTTTTCATTGATGTCAGAGAAATGATAGCAACACTCCACATTATCTCTTTGATCAATTTCATTCAAAATCCCATAAATAAAAATTTTATTATACAATAATAATAGCAAATAAAAATAAATATTTTATAATTATTGCATATAATGGGTAATATTTACAGTTTAAAAAAAATACAAATAATATTCTTTTAATTCAACACAAACTATAATAATGTATACTATATTCTTACCATACTGCATTGGAAATATATTTTTACACATATCTTTTCAATATCCTATTATACAAATAAAATAACAACATACTTGAGACATTAAACATTTAGGAATACATTAATGAAAATACACAATAAAGAAAAATAATTTTATCAAGACTATAACCCTTATTATTTACTCATTCATTTTTAAAAAGAATAAAGTCAATTCACAATTTTTATACTAGAATTAATAATAGAATGTTTCTTTCTCCAATACTACTGTTGTCAGGTTAATAAATCAAACCAAAAACAATTTTTTTTACAATTGATGTTACACCACATATTGAAATTTATTTCAAATTTCAGTTGGTGTATATATATATTGTAATGATCGAAAAGAAAGTGGAGATCGAATCTAACTGCAAACTGCACTACACAGGCGCCATCTAGGCATTTGAGCCTAGAAAAATTTATAAAGTAGGCAGATATGTGCTATTAAGATTCCACTTTATTTAAATATTCAGATTGTTAGCCCAAGTCACTAGCTCAGTGGAACAGCAGAGATTATAAAATATAACTTTATATCTTAAATTTAAAAAAATAAAAGCCACTGCCAGAAATTAACACATAAAAATATTTATTTATGCACATATAAAATCATTCTAATTTGAGGAATAAGTTTAACATTTTAGATTTTTATATTAATCTTTAAATTTACATTTAAATAGATTGCAATAATGAGTTTAATATTTATTTAGAGGGTCGAGTATGAATAGACTATATAGATTGTATTTGAAAAGAAAAATGTTCTATCCCTTATTTCACCTTAGGCCAAAAAGTTCACAGTCAAACCGGTGCCAATCCATCTGATACATTTATGTATTCAATGTAGCATGAAAATACAACAACACAAAATACTATACTGTCAGGAATGTACATCTGAATAGTAAGTAGAGTTAGAGAAGACATTGTCTCTCCACCAACAGGAATGCTACATCTGTTGGTGAGTAGAACAATAAACAAAAAACTCCATAGGAATGGACTGCAGTCCTTTGCTGACTTACAAACCCATCCATAGGCAAACAGAAGGTGTGTGGCATATATATGCAATCCTGCCCATAGCGGATCTCATACTACATCTACTAATTACACAAATATATCCAATCCATTGAGCTAATTCAACTACGAAACAAATAACCTAAGATTACCCTCCCTTAAACTATATATATAACTTTACAAATCTATACAGCCATTCATGCCCGACTTAAATTTAACCTTAAGATATGTCCACATAGATGAATTTTATACAATTTGTTTTATAATGTTGAGTATAGATCGGCTGCACAAATTCCATGGTTAAAAACATTCCAAAATAAACATAACCGATCAAAATATAGTCATCGAAAATGTCAATTGCTGAGGGAATACAAGAAATCCAATGGTATTCATCATAAGATACCGCATCGACATCAGTGACCTATATATTCTAATCGAATATGAAAACCACAACATAATCAACCGCTCATGAATCTATGCAGTGTCTATACCCAACTTAAATTTCATGCATTTAATCATTCAAATGATAAATATTAATACAAATAAAAATAATAAAATGGAAATGATTTTTTTTCTCCTTTAGCAAGCAAATATGTAAAACTTAAACATAATTAATTTGAAACATAAGTCAGATATATATAGTTTAAATATTGATTGTCAATTTGAAAATCAGATAAGAATTCCTTTTTTTAAATTTAGGTTAGCTGAATCTTAAAAGTTTGAACGAAAGTTCTTAATTATTTTTGTTTAAAATTGTAAAGTTCTTAGCTCATGGTAGAAGAGTTCAGGTTCCTGTTTTTAATTCCCACGATGTCTCCATTGGAAGATCGCTCTGATGTTCTGGAGGTAGCATTTAGCTGGTTCCATTCTGGTATCACAGTCTTTTCATTTTTTAAAATAAGTGAGAGAGAATGACAAGTGTGTCTTGTCATTCATCTCACCAAATCAAGTTCGAAACTGTCAGGAAAACTGTATTTCTCTTTTTATAGTATCCACATGGATTCAACCAACAAAATGTCACTAATCCATCCTGTTCATTCGGGTTTGGGCTGAGGCTTGGTGCTTTCATTGGTCAAGCTAATTTCTCTTTATTCTCTTATCTAATTTTCATCTGACTTTTTAATTATGCAAGAGCCCTAAAGCTAGCTTGCTTTTCAATTAATAAACAATCACTTCCATTTACAGATTACAGGAATTAATTAATACCTGTTTTTATTTTTACCTACGTTATTTCTTTATTAAAATATTTTTATATTTAAATCTTGTATTTTTTTATAAAAAGTACGTTCAAATATTCTTTTTTTATTTATAAAAAAAAATATTTTTAAAGTTTAGCATCTGTGCGAATATATATATATACGTTATACGTTTAACAAACATTTTAATTTTAGCATTTAGGTTTTTTTTTAAATACATTTATTTTTATTTGCGAACTTTAAGATTTTATTTTAAATTAATGTAACGGCATATTTATATATCGTTACATATCAGTAAACTTCCTCAAAAAAAATAAAAACATTAAAAAAAAAAAAGAATTTACTTAGTGTTAGTAATTACGTTACACAAATTTGTTATATATGAAATTTCAAAAGGACAAAACTTTTCTTTTTTAAAAGACAAAACAGTAATTACAAATATAATGATAAAAAAAAATGTTGACTGATGATTCCTTACTACCAGCTAAATTTCTGCCCCCTCTCTTCCAAATTTCTTTTCTTCTACTTTTAAGTATTATTTAGGCCAGTTAAATGATTAGATTAAACAAGACTTTTTTTAAAAAAAAAAAATTATGATTTATATTAATTAATTACATTTTATTTATTAATTTTTATTTCTCGTATTTATCTTTACATATGCGCAATTTTTCTTACTGGCAGTACCTTTAAGACAAAATTTCAAACTGTAACTCCACGTCAATACAACAAATATATTTATACTAATTTCAGAAAAAATATTACGGGCATGATTCACTTAAAATTCTCAGGGCACTCGTGTTTATTAAAGATCGGCCCAAGTTGGGTAGCCAGTTGTAATGATCGGAGGGCAAGTGGATTTACTGCTACATCATTTTAAGTTAGGTTCACTGTGATGTTAACAATCATTTTCACTACAGTAGCTAATCTCCTCTGTGATTCAAAATTCAGTCATTTTATACTTTTTCTTTTATCAGTTGTTTTTGAAGATGCAATAGTAAGATAACATCCAAAAATAAATTCAAATCTATTTCCAGATTAGAAATAGATTTGACAACATGTTTTTTAATAAAAGTATCTCTAATCTAATTAAAAATACCTACCCCAGATTAAAACAATAGTGCTTCCAACCTTTAATTATTTTTGGACAATTAACAACAGTCACATCTTCCATATTGGATTTTATAAAAAATATACAGTTTAATAGAAAAACAAGCAATTTTTTTAAAAAAAGCTAAAAATGACATATAATAAATATTTAAAAACATCAATATTTTGTTAGTAAGTTTTGCTCCTATATATATATTTGAGCCACATCTATAATACTTTAATAAAAAAGAACTAATAATTAATAAAAAGAATTAATAATAATTTTAAAACATGTTATTGAAACATTAAATTTTATAATTTAGGCACGCATCTCAAATATATACATGAAATATATATACGACAAAAGAAATGGGATGGGATATAGGGGTTTGAACACGGATTAGTAGGTAGAAACATGAAGCACAATCTTAAGCTAAGATTTACTGCTTCAATATATATATATATATATAATCAAATTTATTTGCTAAGCACAGAGATCATATGTAATTAAAGAGAAAAGATTTCCACTTTTAATATATGCACTGTGCTAATCTTTTAATAGCTTAATGATGCCATGTTGAGAACTGAGGTCAAACTCAAGCACAAGATAGAGGCTTTTGAAAAGTGGTGGTCTTATCTTTAAACCTACATTCTAATTATATAGGCCAATCTAAAGAATCTTAGTTTGAGAGCATGAAGATTTTCTCTATTCACTTTTACATTTATTTATTTTTTTTACATATTAGTGTTTGCAAAAATTTTCAATTTACTACATGTTAATATTACAAATTCTTAGAAAAAATGGAAATCCTTTCTCTTTAGTTACATATGATCTCTGCACTTTTAATATAGTTTCTAAAATTTGTAATATTAACATGTAGTAATTAAAAAAATTTCACAAACATTAATATGTGAAAGAAAATAATAGATGTAAGGATGAAAAAAGAAACATCTTTACATTATCAATCTAAGATGCTTCAGATTGGCCTAGATAATTAGAAAGTAGGTCTAAAGATAAGATAGCTGATCTTATCTTTTCAAAAGTCTATCCTATGTTAGAGTTTGAGAGTATCCCGTACTCAACATGACCTATTATAAGATCAATATAGCACTTATATTAAAGGTGAAAGTCCTTTCTCTTTAATTATATATTTTAGAAGTGATTTGAACTTGGACTTTCAAGAACCCTGCAATTATCAACTTCATCTTATACAATGAAAACACATGGCCACATAAATGTGAAACAGATAAATCTTCTCCAATATAAGTATTTTGTACTGAACTAGTACTCATCAATTGGTCCAAATCATCATCTCTAACACACACATATATAATCAGTGCTATGTTTACATTAAGATACCAACTCTTCAAACTTTAGTAGATAGGCTTGAATGTTCTCCACCCTCCAACTTTTCATCTACCCATATCATTGAAATAAAGATGATGGAATGCTCAAAGCTCTGGTTGATGTCAATGTTATTGTCATGCCCATGATAACTTTAAGTCACTCTGACCTCTCACATATAAGATTTTAATATGTCTATTAAGCTAAAATAAAAGGGATGGGTAGAATGCAGGAAGAATATGTAATATTTAAATAAATGTGCATTGTCTATACTGAAGTTAATGTAGTTTATAAGGGAATTGAACTCAGACTTTCAACCACTTTACAGCTCTCCACTCCATCTTATACAACTGATTCCCATGATCACATACATAGAAAAAAGATAAATGATCTCCAATATAAGTATTTTATGCTAAATCAGAACTCATCAGTTGGTCTAGATCATCTCTCACACATGTATATAACTAGTGCTCAGTTTATATTAAGAAATCAAATCTTCAAACTTTATCGAACAAGCTTCAATCTTCTCCACTATCTAACTCTTCAAATCCCTTCTAAATTACATTAACATCAGAATAGACAATGTACTTCTATTTCCCTAATACTAGATCACACTTGGACATATATGTAACTGGCTTACTGGCTGAATCATAAACTATGAAGAACATACTGAGGGACATCATTAGTTTAAAACCTATTGCTGATAATATTAACTTCACCCAGTAATATTTCCTGCTTATTATATATATATATATATATATATATATATATATATATATATATATATATATATATATATATATATATATATATATATATATATATATATATATAACCCATACTAGAATATTTATTAGATGTGGCTGTTTATATTATTAAAGATATGGAGCAACCTAAGTTTGAACTAATATCCTTGGAAGACCTTTTGGCATCAGAGCATAACTTTGGGATTCATAAAAGTTAACTTGATGAAATGCATAAATAAAAATCGAATAATCAAATATATATATATATATACATAACAGTTTTATTTCAGTAGTAACATACAACTTGTCTCTATATTCTCTTAAGCAATTGTTGTTAGAGATCTTGAAAAAACATTTGCCTTACTAGGTTCTTTATTTCTTATAAACTAGATAAATACCAAAAAATATATTTTATTACCACAGATGTTCCATCAAATCATATATATATAAAACATATTTTGCATGTCCATCCATGTTAAAAATTTTAAATACTGATATTTATTTATAAAAAAAAAAAAGGCCTTATTTCAAGCCCAAAACAGGCAAAATAGAAAACAAAATGATGATAAATCAGCTATTAGGATTTGTGTTTCATATGTAAAAGGAACTACAGACAGTATTGGACATATATTAAAACACTATAATATAGATACAGCATTTTCTACTCATCAAAAGATCAGCAATATAATAACCAAGCCTAAGGATTCAATCCCTCTTGAATCTCATGGTGTTTATCAAATCTCATGTAAAAATTGTAAAGCTTCTTACATAGGTATGAGTACTCATCGCATCAGTGTTAGGAGAGATGAGCATGCTAATGCAGTTAAACAACACTCATCATCATCAGCACTCTCATTCCATACTATAGATTCAGGTCATAAAATTATTTTTTCTAGTACCAGGATCATATCCAGATATGATAATCTCTACCAGTGCAAAATTAGAGAAGCCATTGAGATACTTAAAATGCCAGATTGTATCAATAAACAAGATGATACATGCAAACTTCCTCCTATTTGGAAAGATTTTTTAAAAAACATTCTTAAATTTAACATTTTTTCTATTGGTGGAACTTTAATGTTTATTCAAATCAGTGATTGTAGCACCTCTACAACCATCTTTCTACCTTTTATCATCCAGTGGATGACTTGTGTGACCAAGTCAAAATGTCGGAATATCAATATTTAAACTTTTTAACATGGATGGACCCACAAAATATGACTTTTATATATGCAACCCATGAAAATCTTCATTTCAACATATATATATATATAGTTCATCCATGAGAAACTATGTAATGCACATATAAACAAAAAAATAAATATATATATTTACTTAACTCTAAAGCAATCAGATATCTATTTAGAGAAGATAGGTTAATATAAAGAAAAATTAATATAAGTTAATGGTTAACTTCTGAGAAGATGAGGAATATATATTATAATGGATTGTAAATGTGCAATAGAAAATAAAATAACCCAATCATTGAATGTCAAATGTAATGGATTGGATTATGATGCTAAACTCTTATTTAACAACACCATAGATGTTGGCAGCAAATGTAATGGACTGCATCTATGCATGAAAAGATAATTTTAAGCATGAGTAAAATATGGTCCAATCATTGATTGATAATTGTAATATTATCTATCTGAGTAGCTGTATACAAAGTATGCATAGATACCAAAGAGCAATGGTAAGAGACCTTAATTGACTTACTCTCAGTGTTTAACATGAACTCGTAAGATTTGATTACCCACCAAAATATAAATTGGAAGCAAATGGAATTTTATTGAATCCAACCTATATTTGCAGATGGAGAATTATATGCAAAACAATATATTAATTAGTTATGGTTTATGCAAGTAATTATAAAATTGAATATTTACAAAACACAAAAATTATCATATGTGTAATTCTCAGTCTCAAGCACTGCATAATGATCTTTGTACTGAAAAAATAACAAATAAATAAATTTCAAATAAACCACAAAGTCATTTTATATCAAACAAATGGTATATCCCTTATTTTAATTATGTTTTTTTTCTTTTTATATGGCACTAGTTATACTCAAACAATATACAATATTTGTTTCTTTTCTATGTTTTCATTTTACTTCAATATCATTCATTCACTTCACAATGTTTGCAAACAATAGGCATTGATTGATGTCTGTATTTGAATAAGAATTATCTACCGTTTAACATAAAAAAAGATGCAATAATAATAAAAATCATAATAGTTTCTTAAAATAGCAGTTCAGAATCATAGATACGTTCTCTAAGATCAAATCACTTATCTTTTACACAGCTGTGCTAAATATATCTATATACCCCATTTCCTAATTAAAACTATACTTTTCTTAAATTGAAAATACTAACTTATTATCTACAATAGGGTTTCTATTATAGCTCAAAAGACTTAAATATAACAATAATTCTGAGAATTCAATAAGTGTTTATCACTGGATTACACAACTTTTAATATACTAAACTTCTGTGAATAAATAATATAAGACAACTCCTAATCTTACATATGAAGAAATATGCACATATAATACAAATATAAAACATATACAGATTTACCTTTTTAATATATCCTATGATGAAGTTATGAATTATTTTCTGAAGAAGAGTATTAAATACTAATATTAAATATTAAAGCTATTACAATACATTATGTGTATATTTATAAATGGTTCTTATGAGAGCAAATAATGACAAATTTAACTTCAAGTATTCATTGATTAATGCGTGTATAGCGTGCGTATATCACACAGATAAATTAAAACAACAGAGAATTTTAATGACAAATTATATGTAGTATATTGTTATTTATGTTGTTGAATCAAAATTTAAATCCAATTTACTTATATAACATACATATATAATGCGTATGAATTAAAAAACAACAGAAAATTTTTAAGAATAATTATCTAGCATATTACTATTCATAATGAGGAATTAAATTTTAAAATCAATTTACTTATATAACATACTAATGCATATGAATTGAAATAAAATAGAAAATTTTCAATACTGATTGATCAAACTTTACACTTAATTTACATATATAAATAGTAAAAAATTTAAAATCAATCATATACAAAAAAAAAAAAAAGATCAAATTAGTTACCATTTTGAAAATCGACAATTATCTGATGCGTTTTTATTCATTCTTGCATATATTCAATTAATATGTATGACAATTCTAAATGATGAATGCATGAATTCTAAACCACTTGTGTTTGTTTTTCTAAGTGTCCTTTATACTGGTTAGACCATAGTCGATCAAATGAAGGTGACATACCGATTTCAAATGCTTAAATAATACTTATATTAATTTGCTGGATGAGAATAGCTATTCATTTTTCAGACTGATATTCCATTCAAATACATGCTTGTTAATAATTTGACTCTCTTCTAATGGATAGTAATTATTGGATAGGATAAAACAGAAGGAACTAAATTCCCTAGATGCAGCTTCTTATTTACTCTGCTATTTTTTAATGAAATCAAACGAACTAGAGTATTGGGATCATGCCAAAAAAAAAATTATATTAAACAGCAGCCAAGTTTTGTTTCTTTCTCCTAATAACTATGGTCAATAATAATCCATCCTGGTTACTATCTTATCTAGTTTAGTCTTTCACGCTCTATTGACATGAATCCTATTGTTATAACAATTGCCAATGTACAAATATTAAAGTTTGAGCACAAAAAAAAATACATAAATAAGTAATAAATAATAAAATTAATCGTAAATAACTTCAAAAACAAAGGTACAATGTAAACATATTTAGTAATTCATATGCCAATATTTTAATCATTGATATCACTAAATGCAAATATTTTTAAATATAAACTAAGATCTTTGTAAAATTTTATATACATATGTTCTTTTATATCACCACTGCCATTTTTAAATCACAAAATCATAAACACATATACACACACAAAAAAAACCTAATAACAACATGTATATAAATACCCTCCCCCCTATCAAAGCCAAACCGAAAAAAGGATCCTTTTGCAATCTTTTTTTTTAATGACACTTTGATGGAAGGGATGGGTCTTTCCAATTTTTACAACAAATATGTTTATATAATGAGAACATAAATAATTATTTTTACTTTTAGTTTTTGTTTTTTAACCTTTTTTTTTTTTTGTCCTGTATTTTTTGTCTGTTATATTTTGTCTTTTGTTGGTAAAAATGTAGTTTAAAAAAAACACTTCTTCCGACTATAGTAATCAGATTATTTTTCCCATTTGTTAACATAATTTCTTTAATAAAAGAAAGTTCTTCGTCCATTAATTACTTTTATGCAATTTTATTTATGTGGTTTTGGAAGAAAACAAATTGACTCATAATATTTTTTCCGTGGATGGTTCATGATTGATCCATGAATATCTCTGAGCTTGGTTGATCATTATTAAGTCTCAGTAGATCTTTCTTTTCTCTTGGGAATACACATGTATATGTTAATATATAATAGAATGGAGATGGAGCAATTAAGCTTTCTTCAAGCTAGGTCATATAGGTTGAATAACTTCTTTCATGGACCCTAGTAGCCAGAGATGGATCAAGTGTTTTTCCTAGCATACTATTTTTATAATATTTAACTCATATATACATGAAACCATTGTGTATTTGAATTATAATGCATCCTTTCTGACTTTTCAATGTTTAACACATATATACGTAATCCATATGGTTTTCACAATAAAAATTCTGCTACTTCACACTTCTGAAATATCCTCTGCCAAAATAAATTTCTAACCTAAATTTTTAATAACAGCCCTTTTTATAGTTTATCAAACTTAATTATTTCTATTCAACTCTATAAGATGTTTATCAATAAGCTTCCTAATTAAACCTCCCCCTTAGAAATATTATCAGTACCTGCTTTTTGAAAAATAGAGGAAAGAAAACATTAAAATAATTAATCATAATTGGAACTAGAAAAAGGAAGTCAAAGAAAATAGAAATAAAAAAATTCCTTTTTTAGTAATACAAACTTATTTTGAATCTCTACAATTTTATAAAAGAGATTTAGTTAAAAATTCTATTGCAGAGTTGATAACTTTTATGAAACTATTTGTCTTCTTTTTTCCAAAATTAATTTTATAATTTGTGCAAAAATATTTGTATCAGATGAAATGCCAGACCATACACACCCACTTGAATAAAACTTAACCTTTTTTTTATTAAGAGTATATAATTAAAAAATACTGCTACTTATTAGCATTGTATTTTATATTTCTATTTAATGTTTATAGCTAGCACAGCATAGATACAATATATATATATATTATAACAGTTCTGTTGTATGACACACAATAATGTATGTGCATATATATATAAAGTTAAAAGGAAAAGTAGAAATGAACACAGATGAAAATTTTGTAGATATTTTTCTATATTTCCTTGAAGAAAATAATCATAGTAAAAGATTAAATAATTTTGAATTTAAAACAGAATTTTATTATAAAATAAAACATTTTAAAAAAAGGTCTACTCCTATCACTACCACTACTACTAACCTCCTCCTACTACTACTATTACAACTACTACAACAACAACTACTACTACTGCTACTGCTGCTGCTACTACTACTACTACTACTATTAATATTATTATTAATATTTTAAAATTAAAAAACAAGCATGTTAATCTGATAAGTGTAAAAATTTCTATTATGTATTTTGAAATCTTAATTAGTTGAACAAAAATTTATATTTATCAGAAATCTTTTTTTAAAGTAAAAACTTGTTTTCAAAAGGGATTAGAGAGATAAGAAGTTTTTAATTAGTGTTTTTGTTGCCCCACTCAACCAAGACTATCAAAGGTTTTGGTGTTTAGTCTGCTTTTAGTTTTTAGTTGGCTAGTTTTTGTTGCAATTTGGCAAAAATTATAGTTGGCCTGAAGAGTTGTACAGGGCTTACATGAAAATTTAGCTGGTTAGGACAGAAGGAGGCAGCTGCTCTTAGTTCATTATACTGGAGTTTGGATGCAGTTAGAAGAAAGACCCACTTCTCTGTCTCCAAAGCCTTAAATGTGGATAAAACAGTTTGGAACTGAATCAATATCAATATTTACCTGATTATTTCTTCCTGATTATGACAATCCTGGACTGGTCTCCATCTAGAGAAACCATCAGCTTGATGAAGTAGTTATACATATGCTGTTGTGTCTATATGCAGAGAAGCACCAATAAACATATATACAAAAGTGAATTGTTTTTAAATAATTCATTTAAAAGACATTTCAAAATTGCTATATTTAATTTAAAGACATTATGATTAGTTAAATGTGACTTGTGATGGTGATATATATATATCGAGACTAATATTTTTAAAATGATATCTTTGGTCTGAAATGACATTTTAAAAATTAGAGATATATAAAATGATTTTATTTTTTATTTATTAAAAAAAAAAGAAGACATTTTAAAAGTGAAATAAACACAAATAATTTTGCTTAAGTAAAAAAAAAAAGAATCAAAAAATAAAGGATAGACAATTTTATATTATTCTAAAATGTAATAATTAACATAATCTGTCAAGGCTGATTTTATTTTTTTTAAAAGGAAAGAGAAGCCTTTATTATTAAAGTAGTGAAATTTATGTAGATTCAACAAAGAATTGACTGCAAAAATAATTTTTAATAATTTTATTTTGACAAAATGAAATATATTCTATAGATGTCAGTGTGCATTGCAACTCAATACACACACACATGTATGTTCAATATATTGTTAAATACATGCAAAAACTGAATTTTATTTATAGATTTATGACAATGTTAAATAGTGAATTATATCACACTTCTGTGCAATGATGTGCACTGAGGATGTTTTAAGCAGGCCTGTTGGAATATCTGTGTAGACCATGGTATAGTAAATTGAATTTTTTTATTATGTTGATCAACACATATATGCAAATTTTGATCATTTATCATATTTGTAAGATGATTGAAATATATTCATCAAATGTATTGCATACCCATGTGCACATATATCAATGAGTGTCATATAGACATGAATAGGTAAATTTTAATCAGTTATAGTATTTTTATACAATTTAAAATTTTAATCATTTTATTATTTTATAACAATTCAAATGTCTAGAAATTATAATGCCACGTCTGTGTACATATATGAATGCATATCAAATAGACATGTATAGATAAATTTTAATCATTTATAGTATTTTTATACAATTTAAAATTTTAATCATTTATTTTATTATTTTATAACAATTTAAATATGTCTAGAACTTATAATGCCACATGTCTGTGCACATATATGAATGCATATCAAATAGACATGTATAGATAAATTTTAATCATTTATAGTATTTTTATATAACTTAAATTTTTTTATAATTATGTTATGACTATTCAGATATGTCCAGAAATTGTACAGCATGTCTGTATGCGGATATATATATATATGTGTGTTTTATATGAACATATCATAAATCAATGTAATAACTTCAATTTTGTAGTAATTGTGTAAATCACAAATGTGATGGTTTTATTTATGTATTGTAATGGAATATAATATCCCGTCACATTATTTTAAAATGAAAATAAAAAGATCATAAATAAAATTGATTTATTAAAAAGAAAAAAACTTAAAAACTGAAAAGTAAAAGTTGTTTAATATATATATTGTCACGCAGATGGAAAACTTAAACTATTTTAAGAAAAAGTATTTGAAAGTATTACTTTTTGTAAAAAAAAAAAAAAGTAAAAATATAAAGATTGATATTTTAAAAATAGAAATAATGTTGATTTCTATAATCTTAGAAAAGTGGAATGATTGTTTTATTAATTAAATGATTGTTCAAAAGCAAACTAGCCCTTGAGGCATTTAAAATAAATTAAATGGTCAGATAAGAGAATACAAAGAAATTAAATGACCAATGCAAGCACGGAAATGACAGCATGGACCATAACTGAAACACGAGAGGATTAGTGACGTCTTGCTCATTGAATCCCAAGATTTGATGATAAGAGGTTAAGAAAAATATAAAAGCAAAATGATTATTATAATTCTTATCTGAGAGCTGACTATGAATATGTTGTTATAACTAGCTATATTGCAGATTTTCATGATGTGGAAGTCTGCAATAAATTTAATTTTTCAGACAACCAGCTGAGGCCTATTGATGACAGTTCCTGACCAAATGCATGGCAAGTAGCAGTTTCATTTTAAAGAAGGACAAAATCTACGAAAGTGATCATGAAGATGGACTTCTAAATCTGCTAAATCTGTAAAGTATGAACTCTTGTGTCTATCTAATAAGAACTTTCCTAAAAATTGCAATTAATTAATAGCTAAAAATAAGAACTCTTATCTGACTTAAAGAATGCAAATTCAATTGTTAATATTTTTATGCAGATGTTTAAGCAATCATTTCCATTTCATTTTTTTTTGTATGTGTATTATTTTTTAACTAAGAGGTATTAAATTTAAAGTTGTGTATCGATAGCTGCATGGATAAAGATTAATAACTATGTTTAAATTCGTTTATGTTTAGTTTAAGGGATTTTAATTTCAGGCTATTTGTTTCATAGTTAGAGTGATGCTTGTGGAGGGATATGTGGGTGTTTATATCAATGTAATGTGAAGTGTGTTTAGCATACAGAGCAATGTGCCCAACTGAATGCATGACCCCAAAGAGGCAGTCATATCATTGCAATTGTCACAGATGTATTTCCTGCACCATTGATCCCTTCTAGCTCTGGAGGGATTATAAGTCGGCAGAAGACTGCTCTCCCCCATGCGTAGCACCTTTTAAAAAAATTATATACATGATTCCTTAGTCAGACAGATGCACATTCCTGTTCTGGACATGGATCATTTCCTTCAAATAATATCATGCTGTCAGATGCACATTCCTGTCGGCATGGTTTTATGCTAGCATCTTCATATTACATTGGTTGCGACTATATATCTGGAAGCAGGCTTTGGGTTGGCTACGAATTTTTAGTCTGAGATTGAATGAATGTTCTGATAAGTTTTTAAGTGGAAAAAAATCTATGTAGCCTATCTATACTCAACAAGCTAAAGTAAAATATAATTTAAATATCCATCTGTGTGGTCTATTTAAAATAGTAATTTAAATTTAAAAAAGTTAATGTTAAAATCTAAAAATAAATTTATTTCTCAATTTTAAATGTGCGTTAATAAAATCTATTTGTGTGTTAATTACTGGCAGTGGCTTCTTTTATTGTATTGTTTCAAATATTAATATATTTTGAAAATCTAAATCTATTAAAACTTATAAAAATGTTTAAATCTCTGCTACTCTATGAGCTAGTGACATTGGGCAAACAGTCAGAATAATATATATATATAAATTTTTTGAATCTTAACTTACGTATCTGCCTACTATATAAATTTTTCTAGATTCAAATGCCTAGATGGCGCCCTTGTAGTGCAGATACGTTAAGACTCCTTTCAGTAACCATTAAAGTATATTAACCCTTAAACCGCTAATTATATTATTGGTTGTATGAGGTAAAAATCAAATCTTTTAATTGGCCAACTCACAAACTGAAGACAAAGCCTATTGTTAAAACATATTCGCCTATAATATTAAATTCAACTCAGATACGTTTATAAAAAGTATATTACTAATTTTTCAGGTTATGAAAGAGAACGAAAGTTCTTTCAAAAATAAATTGCTATTTATTTATTATAAAATATATTCAATTTCGGCAAATATAAAGCGAATGTCTAAACAAAAAAGTGCTGATGCAAACGCTTTTTTTCAATTTTACATTCTGGACAAGTAAAGATTTCTTTTTGCTAAATCTTAAATATTTTTAATAAAATCTTCAATATTTTTCAAAAATAATTTTGTTTTTTTGGTATATTTTTTAAAAAACTAGTTTAATTTCTCAAATTATATTTTTTTAATACTTAAATTGCATTCGAAATGAAAATCTCAGCGTTTTTCTTTATTTTCTTTGATCAGGCGGTTTCTTTGTTCTTTCCAGCCAATCAGAATGTCTTTTTCGGCTGAGAGTCGACTGACAGCGAATCACTGACAAAGTTCTTTCTTTGTTTAGTTTAAAATGCGGTTTTTTTTATTTTTTACTTGTAAAATAATTCGGAAGAGGGCACCATCTTACAGAACTTTTAAAAACCTAATCAATACCTGTCAAACGATTATTTTAGCATAAGAACTAGCAGAGTTAGAGTGACATCAGATGTTGACGAGATGCCTCGTAAGAGGCGGTTGAAGAATTAATCAAAATCAGAAAACTTATATATGTATAGCCTTATTTTAGAGGCTTTAATTTAATTTTTTTTATTGTTATTAATAAACTTGTATTTCATTCTAAAAATTATTTCAGTTAACTTGATTCCAAATATTTTTACGATATGTATTGCATCTCCTTACATTCTCTGAGCTGGATTCATGCATAATGGTTTGATTATATAAAGGGGTGAGTATATATTAGTGCAGGGCCATTCCAGTATCACATTGTCCTAGTTTTGGCATGAGGATTATATTCTTTAAAGACCATGCACTACATTTAATTTAGTTTAGTCTTATTAGAAATTAAGTTTATATTTGGCCAGTATATTAATGGTACTATATGTCCAGAGCATTGATGATGATCAGCATGTTTTAATATCCCAGCATTATGATTTTTATGGATATATATTTTATGGATTAGCACTTAGTTTGTGCATCAAAATTATGTTTAAATAATTGTTCCAATTTGGCAGAGGCTAAATAGTTCACCTGGTCTAGAGGAGACTCATTTCAAATCCAATCACAAGATTGACTGTTGATTTATTTTTGATGATTGTTCATTCATGATGATGGATGATTTTTATGTATTGATAATGCTGTTTGATGTATGGTTAATAACACTTTTAGTTGCTCTAAGGAGTTAACTGGGCTGATCTCTCAGAGATCTTTTGGTCTCATGCTTTCTTGAATATATAAAATTACTTATATATTTTTTTAATATCTCTTACTTAAATATAATCCTTCATACTTTTTCTCACATTTTATTTTTGAAAAATGTAGTGTTTTGAACTGGGGTCGATTATGATTTGCCATCACCCCAGGTTCACCGAATGTTTTCCATCAACCCAAGTCATCCCAATTACCCATCCTGTTATAATATATAAATCACATGGTAGGAAATTTAATAATTTCATATTTAAAGTGTATTGCTTGATGTTTATGAATACTAATACAATTACTTTAATGTCTAAATATTAAAATGCTTTAAAAATAAAGCCAATAAATTAAATTAGTTTTAATTTATTTAGATATATATATAAAGAACAATAGTATTAAAAGACCTAGAATGCTGGATGATGTAGAGATTCAAATGTAATCTGATCAAGAATGATTTTAGTTAGAATATATATATATTATAGGAGAAAATTGTATTTTTCTAATGTCTTTTGCTATATTTTATGAAAATAAAGAAAAGTCAATAATTTAAAAAAATACATATATTTAAAGAGGCATATAAGTAAAAATGAAGATATGTAATGCTTTCATAAACATAAAACTGTGATTATATTTAAAAAATAGGACTAACTTTTAAATTAAATTTGAGTATATCATAAGCTGTGACGTTTAATTAGAATACTAATAAATGTAATACTTGACTGCATTGAAAATAAACTAATAATTTTAATTGATACAAATTAATTACATATATAAAGAAAAATAGAGTTAGAACATTGGATGGTACAGAGAAGCAAATGTGACCAAAATGAGAATAGCTTAAGTCAAAGTTTATGCCATGGTGATGATATATATTTATCTGATGTTTCTTATTAGTCATCATTTATAAAAATAAAATTGAATTCATAAATTAGTAATATACAAATACATATTTTTGCTATCTTTATAGCATCTGTTCTTCAAAAAAATCTTAAAAAGATATACTTCTTTATATCAGTAGCAACCTATTCTAAAATGTTTTCAGACAATTTGGATTAATGAAATGTCAGAATTGGAGTAATAAATAATTTATGAAAAAGCAATTTTCATTGTTAAATCATATGTTAAAGTTTAAAAATAAGAATTTTGCGATTTTAGGATTTTAGAAACATTTAGGAAAGTTAGCCCTCCTGAGAGAGGGAAATATAAAATAATTTACAAAACTTGACAGTCATGCAAATTTTAAGATACACTGAATCAATTTTAGAAAGTTAGATGGTTGTAAAATATCTAATCTCAAGCATAATGATTTGAAATAGAAATTTTATGAGATAAGAAGCAAAAGATTCATTCAAAGGATATGAGCTTACTAATGAAAGGGTAGTGCTAATTATGTAAACACAGGGTTCCAAAGAAATTTAACTGCAGCAGTTTGTAAGGATCGTGAGATAAAACAGATTTGCAGGGATGTGAAACTAAAAGCTTCATTTTATAGTTTTAAAAAATTGAATATTTAATGAACTAATAACACAAATACTACAAATAGTGACATTATTACTGTTTTTATTGGAAGAGGAGCAGATTGGAAGTGATGATGGAGGGTAGAAACAAGTTGTAATCAATTATGTGTGTTATATGTAAACCACCATATAGTAACTTAAAAAGTTTAATCCTGTATTATTATAAAACAATTTAAATATGTCCATTTCTAAATCATACTGCACTCTAGTGTGCATATATATAGCAAAGCTTGTCAAATAAAACCTATATGTAAATTTTAATCATTTTTAAGTATTAAATGTTAATTCAGCAATGTTAATTTTATATTAAGCCACATGTCTGAGTGCTGTATGGTTTTAAATAAACCTGTAAATCAATGAAATAACTTGAATTTTGTAAAATCATATATATGCAAAACACAATGTGATAATTTTTATTATTATTATTGTATGTTAATCAAAATCAGAAGGTTTCTAATTGTATAGCCATATTTTAGAGACCTTAATTTCATTTGTTTTTTTTTATTGTTAATAAACTTGAATTCAATTGTTAAAACTTGTACTGCATCATCTGTTGATCACCATAATAGTTATAGATCTTGTATTCTTCTGAACTAGATTTGTGAATAATGGCTGATATATAAATGGGGGTGTATATAGTGCTTAAGGGCATCCAGTGATGATCAATCATCATCCTGGTTTGTGCATAAGATTATATTCTTTAAAGCTCCTGCACTATATTTTATTTAGTTTAGTCTATTAGAATTTAAGTTTATAGTTGGCTAGTACATTAATGGCACTAAATGGCCAGAGCATTGATGATGATCAGCATGTTTTAATATCTCAGCATTATTGTTTTTGATTATTATGTATTCTGATGGGTGAGCACTTAAGTGGTGCATCCAAATTAATGGTTTTAATAATCTGCCACAAGGTTGGCAAGAGCTAAATAGTTAGCCTGGGTTACAGAAGACCCATTTCAAATCCAGTCACCTGATGGCATGTTGACTTATATTTTTTATTATTCAAATCCAGTCATTAGATTGACTGTTGATTTATTTTATTGTTGATCATTTATGATGATGACTGATTATTTCTTTCTTTGTATTACTTATTGATAATGCTGGTGGATTTATAGTTAATCATAGTTGCTCTGAGGAGCAACTGATCTTAACTGATCTTCAACTGGGCTGATCTCTCAATGAGATCGCTTGATCTTATTGCTCTCTTGAATAATATTAAATATTATACTTTCAATTTCATTATTTGAAATATTTGCCATGCCCCAGATTCACTCATTATCCCATCCTGTTACAATATACTTGGATAAAATATCAAATTAATATTGTTTTGACAAGGATAAAATTGTCAATTGAAAGAAGGTTAATTTGCTGATGTATGATTAAAATAGTATGAATGAGTAAAATAAAATATTATAGAGAATTATATATAATTTTTAAAACATTTAAGAACTAAAGTAAATGAAAAAACTCCTATAGTAAAAAGAAGTCAAGAAATTTTTAAAAAATTAAGAATAAGTGTTGAACATAATATTACAGGAATGATTGGGGTTTTTAAATATTTGGAAAGTTGATTCACTGATAATGAATTTAGTAATAAAAAAATTAGAATAACAATTCCAATGTCTAAACAAGCTTTTAATAGTTTGAAATAGAAATACAGTATAGGCAATTAGAAAAAGGGAGCAGCAACATTTAAGGTTTTAAAGATATGAATTTGGAAGCAAATACATAAAGGTAAAACCTAAAATGTATGTTGAAAAGATAAATACAAATATTTTCCAAAAATATAAAAAAGAATGAGACACTCAATTGGGCATGTACTTAGAGACAGAGAAATTATGAAAGATATACTGGAAATAACTGTACAAGATATAAGAAAGCAAAGTAGAAGAAGAAAGAAATTAACTCATTTTTAAAGAAGAAGAAATTATGAGTTTTTGAAAAATGAAGAGCAAAAATATCTTAGGTATTAGGTGATCTGGTTTAAACCACTAAACATCACATGATCATTATTTCTTATGCTTGCTCATAACTGGTGTTAAAACAGGCAAACTCTTCATACAGTAGTGCTACTCAGTGCAAGCCAGAGTAATAAGTAAAGATAAAAGATGGCTGCTAGAGGATTGCCTTAGATCCTAAGATGTATGTGCAGCTCTCAGATCCAAGGCTCCTCATTGACAAAAGCCACAAGCTAGAAACTAGTCTAGGATATTAGATAAGTAGGCACTAGATAGGGTTTTATGCACAAGCCTTCTGGCATCCATTGATTACTCTGGTTTGCACTGAGTGGTACTACTGTATGGAGAATTTTGATCTGGTTTAGTTTGTAGAATCTGTCTATGATCATTAAATAATGATTGCATTTATATATTGGATTATTTCCATCTTCTAATATAAACATTGAATATTTTTGAATGTATTTGGAATATTTAAATAAAGTTTAGATAGAAACAATCCAATATATAAATACAACTAAAATATTTTCATCACAAATCTTCAGAAATACATTAAATGATGTTAGTAAGTATAGAGTTAAATGTTTAATTTGTCAATTTAGTCAAACATATATTTAACAACAAAAAATCCAAAGGCATTTCAAATATTTCAGAAACTCAACAAATTCTCAGAGATTCTGATATTACTATAATAGATTGTGAATAATTTCTATTTTTAAAATATTAAAATACTAAAAACATGAGCTGATAAGACACATAAATGTGCAAGAAAATTGATCAGATTCGTAATTGAATAATGAGGGGAAATAATAAATGAAATATAAAAAAAAGTTAAGTAATTTGAAAAATTGGGGAAGGAAACATTGTTGGAAAAAATATATAAAGTTAAAAAAAAGTAGTTTGTGCTAACTTTTAGGATTTGCTAATGACTCATGATAATAATATATAAACATAGGAAACAATTGTCCTCATTGAATTAGAACACAAATAACTTTTGTCATTTAAAATCCACAAAGAATTTCAGACACGTATGTTAAGTTCTTTTCTTAAAGGAAAGTCAAATAACTAGGCAAAAGATCACTGTGATCAAGTGAAAACACATGGTTGTTATCAATAGAAGCTTACTAATGTTTATTGTTCTCTTAAAATAAAAGTTGTTATACCATCTTAATTTCAGAATGACATTTTTTTTGTTAGTTTGGGAATAGTTTAGTATTATGATTTCATTTCATATTTGAACTTACATGGATGGGCTTAGTTTTTATTCCACTGCTTGTTGTCATCAGTGAATAATATTTATTTTGAAAATGTCAGATATTTTATAACATTGGTGATACTTCACTTAAAGCAGAAAATAAACTTATCTTGTTTTATTTTATGGTATATATAAAAGTGCTTAGAAATCTTAAAATAGTCACAGATTTATGAATGTGGGCATGTTTAAATCACGTGATGACCTTTATAATCCGCACTGAAAAACTAATATTACTAATGAAACTTTATATTATAAAGACTAAATTTTAGAATTATAAAAAAAAAAATGTTACAATGGAATAAACCATTATAAAACTATGAGACTGTAATTATATGTTGGATTACTTCCATCATCTAATATTAATTGTTAAACTGTTATTAGATGATGGAAATAGTTCAACATATAATTATAAATAATATATCATCATAAACTTTCAGACAAACAAAGAACTATGAGAATGTTATTTGTGATACTCATTTTTATTTCATTTGCAAATGAAATATTTTTTTAGAATTATAATGATAAAATTTAAAAAATAATAATCAGAATTTAAAAATATATCTTAATCTTTAACTAAGATTTAAAGTATGGACTAAGGATAATCTCTAGTTTAATAAATGATGAGTAATAATCATTAATGTTTTTATCTAGACTAAAATGTGTCAAAGTTGTCGTGGAATTAGTTTGACACTTACAGAGCAAAATATAATGATTTATAATGTATAATTTATTTGCGTTAAATATTATAATTGAACAAAAATTAAAATAAACTTTAAATTTTTTTTTTCATTTTGATTTTTAAAATATTTTATTTAAGATAAACACCGGCAATCACAACAACAACATTATTTTTATTTAAAATGAAAATTATTTTATTTCATAGTTAATTGTTTTACTGATAATACTTTTTTAAAAAAAAAAACATTATTACTTTTATAACTACAAAACCTAATATCAAAATAGTGTTAAAACACATTTTACTGAAAAGAGAGTCCCAATAAATTTTATAGCAAGATCAGATTTTTTAAAATCGAATATATATATATTAATAACACATTATAATGTATTAAAATCTAACTATCTATGTCTCATGTAGATTCAGTCTGTTATGCATAATTTTCTAATGAGCAGAGTTTAATTAGAGATTCAAAATATGTTATAAAAATGTCAGAGAAAATATAAAACATGTAAGGGAAGAAATAACTAACTGTATATTTAATTGGTTGGAAAAGGATAAAGAACATAAAATTTTTATTAGATAAATATTATAAATAAATATTTATTTTGTATCAAAGATTTTCTTTAATTTCAAGTAAAAACTGTATTCAATATTCAATCAAATACATCTTTTTTTTAAAGATTTTATTGGATCCCTAATTTATTAACTGTAAACAAAAAGTCAAATAAATTGGATATTGGAAAAGTTGTATGTCTAATAAAGTTTTTTTTTTTTATACATGTTGATTTACAAGGGAAATTTTTTATACTCACAACTTTGACACTTCAGATAAGTACAATAACAATTATTACTAATCATTTATTAAACTAGAGATCATCTCTAATCCAGAAATAAATTTTAAATCTCAAATTTTAAACATGTAAAATAAGTCAACTTAATCTCATTTTTCCATGTTTAATATCCACTTTAAAGTATATTTAAAAGTTTTCACTCTACCATGCACTTTTAAAACATATGAATGAGGCATCTGAAAAAAAAAAGACTTCTATTCTAAACCACTTCTTATCAGTAGTTGCATTTTACAATCTCTTACATACATCATTAATTGTTTAGTATTTAGCAATAACAAATCTCTATTACCAAAAGGCACCACTCGTTAGTGTTCAACCTCAACAAAAAATTTACTCAAAAAAGAGTTGTATTACAAATAGATCCCATGGATACCCCCCCCCCATCTAAAATTATGTGGCTTGACAAACTCATATCTCATTTGATGCAGACCAATGGATCCTCTGTAGAGGCTTTTGGAAAAAAGCTAACCATATGGGAAGCACATAATATCCTTAATCCAGAATCCTATACTGCTTGCCCTAGTTTAGGATGTGTCAATTATAAAATAACAACTATATTTAAATTTTTAATGATGGAACCCAAGTTTTTGGATTTCCTCATTAAAATAAATCTAAACTCAATGCCGATTAACTGATTTTTACACCATAAGAAATATTTCAAGAAAATAAATCCTCTATGTCACAACTGCAGTAGAAGTGATGAGATATTTGACCACCTTATATAAAAAACATAATTGTGCACAACTTCCAGATTGATCTATATAGAATTCTCAACATCAAAGATTATATAATGTCAAGGGACTTTCCAATTATAAGATTATTCATTTTTCTCATTTATTCAATGTGGATTGCAAGATGCAAACAAAAGTTCACCTGTCCTCTCCCAAGACAGAAGTCATTTTTATAGGGACTATGAAGAAAATACAAAATAGGGATAAAGTCCTTGCCTCAAAATTTCTTATAGAAAACACCTGGAATCTCTTCAACTTCCCAAACATACATATTCAAATGTGAATAACTAATTGTCCCAGCAGGTTTACAATAACTTTCATAACAGACCAAATTTGACAAGGTTTCTTGGTTTTCTCATTGTGTAACAAAATGTAATAAATTTAACAATAAATAATTTTTATAAAAATAAAAATAAAAAACAAATCTTGAAATTCTGATTTATAGATATCAAACTTTTTGTACTCACAACTTTGACACCAACTACTTCATATAAATACATTAATATTTATATATTTGAAGAATGTATGGTGGAGTAGAAGGTTTAAGTATATCTTTTAAAATATTTTTTTAATAATGCATCATTATTTAGATAGAAATTATGAAATTTTTAAAGTTATTTTTAAATTCAATTTAAACAAATAAATAAAAAGATGAGAATTATACAATTGTAGATTAAGTTGGGTCTAAATATCATGGATGAGTAATGTAATAATGGTATAAACATTGGAGATAATAAAATAGCCAAGGCCAACTGATGAATGCATATATCTTGACGTATTTACTTTTTTTCTGATGTTTTTATTCATTTACAGCAAATACTGTTAAGGAGAAGTTGATATATGTTCTTAATATTTTAAGCATTGTTGGTGAAAAAAATAGATCAAAAAAAAAAAAAACATACTTAACGTGTGCATATTTATATAAATTGTTGGAAATCAATAGTGGATTATAACTTATAATAAATATTTTTTATTGCTTGATCCAAGAAGCCATTGCCAAAATGAATTTTTGGATATAATATTCTTCTCTCTAACTGATCAAACATATATTATTCTACATCAGCGATTTACAAATTTTCAAATGATTTTTTTTTTCAACAGTTTGATAATTAAATATACTATTATGTTAATTTTTATGTAATTTTAAGTAAATGCTAAGTTTTTTTTTTTTTTTGAAAGTTAATTATTAAAATAAATGTATCATTTTAGAAATTTAAATAGCATTTAATGACGACAATTATATATATAGTGTTTCTGACATTAAATGGATTTTATTATTATTTTAATGAATCTTTAACTTCTTCTTATTACAATAGAATTAATTATTCTAATGAGTGTATTTGTTAAAGAGTAAAAAAATAGTTAAAACAATTAAATTGAAACCATATTGACATTTCCATTACTTTTACATAATTAAATCGAAGTAGAGATACAATTAAAACAATTTGCTTTTTTTAATGGACCAGTTTATTATTACATAAAGAAAAGATATATTCTGGTTTTATTATAAATCAACATTTGCCAACACAAAGCTTTTCAAAATAATTATTTCCTTACAAAAAATTAATATTTATTCAGATGCAAAAATTAAATTCAATTTACATTATAAAATGCGAATTGTTTATTGTATCAGAAATAATTTATATATTTTTTTTCATTTAATAATTATTAGACTTTTTTTTCATTAAACAAAGGAATATTTTTTTAAGATCTATAATTAAAAATAATTTTAAATTTGTGTATGTCATTATTTATAATGCTATTAAAATTATTGGTCATGTGATTTATAATTATAACGTATTACAATATATTGAATGCATTTCGTAACGTAATTTATATGTTTTATTACAATTAATTATCGATAATAAGAAAATATTAATATCGACTTTTAATAGTTGATTAGAGCATTAATATCTTATGCAGACAACAGCATACATGATAATGAGTTGCTGCAAAAAGATTTGAATAATTTTATAAATTGGTGTGAAAAATAAATGAGGATAATTGAAGTGACAATTGCAGTTGTCTCTCTTACGCTGCAAATTTAAATATTATGAGAACAAATTACTAAATAAATAATACAAGTATAAATAAGAAGTCAAGCGTTGGTGGTTGAGAAGTCAGCACAGCTGCCTTACAAGCAGTTGTCCCGGGTTAGCGGGTTCGCTTCCAGGCCGATGCTATGACACATTAAAAAAAAAGTATAAATAAGAAATCAAAGAAAGATTATGGGATAGTATATTATAATAGTGATTCATGATATGATGGAAGGAATTTAACTATGATAAATCCTTTTGCAAAAACTATTTAATAAATTTATCAGAATTATAGATGCTAGTACCAATAATTATAGATAATGGTTTTAACACAAGCAAAACTCTCCATACAGTAGTGCCACTCAGTGCAAACCAGAGTAATCAATGGATTCCAGAAGGCTTGTGCATATAATCCCTATCTAGTGCCTACTCATCCAATATCCCCAGACTAGTTTCTAGCTTGTGGCTTTTGTCAGTAAGGAGTCTTAGATCTGAGAGCACTGCATCTAGATCTTAGGATCTAATGCAACCCTCCAGCAGCCACCTTTTATCTCTACTTAACTACAAAACTATGAGAATAAAATGGAAAACAGTTATGAGCAAGCATAAAAAGTGGTGATCATGTGATGTTTAAATAGTGGCTTTCTAATATTTTACATGAAAGTTCATTTACCAGTGTATTATTCAAATTCTAAGCAAGAAAACACTAGGCTGCAGAAAGGGCTTTGCTGTACATTAAAAGAAGACCTTTTTTTCTTTTTGATGCCATAAAGGAACCAAGCAGAATAAATTCCTAATGCCTATTCCATATATTCCTGCCATTTTGGATGGCATTACTAGATGATAAGTCATATAGCAAACAAACATGTACCAACACACATCAATAAGCTTCAGCCAGCTGGTGAATTTATTGAGTTTTTGCCTCCGATTTTAAGACCAAAACATATTACAATTTCTTTCTTTTAAATTATGTCTGATAGTTCTTAACTAAAATATCAGTGGACTCTATTAAAGGAAGGCTGAATATGCATTTAAATTATGTTTTTTACAGCTATTTGCAATCATGATATACAAACTAAAATTATAGCCCTTATTCTCAGAAAACTGCAAACTGCCAACCAAAAAGGCAATTGGCAGCTGAAAGTGCTAAAATTCCTTTTATTGCTACCACTTAATGATGACCTTTTGTCTGGGGAGTTACAACTACAAAAATCATTTTCAAGTGGGAAAATATTGCACAAATTGAAAGAACTATCTATTATTTAATGGGACATTGTTGGATTTTGTGAATTAGAAGATACATTGAAGTGACAATTGCTCTATAAAATAGGAAGTACTTTACTATAAGACACAAATATCAGAAGTACAAATGGAGAGAGATTCATTATAAATAAAAAGTGGAATAACAATAATGTGGATATTGGTGGTATAATAGACAGAATGACATATGGAAGATACTAAAGCATATAATTCAATCCTTATTATGATAAAGAAATAGACATTTTTATATAGATATCCAAAATGCTTTTCATCAGATAAAACAATATTTTAAAATTTTATAGAAAACATTAATGCTAGATTTAGAAAAAGATTGGAAAATAAAATTGGTGGGAGTAAATTTAGTTATGGTGTCAGAAATAAAAAATGGCTGTCAGAGTTCACAAAAGAAAAAACTATCTATTATGAATGCCTTCTTTGAGTAAATGCTAAATGGAAATGGGCATGGAAGCATGTAAATAAAAATGAAACATAATTATATTATATCTTGACTACTAGAAAATATGTATTTCCAGTATGTAATGTTTTTTAATAGATCAACATAAGGATCATTGATTAGTGAAATGTGTATGATAGATGTTAATGCAAAATGGGAGGGTTGAAAATTATTAAGACATTATTAACTGAATATTTCTAACCTGCAATGAATTTAAATTAGAATTTGAAATTATTTTTAAAATATTAGCAAACCCTGAAGATAATTTAGACCACTGAAATCAATAAGAAAATAATTGATATACTGTTAAGAATTGTAATAAAGACAGCTGATATAAAAACCAAACAGCAATTTATCAGTAAATTTTCTACTAAGAAGAAAGACAATGCATGAAAAACAAGAGAAATATTTAAAAATTTTAAAGATGTAATTTAATATTCAGAATTTTATAAAATAGTATAAAAAGAGTTAATAATGACATAAGAAAATGTAATTGTGAATTAATTGGGTAAGTTTTAGAAAAAAATAAAAGTCGCAAAAATGTATAATAATATTGTACCGGTCGAAAAACCCACCATCTAAACTGCAAATTGGATTCAAACACAGTCGGTTCAAACTGAATTCAAACCCAACTCACCAGTTCAGATTAGTAGAAATTGAAATCGATGGCACAGTGCTATGCGCCAAGGAACTAGCTCAACAGTTGGTGAGGATTAGAGACCCCTGAGCTGACATTAATATTGGACAATAAACTGACTAAAGATACTTTTTAAATCGAATCATATGTATATGTTCGAGTTGCCAACACAGACAGTGAGCCTTAACATTAAATAATTATTGAATAAAAGAATTAAGAAACCAAGTGTGTTTATAAAATATTTAATAATAATAGTAATAGTTTTGTTTGAAGTTTAAATGAGATTATATTAATTACTTCTAGTCCTTAAACATAGTTTATAATTATAATAAGAGTGGCTGTCCTTATTATATGCCAATGAGTATTACACATAATGGAATTCTATGTCTATTCCCCCAACAAGAAACTAAAGGCAGATAAAGGTATTTAGTTGTAAAGTAAATTATTACTCTAATTTTATACAAGAGAATGTGAGATTTATTTTCACATTCACAAATCCATTCATGAAAAGCAAGATGCATATTTAGGGCATAACTTTAACCTTTTTAGAAAACCTATTTAATTAAATATAACTGAGAATTTGTTCGACTTTAATTAAAATCACTTCGTCACGAATTACAAGCATCAGAGCAGGCTTTACCGGAACAGAGAGGCAACGGTGCTGACGAATTATGAGCTGTAAAATAAACATGAAAGATAATAGCTGGTCAGTGATTTAAAAGTAGTATGGTGTCTTGTATGTGACAAGTCTTATACCCTTTAAGTAGATGTGGAACATGAGAAAACCAGGCTGTCGTAACTATGAACCTTTGGTGTTCCAAATATGACATGAGCAGGGGAGGAAGTGCTTTCTTCCTCTTTAGTTTAAAATATCAGTAATATCACCACTGACAAGCCTGCAAAACAAATGATAGCCCTACACCAGCAACCTTGATGATGATGACTTGCTAGTCACCATTTGAAAAACAAAACCCAATTATAGAATGCTCTATGTGATGACTTGATCAAATTAATTAAAGTCAAATGAGCTTTTAACCAAACTTATTTCAAAGTATTTGTAAATGATATTAATTATGCCCCAAACATTGTGCCCTTGCTGAATCTAAATAGCAAGTAACTGCAATGTGAATTAGAATAGATTTGATTCCTTTATCGGCCCTTTTGCAAAAACATTTTAACATTATACATATGAATAAATACAAATTAGTAAACATGAGAAAATAACGGGGGCATAAATTAGAAACGGAGCTAATAATTTGTTATTAGCCAATTATAAAAATAGCAAATATTTAATAATTTCTTTTGACTCAATAATTGATAGAATGGTATAAATCTAGTTCTAATGGGCAAAAATTACTATTAGAATTAATATTATATTATCTGTGTAAGGCAAATAGAACAAAGGAGTTTATCGAGTCGAAGGATTACTGGCATATAATTAAAAATAAATGACATTAGTAAATCACACAAATATATATATATATATAATATAATAAATGAACTGCCATCATAAGAAAGGAGAATTAAATCTAAGGACTAGAGATTTAGAATTACGACATAATTTAAAATAGCATAAATTAAAGTAAGTTTTACACAGAGATTTACATCAAAGAATGAAAAGAGCTCTTAAAGGGAGTGTAAAGTAAAGTTCGGAAACTGGCCAGAAAGTTTAAGGTTCATTATGGAAATAAATTACCCATTTCTTCCGGGGCTGGATTCCTTAGTTTACACGTCTGGGTTGGTAAAATGTAGGCATGCATTTGGTCGATTACTTGAACAGCATTTGAATGGATTTTCATGATTTTAGCAGCATGATTGGTCCGGAAAGGATTTAGCAGCTTCATTGAAGATTTTTAGGGGACTTCAGGAACAATAGCCAGATTCCTGACATTTAGCCCCCATGATAGGAACACTATTTGAATTCATGATTTAAAATTCATATAGTTTACTGCACTTCTCTACAACAAAGATGTTTTTTTCTCCAAACTTTTCAGAGCTATATATATCTGTATTTGATGCCTTCAGGCTAGTGCTTCTTTTTATCAAAGTTACATAATTCACTAGTTGTTTTTAGATATATTCCTTCGATAAGGCTTTCAAACTTATTAACTTGAATTCATTTTTTAATTAGAAAATGAATTCTTAAAATCAGAAAAATGATTTTAATTAGGAAATCCTTATACTTTAAATACTTATCTTTTTTTCTAATTAATAAAAGTTTAACCATTGTTTTGGAAAGGGAAAATCTGAAAGCTTATCGAAAGAATGTAGCTTTTAATCACTAAAAATTTAACAAATTATTTAAAAGTAAAAACAAGCATTCCCGACACAATGAAACTTTTGAACAATTATATATATTTAAATATTTACAAATATATACGCACAATCCACGCAGTTATAATATATATAAATTCATGAATAATTTTATCATGAATTTATTAATAGAATTGATCAATTTAAACCTGAAACAAATTAATTTTGATACACATTTATAAAATAAGTTTTTCTTTATGGAAATTAGCGTGGATTGAACGTATAAAACCACATTGCATCGGAAATTTAAGGTTAGTAGTAGGATTTGAAGTGGGCTTATGGCTAGATGTCATGAAGCTAGGATTGAACTCAGATCCGACTGCTTCAATATATTGGTATTGGAAGGAACATTGTTTATCCAATAAAATGAAATGGTGAAATTATTATTAAAATTAAAAAAATACATATGATGGAATAAAATGTATAGATGCATTCCATAAAGAAATATATAAGAAGAAAACAAATTATCACCTACAATTACTACATCTTCTAAATTGCCAAGAATTTTAAATGCAAAGATGAACCATGCAATTAAATATATGAAGAAGAGAGAAGAAAACAATTCAAGGAAATCATGGAATTATTATTATTTTAAAAGAATGAGGTGAAGAATTGGATAAATTTTTGGGAAAGTTATATACTAAGTGTCTAAATAATAAAGATGTGCCCCGTCCTAAGAAGAATATGGTAATAATATTGATGTTTAAGAAAGATGATAAAAAAGATATTAAAAATTACTCACATATCAATTTTCTATAAACAAACAGCTTTGCTAATTGCTCAACAAGCTTTGTGATAAATGCTTAGCAAGCATTTAAAATAAATCTATGAGAAATCACACCCAAACCCCAGACCAATGGTTTCATGCTTTGGCACTCCTCAGTGAGACACTATGGTAGTTTCAGACACTAGGTTTCTATTTGTTTTATATAAAGACTTTATCAAAATAATTGAAATTTATCTAAAAGGAACATTGGGTTCTAATCAATCAAAAGAATCAAGTTAGATTTTAAAATGATTTTAGCATAATGGATTATATCTGAATATTATGAAAACTTATAAAAAGAACCAATGAATATGTCATTATCCACCAGATTTAGAGTTCATGAAAAATTATTTGAGCCTATTAGTATTTTTATAGTAATTAAAGTTTTGTATCAAGATTAAAATCCAGAATATTGTCATATTCTAATGAATGTTTATAAAAATGAACAATGGTGCTTAGATTATATGGTGATATTAAGATGATTAATGTTGAAGAGTAGTAATTAATTTGTTGAGCACACAGAGAGCATATGTAAATAGTTTAAACAGGCTTTAGCCTGTATTCAATGTGCTTTAAAATTCGCAATAATCAAGCCTATTTTGCCGATAGAAGGAACCTTCCAAACCACAACACAAGATAACGACTTTTATAAAGATAAGAGTGGCCATCTTATCTTTAACCTAAATGTTCACTTATATAGGTGAATCTGAAGAATCTTGATTTGGAAGTATGAAGTAGTTGTTTTCTCCACTGTTTAAGTTCACTATTTCCTTTTCAAATTAACTTATGCAAAATCTTATGATTTACAGAGAGTTAATATTACAATCTTAATGTTGGAAATTCTATAAACTATTGAAGAGTAGTAATTAATTTATTGAATGCACAGAGATCATGTGTAAATAGTTTAAACAGGCTTTAACCTGTACTCAATGTGCTTTAAAATTCACAATAATCAAGCATATTTTGCCGATATAGGATTGAAAAAATGTAAAATAGGATGATTCCATATTTCCAATACTTTTTCTAGCAGTTTTGCAATCATCATTTTTTTTATTAATATAAGAATATAAGTAATAAAAAGCAAATGGAGATTGTTTAGGGCATCTAAATATTGTGGACAAGATGGCTATTTTTGCAAATAATGCTTTAGATCTTTAAGAAATGTTACAAGAATCATCAGATGAAAATTAGAAAGTAGGTCTAATGACAAATACTAAAAAGACTAAAATAATGTTTAGTGGATCTTCTTGAAGACAAAAGTAAAGATTAACAATCATGAAAACCATAAATATCTTGGTCAGAGTATTAATACAGATAGAAACATAATGGATAAAATTAATCATATGATTAAACTTGGATAGAATGCTTTTGGTAGTTAATATTTTAAGTTATTGAAGGAATTTGTTACATATATATGTTTTATCAATTCTTTCTCATCAATCTGAGACTTGGACATTTAATAGAAGAGCAATGAACAACCTTTAATCTATGGAGAAATTATATTAGATGCAATAAAAGAAAGATTGAAAATTAAAAAGAACAAACAAGTATCATTGACAACATTGAAAGAATTAAGCAACTGAAATGAAGTTGTGTTCAAACTCAACCCCAAAGAATTATAAAAGGCTTAGAAAAAACCCACATGTAATATGGTTGAATAAAAATAAAAATATTTCCTAATGTTATGTAGAAAAGAGAAGCCATAGTTTGGAGAAACTGGATTAAACTTGGAAAGATCTTTATACTGTATGAGTTGATACTGTTTGAAAATAATGAAGATGATTTCTTAAATTAAGTAGGCAAAATGGAATTAAAATATTAGAAACAAAGAGAGATATTATATTTCAACATATAAGTTCTATATGGCTCATTTGTGGCTACTAAGAATAATAATGTATGTAGAGTTAATAAAAATAAAGTTACATTTTAATTGAAATATGTTTATTAATAAGATTAAGACAGCAAGACAAATTTAATGATTCATGTTTAGTTTAGTGTAATTAAAAATATGATTTGTATTATTATTTACATATATTTTGTGTGTTTTATATTTTTAAATGTAGAAGATATAATAACAATAAAAATAATAAATATAATGGTAATTAACTATTATATATAGTCTTTCAATCTGCAGAAGGACTTTCTCTTAATTCCTTAACCCTCATCAACTGACACAAAATTCAAAAAACATAATGGAAAGAAATGTCATCAACTCAAACCCCATGAATCTTGAATTTTAATGTTAGCAGCTTGTCTATTAATTATATCCATATTATTTACATTTATTAAAATTGCCTTCTTCATTTTTCTTTTATTATGGTTTTTCCTCATGAAGAATCTTAACACTTTCAATATCAAACATAAATTAATATTTACATGTCCTTTCATGTTCCAAATAAACTGAAGCATTCATTAAATCACTATAATTTTTACTTTTCACATGCTTTTATAACAACATCATTCTCCTTTAAACTTTTTTTTCAATGCTGCACCCCAATTCACTTATATATTATAACATACATCCACAAAAAATTTAATAAACAGCTTTACTTTTTTGCTTGACAAGTATATAACATTTTTAGAATTATTCACTAACTTATTAATGTTACTTGTAACACAAAATGAAACATTAAACACATTCACTACACATAAGATGGCAAGTTTTAGATCTTTTTTGTTTTGTAATGAAAAATTATCTCATTACCGGTGTGATAAATTAAAAAATATTGAGATATTTGCCAAGAAATTGCTTGAAGTTGGTTATAAGATTGAACAGATTAACAATACATCATGGCAGTTTAAAAAGAGTTATAATGATTTAAAGGAGTTGAAGATTGATAATAAAAAATGGATATCTATTCTATATATTGTAAATGCTCAAGTGACATTTTTAAGGATATATATAAGGATGTGTTTAATGTTTCATTTTGTGTTACAAAGAATGTGAATAAGTTACTGAATAATTCTAAAAATGTCATACCTGTCAAGCAAAAAAATAATGTTGTTTATCAAATTTTTTGTGAATGTATGTTATCATATATCAGTGAACTGAGGTGCAGTATTGAAAAATATTAAAGAAGCATGAATTGTTATATGAATGTATGAAAAATAAAAATAATAATTTAATGACTGTTCAGCTTTATTGGATCATGAAAGGACATGTAAATATAAATTTAAGTTTGATCTTGAAAGTGTTAAGATTCTTCATGAAGAGAGACACCACAATAAAAGAAAAATCAAGGAGGCAATTTTAATAAATAGAAATAAAATGAAAATAATTAATAGACAAGCTGCTAACATTAAAATTCCAAGTCCATGGAATTTGAGTTGATGACATTTGCTTATATTATGTTACGTGAATTTAATGGCAGTTGAGGAGGGTTAAGAAATTAACCAAAAGTACTTCTGTGAATTGAAAGATTGTATATAATAGTTAATTACCTTATATGTTTTTATTATATTACAATAGTTTTTAATTAATGATCATTTTATTTGTATATATTGTGCCGATCAAAATCGTATATTCATTCAACAATACCAATAATCCAAGCAAAAGTACTTTGAATCCGACCATATACAAGATACAGATGTCAGGGCAAGGGTGAATCCTAACCTATTTGTCTGAACTATTGCCTCTCTAACTAATGGATAACGTTTATGATGACATTAGCAGTCCTTGGTTTTATTCCATCCCAGCTGGAGGTCATGGTTCACAAAGAGACTCAAAATAATAAAGGGTTTATATAAGAAATTAATGATTTAGTGAATTCTGATGATTGCAGAATAGTACAGATGTGATTTGATATTGACTACTAATGGTTTGAACCATAATAATTATAATTCTTTATGGCAACATTACAAAGAATTGAATTTAAATCAAAGAAATATAAATAACTAGGGTAATTAATTTTAGAGATTCGGAGTAATGACAAACTAAGCTAATTTAAAATAATAATACTACAGGAATTTATTAAGAAATTGAGTTATTGGCAATACAAAATAAGTTGAGTTTTGTTTATACAACTAGTTTATACTTCTTGAATTCACAATTACATACTTTAAATACTCATTAAGTACCTTAAAAAAATTTTAAATTAAAGAAATATTTGAACATTTCAATTTAGTAGGTAATTGCAATCCAATTATGACATAAATCCATTTTGATGTGGCTAAATGCAAAGGATTTGATAAATAAAAGTAAAAATTTATTAATTGGTCTGCCAAGAACCAATCAACAATAAAATATCATTAGCCCTCTTTAAGAGATTACAAAGAAATTTATTATGTATATATAAATAACAAGACATGAGCGATGTGTATTTAAAACACTATTACATTTAAATCAGTTGTATGTAATGAGTGTGGAAAGCAAAATAGTTCATCTTAAATAAATTAGACAATCAGATTTAATTAACTAATTAACAGAATTGGTTGGTGAAAGATGTGCCATCACGGCAGAGAGCATTTCAGGTTTGTAAATATATATATATATATATATATATATATATATATAGGCAGTATGATATATATATATATATATATATATAGGCAGTATGATATTATAGATTACAACAAAGAATGAATGAGGTCTGTTACAATCCTCTGGGTGGCTTTGCTAAAAGAAATCCCTGATGAGAGAAATGTTGGCCCTCCAGCCAAAACATGTCTCTGAATAATAATAATAATAATAATAATAATAATAATAATAATAATAATAATAATAATACTTTTCACAACAAGTTAATAATAATAATAATAATAATAATAATAATAATAATAATAATAATAATAATAATAATAATAATAATAATAATAATAATAATAATAATAATAATAATAATAATAATAATAATAATAATAATAATAATAATAATAATAAATTACTAAACTCACAAGGGGGGGAGGGGAAAAAAAAAAAAACCCCACCACAATCAAAAATAATTAAATAACATCAAAATCCCCAACAACCAAAACAAAATAAAAAAAAAATAAAAAAATCTAATATTAAAAAAAGAAGGAAAAGTTTGTTTTTAAAACAACTTTTTTTAAAAAAAAATAATATTTTCTTTTTAGAAATGAAATAATATAATATTATCTTTAAAATAAAAAAAAATATAAAAAAAAAAAAATACATCAAAATTATCACTAGATGCACATTCACTCTAGGTAACAACACAAGGCGACATCCATCAACTTTCAATATCAAACTGTCAAAACTACGAGCCAGAGACAATAAAATAGCACATCCAGACATCTATGCAGCAACCTGGTCACTTGATAACACAACAATCAAACCTCTAAGATGGCTCCCAATAACCAAAATCTATGCCCTCAACCAATATATATATATATATAAAAATTGAATTATCTACAAATAAAAAAACAGAATATTGTCTTTGATTGCATAATATTAATATAAAGGACAGTAACAACAAAATCAGACCTCAAATACTGGAAAGCAAACTAAACCCAGCATGGCAATATACATCAAAGTGAAGTTTTGCAAATTGAACAATGATACCCAAGACTTTGGAGAACTATGATTACAGCAAAGCAGCACTCATAAATGTAACGTATACATATGTATTTTCACCCCCTAACAATGTTTAAATATCTTTCCTCTAAGTTAAGTTCCTTTTTGTACATCACAGATACCAACTTAAACTTGGTTTACTCACTAGCAGTGTAAATATATGTATACGAAGTGTCTTATAGCAAATGTAACTCTATGGTTATCAATAAAGTTCTTTTCTTTGAAACATAATAATAATAATAATAATAATAATAATAATAATAATAATAATAATAATAATAATAATAATAATAATAATAATAATAATAATAATAATAATAATAATAATAATAATAATAATAATAATAATAATAATAATAATAATAATAATAATAATAATAATAATAATAATAATAATAATAATAATAATAATAATAATAATAATAATAATAATAATAATAATAATAATAATAATAATAATAGATTTAATGTGCTGGACTTCCCATACACATTTTAATGGCAATGCCTGAAAAGGATAGGAAAATATGTCTACTATTAAGGGAAAGTCAAGGATTGAACTAGTCATATTTAAACTTCCAAAGGTCCTGAGAGGTATGTAGGAAAGCAAGAATAATAATAATAAACAAATGGTTGTAACTATAAATTACATAATGCCTCAGACATATATATAGATAGTGGATGACTAACGATCATAATAAATTAATTCCCAATTAAAATAATCAGCTCCCTGACATAATAGAGAGTCCCCAGAAATTTTAGGCCATTAATGAATGGATCATAAAATATAATATAAAAGGAAAGGCAAGCATTAAAACTAAACTTAAAATAAATTGTCTTCCACACTTTCTAAGTATTTCCTGTATTAGTAAGTTATCAAATAATTCATCATCAAAGATTACAAAATAAGTCAGTCTTTTAATTAACATAGACAGACTGCGCATTAAATATCATACTCACTTCTGGGAAGTTTGACAAGATATTAGCATAATAAATTATACATCACAATTTTACTTTTTTACTGACAAATAAAAATATATGTGTATGAAACATATACTGATAAAACACTGTGATAGATGTGCTTTCAATGATTTTCTTTCAAGACATTTGTTTTACAGAAATCATGATGGATTTTATTTAGCTGATTTAAGAAAATACATTATTCTCTCAGAGATAATTAGGAGGGCACTTTTAAGTTGGAGATAATAATAAGATATCTAACTTTTAAAATAATTTCAATCATTTAAAAATAAATTAATACTATAAGAGGTACAAAACTAAATGAGGTTTCTCTATTAATTAATTTAATGGAAATAAGTCTCCTGTAATGATTTTTAACTGGAGAAAATAAGAGGGAGAGGGTTTAAAGTTAGTTGCTTGTTGAGTTTTATACTTGGCAGTTTCAGTAAGTCAATATTATAAATAAACCAACAAAAAAATTAAGATAAATTTGCCACATCAAAGTAATGTGGGCTTTTCATAAGAATTAATAATTTTAAATTTAAGGAAAAAAATTAAAACGCATTTTAAAATTAAGTTATATAAACATTACAGATATATATAAAATACAAATTAATGTTGATTTAAAAAATACAAAGTAAGCTAGAATTAGAGGCTTGCAGCAAATTGGAGGTTACCTCAAACAAATGATAGACGTTCCATGGCTTGAAACAGGCAGTTATAAAATCAGATCATTTAGCAGGCTTCCTTGACACAGTACAATCTTGACTTGGTGTTGAGAGCACTGGAATGGCATTGTGATGAGCTGGTGGAAACAAAGCTCCAAAAAGCAAACAGCCAATCTTTTTACCCTGTCATTCTTTAGGCATGATGTACTATAAATACTCTCTTCGGTGAACTATTCTTCAGTAATCCTCATATCAAAATTTTTTATTATTTATCTGATCTGGTCTTATCTATTAGGATTCAATCTACATGATGTATGCTGGTGACTTTCTCTGTGGTCAGCATCTGCCTAGGTGGGAAATCTACAATCTTGCATTAAACATGTCCCAAGGGTTCATTTTGCTAATTAAAGGAAAACAGCAACAAGCATGATTAAGTTTATCAGTCATCGTATTAACAAAGTCTATTTAATTAAGAGAAACAATTTATCTATGATAAGTCATTGTATTGGACAATTTATAATTTCATTTATATATATTTTTAGGTAATTATTTATATTTAATGCTGAAGCGGAATCTGAGATTCAGATTGTGCTTCACAGCCCACTTCCAATCTTCCGCTACCAACCTAAATTCAAACCCTATTCTTGCATATAAATTCCACTCACTAACACATTTGTTTGTATCCTTTTGTTTGAGTTATATTAACTAACATATTTATTAACGAAGATATTGGCATAAATATCTGAATTTAAACATGCAAAATAAAATTAATAAATATAGCATTTAAAATTCGTATACGCAATAGGGAATGGGGGATTAATTACAACGGACTTATAATATCAAAATATATTATAATTTCTGTATTAATTTGTTTTATAAAAGTTATAATAATTGTTGGTTAATTGCAGCTCAGATATCTGTAGATATTGGAGAGACAAAAGTACTGAGCAAATATTTAGTGGAAAAGTTCGTTATATCTAAGTTTATAAAATTGTGTTTTTAAATTATTTTTTGTCATTAAACTATACTTTTCTTTTAAATCCAATATGGAAGATGCGATTGTAATTAGTCAAAATTAATTAAAGGTGAGAAGCGTAATCTTGTATAATATTCTAACATAACTTTAATTAAAAGTTTCTCTAAAATCAAAAGTAGAAACTAAACTTAATTGATTTACTTTTGTTACAAACATTTTCTTTTATCAAAATTAATTAAAGTTTGAATACTTATCTAACAATGGCATCTTCCATCACAATGGGTAAAAGCTTGTATACGAATTCTTTAGGAAATTAGATTGCAATGACCAATCAGAAAGGGATTCCAAAAATACCAAGGCATGGGATAATTACAAATTATTTTTAAGAGAGTAAAGAGGACAGTCAAGGAGAGCAGTCACCAAGAAAAGTTGCGTTCGTTAATTTTCAATGTGTACTGAGTAAATCTAAGTCGCCTTTCTCACCATTCGAGATGGCCTTACCTGGAATCGGGGCCCATGGATCCTGATATTCATAGACTATAATTATATGCCTGTTCGTTAAATAATAAACTTACTACCTGCCTGAATAACTGCTTAACAAACTGGATCTAGTTCTCCGAGGGAATCCGAAATCATCAAAAGAACAGCCAAGTTTGTACAGAGGTAACAATTTCAAATGCTGCTAGACTCTTAAAGTTAGCATGAATAATTTTAACTCTCACCTATCTATTTCTTTAAACATTTTGTAAAGCTTTCATTTGTAAAATTTAATATTAGTTATGAATCAATTTATGAATTCTTACCTTTTGTCAATTGTACTTTCTTCTCTCTATATAACTTAGCTGTAATCTCTCCTACATTAAACCTCTCCTGAATAATTATTAGTACTTAATGTCACGTCTATGCGGCAATATTTTATTCTTATTATTATGTTTTATACTTTCAGATACTAAATTATATGTCGATAATTTTCCCCAGAATCGGAAATGCTTACGCTATCTCTTTTAATAAAAGAAAACCCTCCTTACTTTTCAGAGGGTAATTAACCTAGTAATTTTGAAAACAAATTTGTTATTCCTAGTATAGCGGGAGCCTGCCAGTCTGGGGAAATAAAATAAGAATTTGATTATTCTTGTACAGTGTTATTTTCAACAACTAAGTAAAAATCTATTTTCGTAGAAATGTTTTTTTTTGGTTAATTAAATAATAGCACTAACTTCTAAAATCTGCAATTAGATTTATATGAATTAAATTAATATTACTTTCTTGAAATCAATAGCCACCACTGACTTTATATATATTTAATAATATGAAAAGTATTTATTTATAAAAGCATTCAAAACCAAAGATTTATATTATTTATCCGTTGTGGAAAGTTTATGTGTAGTTTAAAGTAATACATAGGGGGGGGGGAATCCTTTAGTTCTATGAGCTCTATTATATTAGCATAAAATGTAATTCTTCCATATCCACGTAGTAATCAAATCATACCAGTACGCTGGGTTTTTATTAATAAAGATAGGCGATAATTCTTTATTCCTTAGTTAAATATATATATTTATATTAATGCAAGCGTTACATGTATACCGGCCTTTCGTTATATATATATCTTTGTGCTTCATTCATTTTTACTTCCAATACCAAGGACAAGGTTTGGCAAACCTCTTTGGATTTCTTCCGCGTGAGATATTATTGCATAGGGTTCGCTCTGGCAAAAGTCCAGCCTATGGCAATTCAATAAAGCGCCTTCTTTGTTATTTATGACCCGACCCTGCCGATGTTTGCAGAGAGTCGCCTTCTTTAACGGTGAATTGAAGCATCTTCTTAGATCTTAGAATAGATCTCTCCATTTGCCATCATACACGTACCGCTCTCCCAGATTTTATTCTCGTTAAAAGCCTATTAATTCTCCTAAACCGTACTGTTATGATTATACTAAATGGATTGCCATTTTTTTAATATAGATTTCATTCACACTTGCAGATACGGTAGTTCTGCCATTATTGTTCTTTCCTGAATTAGCTTCCCACATACGTTCTTATATAGCAAATGCAAATATTAATTAAATAAAATTACCCTTATCATCCAACTTAATAAACTTACGTATTGGTACGAGTGCTATGGTTTTACTAATGGTGGATTCAAAGAACTTTATGTAACTGTAGTCTAGCACTATTATTAAAAATCTTATGTATCCCATTCGATCGATAAATTATTGACATATAAATAAGCCGCAATAGAATAAAGCCATGAATTATTTGTTATTGATGATTAAATATGTTCATTATATAGTATTGTAAGAGAGGTTAATGTTGTCCAAGGGAGATAAACACCCATTTTATTTACATTGTAACACCAATAACGTTTGCAATCATATCTATTCCAAGTTGATTTAATAAATGTTATATCTTTCTAAATATCTAAGTCATTGTTTCATTCATTGAATAGAAATAATTTTGATGTAATATAACAAGGTTTCACTTACTAGATGATTGAAAATCGCTAATTATAATATCCTAGACATGAACCAAGTTCGAATAAGAGTCTTTTTGTGTCACGACTTTGTGATGCCGGCGGGGTAGGAATAAATTAGATCAGTATCATTGGAATTGTTGCTCATAAGTTGGTAGATCTGGGAAATAGGCAAATAGGGCAGAGTTCATGAATGTTCCTGACCTATGTATCTTGCACAGGATTGGATTCGAGGTACTTTTGCCTAGATGCTAGATCTTGTTATATGAACAGACGAAACCGACCGGTACAATACTTAGATTTAGAATGCTTGATTTAGTTTTAGAGGTTCATTGTAGTAGCTTTTAAATGTTCAAGATAAAAGAAAAATTTGTTTGATTTCTTAAACATTTTTTTCAAAAAGATTTTATTAAAATAACAGAAATAATTTTAAGAATCAAAATTTAACTTAAGTTAAATCAATACGTCATATGTTACAATGGCCATACTTAATGTGCATGCATGAAATACAGAAACATTTTCTGAATATTTGTGCTTTCATTTTATGTTGTTTTTTTTTTTTTTAGTGTCATAGCATGGGCCAGGACGTGAACCCGCAACCCGCGCAACTGCCTGCAAGTGCAAGGCAGTTGCGCTGACCTCTCGACCACCAATGCAAGACCATTTTATGTTGTTTTGTGTGGGCAAACCATCCTTAACTGTAATCATTTTTGTTACCATTCCTGCCTCACAAGTCTTCAATTAACACTCGACTTAATGATAAATTTAAATGGAATAATATTCTTATTGCCAGATAAGATGTGTACAAAAAGAAAGAGCTGGTGAATTCAAGACAGGAATTGTGGGAGACACCTGGGATAAGAATCTTAGTCTTTTCTGTAAAGAGAAGTACTTGAATAAATATACATTTTTGTTCTTGAATAAATGTAAACTTTTGTACATAAAAAATATGGAATTCCCTGAAAATAAGCTCCATGATGTCTTTTGGAGCAAAAATTAATATAAGATCGGTTTTATTTTCAGGGCATTAAATTATTATGCAAATATGTTTGGATCACAGATGGAAAAAAAGGATGCGTAAATATTTATATGTATCTTTTGAAATATCTTTATATTTGTTTGTGTGATCAAATATTAACATTTCCGTAGAACTTGCTTTGGTGTAACTCCAAACAAAATGCTGATATGCTTAACTGCATGCGCAAAAAATTCACACCAAAATGTATATCCTAAACCGTAACTTATAACAACGCTTTTATGCAAAAAAAGAATTATTAAAAAATCCATTTTAAAAAGGTGAAATATAGAATAAAATAATTATTAATTAGTAAAATTTAATTATTAAAAAAAGAATATTATTTTGCGTTTATTTTATTCATCTTTCTGTAAGCTACTAACTACAGTTTATGATATAATGCTACGTACTAAAACGCTAGTATTAAAATGGTTTTAATGAGCGGTGGGAAACTACCCTTACCTATGCTCAAGTGTTATCGCTTGGTCATAGCACTTTACTGCCGAGTTACTCTGTCTTCACACAGATAATAACCTTTATACATATATTTGTTTTATTAATTTTTCATCAAATGATTTAATTTCATTTGGAAATTGAATACGCGGTAAAAGAGTAAAGATTTTTATTACTGAACATTTTTTTATTTATATATCTATTCTTTTTATTTTTCAAGTCTGCAAATAGGATAAGTTTTAGAGTGATAAATTATTCTTTAAAGTGGAAACAGAAGTTGAAAGGAATTATTAGGTCACTCCTAATGAAAAGAAAATTCTAAAGTAAATTACACAAAGACTTATCATCAAATACTTCATAAAATTTATATAGAGTCGATTACATAAAAAATAAAAAAAAGCATATTTAGAAACTCATTTTTGTATCATTCAATAAGTCAAATTTAAATGATAAATATAAAAGTTAAATATAATTAATAAATCTCTCTTATTCCAGACTTTGCTATCATAAATTGTCTGGATAACAGGGTTATGTTGTTTTCAAAAAAATCTTTTACGAAAGACCAAAAAGGAAACGATTGATTCTCCTCTTAATTTTCAGTAATCTTAATTTAGAAACTACAAATTGATATAAATACATTTAAACTTTTTGTACGAATGTTTTTTATTATACTCTGATCATTACAAAAAAATTAACCCATATATAAATGTCATCATTTTAATCAAACCACTACATTTTGAAACCCTCCTCAGGAAGTGATTTTCAATCAATAGAATTATCATATGTTGTCACTATATAAATACCAAGTATAATTTTGCAAGAAACATTCTCTTCATTCTACCCTATTATTACTATTTATTGTAATCTTCAGCAATCAGGTCGTGAAATGCTATAATATTAATATTCCCATTCCAGTTTCTCAACTTTTGCTTTAGTTATTGAAGATTTAAGAAAATGCTCTTGATATAAGTACTTCTCATAACCACCTTTTACTTTTTTATCTTATTCACATTAATAATCTAAAATTAAAAGAGGGGGGGGTAATTCTTAAGTTTGGAAACCAAGTCAGTTTAGGTAATATGTGCTCATAACAATATATACTGAATAGAATAATATGTACACTCATAATTAGGATTATCTTGATGATTAGCCTTTCCATAGGCTACCCTGAAGGTAAATAGTATATTTGTATGTGAAGCAAATTGCCTTCAATGGAAAACCAATCGTCACATTATTATGAACTCCTGGTTAATAAAAAACAGTTGTTTATATATACATACTTAATATTTACCATGTAATAATGGTTTTGATACATAGCTAAAAATTATTAACGTAGTATGATATAAAATGGCATTTTCTCAAATGAAATCAGAGTTCTGTTGGCAGTCTGCATACAACAAAAAACTGTTAGTCAGTATTGAAATAGGAATGCTACTGCCACCTTGTGTCTATTGATTACTCATGCTGACATAGATAGCTCTAATAAAGATCACATTACTAGTTTTAATTTAGATATCGAAAAATTTTATGTCATACTTTGTATATTCGGAAACAATGCATCATTTTGCCAAAATGTCAAAAAAGTCTGAAGTGGCATTAACTAAGGTAATTAAAATTATTGGCATAATGTCAGATCTATCCAAGGAAATTGACAGATTTAAAACATAAGGTATTTGAAACTTTCAAATTATTAATTTGAACACAATATAGATAAAAATTGGACTGCTGTATGAAAATGTGCAATTAAATAATCATCACTGATGAAAGGCCATTACCAGAAAATAATTTGAAGATCTACTTATCACTTTTGTAAGATTTCCATTTCTTTTGTAAATGACTTTTTTGAAAGGTGTTGTACAGTGGATTAAGTTAATCTGTTTCTCTTACCCCAATTCTGCCATATAGGGTAAACTTAAGTAAACAATAAATGTCAGATGGTACTGATTAATAAATCACACTATGCTATCTTATTCATATTCCCAAACAAGTTTTATCAATGAAAAAATTTGGATCTGGATTTAATACATCTGGATTTTTTGGATCTACATCTGTTATCTATTAATTATCCGAACTTACACTAGGTGGCAAAAGTAGAGTAGAAGAAATAGATTTTTACCCAAAATTAATGTGTAGATAGAGGTCATGTGATAATTTGTTGGTATTATAAAATGGATTATTGCTATTGTTACATATATTAATATTTAATCAAAGAAAATTAAAATGTCATTCTGGGAATTTAAGAAATAAGAATTAATTTTGTCATGACTTATGAATTTAACAAATAATATGTCACATCTAAGATTTATCAATTGTATAATAATCAGTTCTTTGCTCAAATCTCACTCTTCTTAAGAAAAAGAATCATAGAAAGAATTCACACATGGCTGAGAGTTTATTTTCTCTTTTTCCTTAATGTCAGATTTTAATATTGTGGTCTGTAGTTCATGTTACAAACTAATGTCATTGCTACTTCTTTTTGTTTGGCTAACACCACTCTGGAACTTTTAAAATAGTTTGAACCCATTCTCATACTCAATTTTTATATCATAAGACTTTGATTATAAATATAGATAAATTAAGTTACTAATTTATAATCTACAATCTTTACCTTCATTCATTTTGTAGTAATGTGTATTTTGCTCTCCTTCCCATTCTATTTGGCTGATGAATAAGATAAGCAAATTTCCCTTTGATTAGTTTTATGAGATCTTGATACTTCCAATTTACTAATAGTTAATTTAAATTGAAACATGTTTGATATCATAACATTATTGGCTCAAAAAACTTTTATTTATAAATATGGCAATATTATCCTTTATATAAATAACAATGATTAAAATATATTTTATGTCAATCCTTCTAATTACTCCTGTATTATTTCAAGTTCTAGATGTGATGTACAGTTTCTTTCCTGTGCACAAATACCTTAATTTTAAATTCTATAAAAACTAAATAATTCTATCAATAACATAAATGTTATATTGCAATATCTTAAAAGCTTTGTAAGCACATGGTTAATTTGAACATGGAATGCTTTTATGGTCTGAGACATACTTGGGAATGCAAAACAAACATAACTCTTTTTACACACACACACTTTCATAAATGAGTAACTTGGTAATCAAAGGAATATTGTGATGACTGAATAAATGTGCTGACAATTTAACCTTTATTAACTAAATAGCTAAGTAATTGCCTCCTTAAACATAAATTTCCTAATTTATCATAGGTGGATATCAAAATACTTATTGAAGCAATACAAAGTGGCTATAACTTCAAATTTACACCCAACAAAATACTAGACTTCCTTTCCATTTTAAAGTCATACTAATGCAATACAACTTTAAATATCATAAATCTGTTATGTTCACTAATTTATATGCAAGGCAAATTAATTGCAATCCATTAGTGGAAGAAATCATGTGCAAGGAAAAATAAGAAATCTACACTCGGAAAGATGAAAAAATTTCTTTGCAATGTTGAAAGAGATATTCTGAGCATATATGATAAGTATTTAGTGGTTCGGGATAGTAGTGTGAATGAAATCCTTAGGGATATTTGAATATGAAATAATATCTTTTCAATATTCAATCACTTTTTATCATCACTGTTTCCTTCATTGTAGTTAGCATTGTTAATAAAATGTTTGAAGAATAATGGCTAGACTATAAAATGATGTTAGAATTTTTTGGAAGGCAAGAAAAGTAAAATATATCAAAAATGATGTCTAATTAATGTGGAATAAGTTTTATGAAATAATTTGATATTCCCTATATTGCAAGAGATCAAGAGAGTGTTAAATGCATATTCTAATTATAAAAATGTATGAATGAGAGTAAAAACTGAATGTTATTAACATCAAGAAAGCTGGTGTAAGTAAATACCATATAAAACAGACAAAACTTTCCAAACAGTAGTGCCACTCAGTGCCAGCCAGAGTAATCAATGGATGCCAGAAGACTGGTGCATAAAATCCCCATGTAGTGCCTACTCATCCAATATGCCCAGACTAGTTTCTGGCTGTGGACTTTGTTAGTGAGGAGCCTTGGATCTGAGAGCACTGCACCTAGATCTGAGTGATATAAATATGGATGCTGTATAGTCATCTATGAGGGGCCAAGCATCAGAAGAAGTTATTGATGAGTGGACTAACTGAGTTATGGAACTGGAATTTCAATGAACTATTAAAGGAGTTTTCCAAATATTGTTATTTAAATAAATAATTGTTATATGAAATAGTACATAACTCTAATGGCACCATTTGGGAATCTAAACAGGTAAATTTTTAGATGTTCCAGTCTCTTTAATGCTACACCCTATGATGAGCAGAAAAATTTGTTGTAGGGGTGATGTCAGCATTGGGTAATGCCAATCAAAATCTCCTTCCTGCAATACGCTCATCCAAAAATCAATTGATCAAGAGAGGGTAGGGTAGATCTAATTTCATTAAATCATCATATAAATATATATATATAATGTTTCACATAATTGTTTGCACATTTTTACTATCATATTGTCAAGTACTAAGTAGGTGTGTATAGCATTTGCTACAAACAGCATTTTTTATGTAAAAGTTGTATTGAATATTATATATATATTGTAGACAGTGGCAATGTTAGATATTATAAGCTTATTAAAATAAGTGAAGTTAGAATTTTCATTCCTTAAATGATAATATAAAAATTCCAAAGACTTTTAATAAGAATGAGAATATTTATAGTTTGATAGGGATTGTTGTAAAAGAGAAAGAAAAAATAATAAAATAAAGATTTTTTTTGTTCTTTTCAGAAATTTATTGATTAATTTTTATTTAATAAAAAAAATAAGAGAAAAATAAATAAGTAAAATTTTAAGGATGGGTAATCAGTTTTTAAAAGAAAAGATAAATAACAAGGTTTTAACATTTTTGAAAAAAAAAAAACTACAGAGGAATTTCAAAAATTATGATTAGAATTTTTTGGTAATAAAAAGAAGGAAAATAACTAATAGAACACTGTCAAGTCTGGAATAATATGTGATTGTATGTATACAGGATTGTCCAAACAAATAAGATAGGGGGCAGATTAAAATAGTAGACCTAAGAATCTAATCAGCAATTTAATTTTTGATTCAGTTATTAGAAAAACAGCAGCAGATCTGATATCAAGAAAAGGTTGAGGTTAAAGATTTAGTCTGAAACAAGACTAATCTTACTTATTTGTTTTTAAAAATATTTTTTAAAATGAATTTGAAAAAAACTATGTGCTAAGCTGTAGTTAGAAGTTTATCATCATCAAACACCACCATGTACTCTGTTGACTAAAAGAAAATGTAGAAGAATACCCCTAGAGAAATTTGCAATAAGCCTTGTGTTTCCATCCAAAAGCATAATCCATTCAGCCTGTGTTAGGCTGGTCTGTAAATTATTAGATTAAAAATGGATAAATTCATCCTGTACTGAGCTGGTGATTATTATATTGGAAAATAAATAAAATTCACTTGTGATAAAGTAACCTGGAAATGTGTGTTAAGAGAAAAGTTATAATGGAAATTTGAACCTACAAAAGAAAAAATAACTAGCTGAACTTCTAAAAAAGGATTATTTAATTTCAGTATTTGAAGCATATAAAAAGAAAAACCAACATGAAAGGAAACTGAAAATTACAACTATTACAATAGGACTCTAATTAAAAAAACATGATAAAAAAGTATTGTAATTTGCACATCTACATTTACAAATATTTTAATATAAGAAATAATTGGTAATAATTAATAATTTTTATTATTTTTTATTGAAATATATTTGTTTATTTACTTTATTTTTCTTCCAAAATTGTAAAAGAGGGTTTTAAAAAAAAATAAATTTTCTTATTTGTGAGATATTGTTTTATATTAAATTACTAAAAAGGGGGGAATAAACCAGAAATTAAATGATAATTAATTCATTATTTAGAATCAACAAATTAATATTAATTATTATATGAAATTATATTTTGTTGTTAAAAATATATTTGACTTGAAATTATCATAATGTCATATCATTTCTTAATTATTTATTATTTACTTTCATTAAATAATTGTTTAAAAATAATAATTTTAATGTCATTATTTTTCCATCTGTTTTATAAATTGGCAGGCTATGCAACATGATTTCATTATAGCATAATGTTATATGGGATTGTAAATTATCCCAATAAAACTAATTCATTCAAGGTAGATTAAGTGTATACATTTATATTTTCTTTTGTTCACTATCACAGTCACTAAAGTCCTTTGATCCTGAGCTAGCTCTAGAGCAATAACAGGTAATTTATTTGTAAATAAGGATTTATATTTGTTTGGACATCCAGATAGTTCTCTGTAAGAATCAAACATAAAGATTAAATTTAAAGTCCATTGATGGCTCTTTATTTATAGAGATTACATATTAGTTTATAGTTGGCCTGTGCCAAAGCATTGATGATAATCAGAATTTATCAAAATCCCAGCATTATTTTTAATTATGACAGATGCTTTAGTACTTAAGTATGCTCATGCTGATGACTGATTTATATTATTCTCAAAGTTTGACATTGGCCAGATAAGTAGTCTACCTGTTGATATTGAATGACTTTTAAATCCCGACACAAGGGATAACTATTGATTATTTTTTGCAATGCTGGTGATGTAGCTTATAATTATTGTAATGATTTATTTATTAAATGTTGATGCTCTCATGCTCTTGCTATATTTGATTATGACTGTTGAATGGGGATCATTGGTAAATTAGCATTGTTTATAAGCTTGTTAAAATGACTCTCTGAGCATACCTTGTGAATTGCTATGGTAGCACATCTGGATTTATTTACTTCTTAAATAAGATTATATATTATCAATATTAAATATTTAATAGCTATAAATTATTTACAGGCATCTTAAAATTATTTTAATGTGTTCATATACAAGTGTACATCTTGTAAAAAAATCATTACTGGACCATCAATGTAACCAAATGCATACACTTAGATTATGAAAAAAGTAGGCAGGACCCATTGAATTGGCTTTCTACTTTCAACCCTGGCTTAACTGTGATCACATGTTATAAATTAAAGCTAAACAATCTTGTAAAGTTAGACTTACTAATATTACAATAAACATAAACTGTTGAAGAGCTTGATTGGGCTATTGGTATGCTCTCCATATTACATATTTGTAATACACGCTCATAAAAGCAATGTCATGCTATATATGACTTGCTTTATTGATTATTCTCTCTAATTTAAATTCTTCAAGAAGTATAATAACTACTCTTTCTTATTGCATTACCAAATATATATACCATATAGTACTAAATTATCCAAGCACTTTATTACTGTTACACAATGCTTTATTTACCAGCCTTTCTTACAGTTTTCAGTTTCGATTGCTATCCTTAAGTGTTACAATCAATTTTTTTCTTTTTAATTTTAAGATTAAACTTTCCACATTTTTAAAGAATGTAAATTAAAAGATAGTTTATTTTATTTGATTGTTTATTTGTTTTAACAAAAAAGAAATTGTTTCTAATTATACTGTTCACATTTTTTGGCACATTGAGAATATATCATCTAGTCGTCGTCCCCCCCTTTCCACATATATTATTCATAAAATGTTTTTTTTTATTTTTTAAGACTTCTGAAAAAGATTATAATAAATGTTTGAAATCTTGGGGAAAATAATTTTTATTTTTAATTTTCAAAATATTATTTTCTTTTTACTCAATAAATAATAATGTTTTTTTTTAAAAAATGGGTTGAAATTTTATTTTTTAATTATATGCATAATTTATGTTATAATAAAGTTAATGATAATTTTGGATAATCACCTTTTAGGATAAGCTTCTTCCCCACTAATAAATGGGATTGCATCATATTGCAATCATATTTTACAGTTAGTGCTTCAAATCTTATTTAACCAACACACACTAAACTTGGGAACTAGCTAGAGTAGCAATGTGATATCTACGTGAAATAAAAACTCTAATTCTATTTGTGATCAGAAGAAATGTTCAAAGTTTACTGTCCCAGATTTGAATTTCATATTATTATTATTATTAATTTCATGTAACTAAGAATAAAGAAATCTTCAGATTAAAAGGACAAATGAATCAAAAGTATTTGCCTAACAAATATAAATAAAAAACGTTGTGTTGAAGTGTTGTAAACAGTTACAAACTGTAATTGATGTTAATCAAATGGTGTCAAGCGGCTTTTAACTTTTAGTTGCCTAGTTACCACAACTTGCTTGGGACGTGTACTAATTAAAAATATTTTTTTTTTGTACGTTTAAAAAATTTTAAAGTAGAATTTTAATTTTTTTTATAAGTCACAAGTGTTTTTCAAGTAAATATTTTTTGAAAAGTAAATAAAAAAAGACGGTTATTAATATTATGATGATAGATTAAGTGAATTTTATCTTCATCTTAAGAGTTAAAACCTCTTTTGTTTGAGTTAACAAAATTATAGTAGTGATAACGTTTATGGTGTGTGAAGTTAAAGCTTTAAAAACAACTAAGAGTTTTAGTTGGGTTTATGTGAACTTTACTACTTGTGTTCTTGGCAAACATTGACAATAAAGAAACTCTATTCAATAGATTGAACAAACATTATATAAAAAAACTAACAACGGGTGTAATAATTAAAAAGTTATCCTTAATATATATATTTAATTATTAAAATTGCGCTGAATATATGGTATTTAGATCGTTACTTATATATTTAAAAAATTTTGTTATTACGTATCTGTAGTGTTCTCTATTATTTAACTGTTTTTTCATCTTTAAAAATAAGAATAATAATATATAGAATAATAATGTATAGGGATCAGATTGACTTAAAGTCAACATGGGCATGACAATAGTATTGTCATTATCATCAGATTTTCAATGGTAAGAATGGCTGAAGAGTTGGAGGGTGGAGTAGATTGAAGCCTGTCCCTTAAAGTATGAAGATTTGCTGTCTTAATCTAAAGCGAGCAATGATTATATATGTGGGGGTGATGATGATCTGGATTAACTGATGAGTGTTGGTTCAGCATGAGATACATATATTGGAGATCATTTATCTTTTTCACATGTATGTGGCCATGTGTATCAGTTGTATGAGCTAGAGTGAATAACCAAAGGGAGGTGGTAAGTCTGTGTTCAAATTCTTTATGTTACATCTAAATTCCAAGTATATTAACTATACTTATATTTAAATAATCGACAGCTTGGTTTGTTAAAATTTAGAAATATTTTATACTAGTGTGTTACTATTATGTGTGTGTGTGAAAAACATAACACTTACCTAATCTAGTGTTATCCATAGAAATTTTAAGTAATCAGTAAATTACAAATGGTAATGCACTTAAATCCCATCCCAGATCAGTTTTTGCATTTTTCGTTTTTTTGAGGCTAAGAATTCAAATCTGGATTTAAAGATGATTACTAAATGCATAACTGCATTATATCTAGTTTTCTATTTCAAGCTTTCAATTATAAAGGCAAAAACCAGAATCTGATTTGAAGATATGATTTCAAAAGCACTACTATTTGCTTTTTTTCTTTTAGCATATATTGTGTAGGGTAATAATATTGAATGATTTCCTATTATTTTATAAATAATGTATTTAGCAGTAAAATAATAGATTTCTTATATGACATGTCCCATGATTCATCATGTGATCAATGGATGCAGGAAGATTTTTGCATAAACATGAAAGCCTATACACAATCCACTATGTTACTCAGACTAGTTTAATAGTGATCTGCTATTGTAAGACTTTTTATATTATACTCTTGTTTCAATGTTCTGGCTAAGACTCTATGGCTACAATAGGATTTTAGAGCCTATCAAATTCTCTATATATTTTTTTACTTAAATAGGATGTTTTATTTCACATTCATCATGCAAATTTCTATGATGATGATGATGATAATAATAATAATAATAATAATAATAATAACAACAACAACAACAACAACAATAATAATAATAATCTTATAGATATTTGCCTGGAGATCATGTGACATTTGATACCCAAATAACAAGTTGTTCTAAACAGTTTTATGTAATTGGCCAAAAAAGTTCTTATTATTCAGCTGAAAATCAGAAATCAACTCTTAAATCTGTCATTTAATATTGAAATAGAGCACTTAATTGTCAGGTTGACCACCATAATGCTTTTAATTGTATAAGCATTTTTTCTTAAATTTTATGCAATTAAGAATCAATCCAGAAACTTCCAGCTTTTGAATCCATTAAACAGAGTAGGTGCAAAGTTTAATGAACTTCCATTTATAAATATTATTTTGATTAGATTTTTATTATAATGTGCAAAAAATGTTTGCCAAACTATTATTCATCCATGAAAAAAGCTGATAAATACTAAGTAGTTATAAAAAACAGAACATGATTCTAAAAAGGTAATCTAGGTTTTCAGGATAAAATTTACAGATATTGATAAATTTCTCCTATATTTTTTAAGTTTTCTAAAAACAACCTACACTTGTATTTTGGCCATTTATGCATCTGTGGTGATTTTCATATTCAGTTAAGAATAGCTTGACATGATAAATATTTTTTATCAGAAATAGAAAATACCTTTTTAAAAATTATTTTTCACCAGAAGTTCTTTAATCTACAAATCATGCAACTGCTTTGAACTTTACATGTGAAGTAAAGACAGTTACTAGATTTCAAATAGTTGTAAAAGAAAAACAAAATATGTCTTGAGTACTGATACTAGTTTAACTACTGAAATAAGCTACTTGATAATATATATATATAAAATTATAATTGAAATAATATTTTTAACGGTTTACAAACAATTACAAATAATCTTTAACTCTGCAGAAGTACTTTCGGTTACTTTCTAACCTACCTCAACTGCCATTAAATGATCTTTAAATCCGCAGAAGTACTTTCGGTTACTTTCTAACCTGCCTCAACTGCCAGGCAGGTTAGAAAGTAACCGAAAGTACTTCTGCGGATTTAAAGATTATTTGTAATTGTTTGTAAACCGTTAAAAATATTATTTCAATTATAATTACAATATTGTTTTTTAATTAACGGATATTTTATTTATTATATATATATATATGGCCCATTCTTAAATGTAAACAAGTTCCTGGGCATATTCAGTAGCTCAATTAAATGTTTTCTCTGTACAAATCCCTTATACATTACAATAAATTTACTTCTTAGTTATTTTTCAGCATTCATTTATTTCTTATTTTATTTCTGTTCTATTTTAATAAAAAAACTTTTTCATTACATCTACTATTCTGTTTTAGTATTTTTCAATCTCAACATAAAGACTTAAATAAAAATAAATCGTAAAAATCTCTACCTCTTTTACTCCCTTAATCTTTTAACTTACTTTACTTTTCATGCAATATATTTTCATCTTTCAACTTCCTACACTTCAAAAATGAGTGTTCAATACAATTCTTCTCATTCCAAATTCTTATACCATTTTTTCTGGTATTTAATGCTTTTGTATTTTCATTAAATAATGTCATGTATTGTATTATGTTTATATATAAATCCAAATTATTTTATTTTATTTCCCATAATGCCATGGTTTCTTTAACCTATTTAGCTATCCACTTTTTAATTTTTTATAATTATGCATCTATACATGAAAATAAATTAATTTTGCATATGGTAAAGCATTTCTCTTCACATAATACAATTAAATCCCAATTTTATTCATATATTATAATCCTTTAAACATTTTAAATTTATTTTCAATTTCTCTCTTTAATAAAAAAAAAAGTCCACCTCATTTCCTTGAATATACTCATTTTCTATGCGCAATTCAAAATCCAGTGCATTTTAAGCTATTTCTATTTTGCTTTAAAATTTCCTGATTTATAGAAAGTATGTCATTTTCAAATGTTAAAGCAACTACTATTATTTCCTTAATCTATCATATTTCACATTTATTATATGAGAAACGTGCCAGAATTTTAATTAGTCTTATTCTAGACTTTGTTTTTCGTCTCAAATCTACTTCTCTATAAAAAAAAAAAAAATGTTTGTATCTAAATATTGTTACGTTTTTTCAAGACAAATCTCTCTCATTTTTTATCCTTAGGTTTACCTTTTGCATTAAATAATAGGATCCTAGATTTTTCTTCATTCACTGCAATTTTCATACTTTTAATTGGCTCTCATATAGTTTTTATCAACTTTTCTCTATCTTCTACACTATTTGCAACAAATATATCTGCAAAAAAAAAAGAGCCACCTTATTATGTATTCCGCTGATTCACTTATAAAAATCCTAACCTTTAACTTTAGTATCTCCATCTTAGAAACAAATTAAATTATAAAGATGATATTGGACATTCTATTTCTATCTAGCTTTCCATTTAATTCTATTCAATGATTTTATACTTCTAAATTAATACTTTTAAAAACTATCCTTGTGCAGGTACTTAATCATTCTTAACAATTTGCAAGGATTCTCCACGACTATTTCTATCCATCTTATCATAAATCTTTTTTAATTTAAAAATGCAATAAATAATACTTTACTTTGTTTATAAAGAGATTTTAATCAACTGACATACAATGAATAAATTAACTACTTTTTTTCTCCCTATACGAAATCCATATGTAATGTTGTTTGTTAAGCATTTATAAGAATTTATGCAGTGAAATAATAGATATAAAAAAACAATACTAGAAAATAATAAAACGGTATAGATAAAAATCAGTTAATAAATATTATCGATTGTTTAAATCTATGTAAAATACACTTCAACTAATTTTATTATAACAATTTACAACATTTTAGATCTGTTACGTGCAAAATGTGTTGTATTTATATATAATTTTACTATTATGACACTCGCATATGTTTTTAAAATGAAGGATTTTTTTTTTTTGGGGGGGGGGGAGCATTACTGCAGTAACTTTTGTAACAATTTGTTTAAACTTTAACCACTATAAAAATTAAACTGCTACTAGATACTGATATTATATAGCAACAAAAATTTAATTAGACCACTTAACATCATATGATAACCATTCTTTATGTTTGCACAAGCTTTTTTACACAGAAACAAAACTCTCCATTCAGTAGCATCACTCATTGCAAACCAGAATAATCAATGGATGCAGATAGTTTCTAGTTTGTGGCTTTCATCAGGGAGGAGCCTTGGATCTGAGAGCCCTACACTTAGATCTTAGGATATAAGGCTACCCTTCAGTATGCACTTTTTACCTTATTAGCTAATTATTAAGCTTTGATTCCAAAATGAAAACAATAATGTTTTCAATTTAAGTTCAGCATCCATACTTTTTTGTATTTTTTGTTCTTTAATAACCACAGCCACCATATTCCTATTGAGCAGGATTGGTATTAAACCACTTAATAACAGATGATCATCATTCTTAGTGCTTACACAAGCTATTTACATAGAGGCAAATCTCTCCATACAGTAGTAGCACTCAGTACAAGCCAAAGTAATCAATGGATGCAGGAAGATTTTTGCATAAAATCCCTATCTAATGCCCACTCATCCAATATCCCCAGACTAGTTTCTAGCTTATAGATTTCATAAGTTAGGAGCCTTGGATCTGAGAGCATTGCACCTAGATCTTAGAATCTAATGCAACTTTTCAGTAGCCACTTTTACTTTATTACCTAACTATAAAGCTTTGAGTCCAAAATAAAAAAACTTAATAATGTTTATAGATTTGAACTCAGTTCAGCATCTATGTGTTTTAGTGCCATTGGCTCTTTAATAACAACAGTCACCCTTATTCTATTGGACAGGATTGGTATTAAACCACTTAACATTACATGATCTTACACTAAGCTATTTACACAGAGTCAAAACTCTCCATACAGTAGCATCACTCAGTGCAAGCCAGAGTAAACAATGGATGCAGGAAGGTTTTTCTGCATAATATATCTACCTGGTGCCTATTCATCCAATGTCACCAGACTAATTGCATTAGATCATAAGATCTAAGTGCAGTGCTCTCAGATACAAGTCTCCTAACCAATAAAAGTCACAAGCTACAAACTAGTCTGGGGATATTGGATGAATAGGCACTAGATAGGAATTTCATGTAAAAACCTTCCTGCATCCATTTATTACTATGGCTTGCACTGAATTGCATTACTCTATGAAGAGTTTGTCTCTGTGTAAACAGCTTGTGTATGCAGAAAGAATGGTGATCATGTAATGTTAAGTGGTTTAATACCAATCCTATCCAATAGGATTATGGTGACTATGGTGATTAAAGAACCAAAGGCACCATGCTGAACTGATTTCAGATATGATTATTCAAGGTAATGAGTTTGAATTAAAAACATTATTGTGTTTTCATTTTGGACTCAGGATTTTATAGTTAGCAAATAAAGGTGGCTACTAATATGGTGCATTTGATCCTAAGATCTAGGTGCGGGGCTCTCAGATCCAAGGCTCTTTCCTGATGAAAGACCCAAGCTAGAAACCAGTCAGCATATTGGACATGTAGGCACTAGATAGTGATTTCATGAAAAAAACCTTTCTGCATCCCTTGATTACTCTGGCTTGCACTGAGTGGTGCTACTCTATGGAGAGTTTTGCCTCTGTGTAAACTACTTCTGTAAGCATAAAGAATGGTGATCATGTGATGTTAAGTGGTCTAATATCAATCCTGCACATAGGATTATGGTGACAGGTAATTAAAAAAGCAAAGACACCAAAAAGTATGGATGCTGAACTGACTTTAGGTCTATATGACTATACAAGCTAATGAACTTGATTTGAAAACATTATTGTGTTTTTATTTGGATTCAAAGCTTTATAGTTAAGTAAGAAAAAAGTGGCTGGTGGAGAGGTGCATTAGATCCTAGGATCTAGGTGCAGTGTTCTCAGATACAAGGCTCCTCACTGACAAAAGTCACACACTAGAAAGTAGTCTGAAAATATGGATAAGTAGATAATAGATAGGGATTTTATGAAAAACCTTTCTGCATCCATTAATCACTCTGACTTACACTGAGTGGTGCTAATCTATGGAGAGTATTTGTCTCTGTATGAGAAATTAATTAAGTAATGTTTTTAATTTTACATATCTTTCATAAAAAGAATTTTTAAAAAATATGAATTTATGATATTACTTTAAAATCAATGGCAACCTGTAAACATCATAAGCACATCATCTATTGTGTAAAATTTGTTTTGACAATTGGTTATAAATATTTTTAATACTGAGTTAATTGCTGTAACCTGTTTACCTTGCAGCAGAAAATAAATGTAATATTTTCTGCACAGATACTATGCATTAGTATATAATAAATATACAAAAAAAACAAAACTATATACAACATTGCTTAAAAAGATACTCTGCATCAAACACGATTAAGAAGGCAGTATTTGCAAATCCATGACAAATTTTTAAATTATCAATATATGCTGCTATGAAATTCTGAGTATTAATTTTTTTTAAAAAAGATATTACTTTTATTTAATCTTGTCACTAAAGATTAAATATAACACTAGTGTTCAACTGAGCATGCACTGAAATATTAACTGTTCAGTCCTAATATGTCACCATGATTCTGGTATACTGTACTGAAAGTGCTTGGTAAAATAGTATTAATGGTTAATGTTTTTTGAATTTTTTCTACTCCATTTACCACAGTTTATACATAAAAAATAATTTACAAAAAAGAAATAAAAATTTGATATCTAGTCTTAAACTAACATATTATTAAAACTTTGTTCTAACATCACATGATCTCCATTCTTTATGTTTACACAAGCTGTTTACATTGAGGAGGCAAAACTCCCTATACAGTAGTGCCACTCAGTGCAAGCCAGATAGAGAGTTTTGCCTCTGTGTAATTTAGTTTTAACTATGACTTAATTTAAAATATTGGGTTGCATATGTGCCCCATGACAAGGAGGTCACAATATATAAATGTATTATCTCAATTTATTATAAATAACATCTTTTTTAAAAAAATGTTTATAATTTTTCCATACAGTATTGCCATTCAGTGCAAGCCAGAGTAATAAATGGATGCCAGAAGGCTTATGCATAAAATCCCTATCTAGTGTTTGATTATTCAGTATCCCAAAACTAGTTTCTGGCTTGTGGCCTTCATAACAACAAAATGTATGGGTACTGAACTGAATTCAAACTTATATGACTATATAAGCTAATGAGCTTCGATTGAAAATATTATTTTTATTTTCAATTTTATTCTTATACTTTTATAGTTAAGTATAAATAAAATATGGTTGTTTAAAGGTTGCATTAGACTCAACTGATCTAGGTGCAGTGCTCTCAGATCCAAGGCTCCTCACTGACAAAAGCCACAAGCCAGAAACTAGTCTGGTGAAATTGGTTGAGTAGGCACTAGATAGGGATTTTATGCTCATTCTGCCATCCATTGATTACTCTGGCTTGCATTGAGTGGCACTACTGTATGGAGAACTTTTGCCTGTTTAATAACAGTTACAGCAAGCATTAAGTTGATGCTTGGTGGTTTAATAAGAATCCCGCTTAGTAGGGTAGTGGTGGTTAAGATTATTAAAGAACCAAATACATCAAAATGTATGAGTACTGAACTGAGTTTAGACCTATATGACTATATAAGCTAATGAGCTTAGATTAAACATACTGTGTTTTCAATTTTATTCTCATAGTTTTGTATTTAAGTAGAAATAAAAGGTAGTTGCTGGAGGGTTGCATTAGATGCTAAGATCTAGATGCAGTGCTCTCAGAACCAATGATTTGGGGATACTGGGTATGTAAGCACTAGATATGGATTTTATACACAGGCCTTCTGGCATCTATTGATTACTCTGGCCTGCACTGATTGGCACTACTGTATGGAGTTTTGCCTGTAGTTTTGAACAAACATAAGAAATGGTGATCATGTGATGTTTGGTGATTTAATCTACAAAAGTTTCTGTATTATATATGTGTGCATATTAAAAAATACTGCACTCTAACAATTCAATAATAATGTGTTCTATTGTAATCAAAATTTATTAACAAAATCTGTTATTAAATATGATGTGTACAAGTGGCTGAGAACAAAATATAGCAGTTGTTGTGGTTCCACTTATAGTTACAATTTTTAATTATTTTATAATGTTAGAAAAATGCATTGATTTACAACAAATTAAAAATATAATGTAAAACTATCATTAAATTTGCACAGCTTTTAGTATTAAGAATATCATTAAATTCAATAAAAGAGTTTAAATTTAAAAATTACATCAACCACTCAGAATAGTATTATTCTTTCTAACACCACCTCCAAATTATTCTCTTCTATATAGTCGGAATTAATAGAAAAATTACCAGAAATATTAAAATACACAGAGGCAAAATTTTCCATACAATAGTCCCTCTCAGTGCAATCAGAGTAATTCATGGTTGCAGGAAGATTTGTGCATAAAATCCCTATATAATACCTACTCATCCAATATCCCAATTAGTTTTTAGCTTGAGGATTTTATGAGTGATCTAGATACAGTGCTCTCAGATCCAAAGCTCTTCACTGATGAAAGCCATGAGCTAGAAACTAGTTTGAAGATATTGGATGAGTAGGCACTAGATAAGCATTTTATGCACAACCTACCTGCATCCATTGATTACTCAGGATTGTACTGAGTGGTACTACAATATGGAAAATTTTGTCTCTGTGTAAAACAGCTTGTAGAAGCATAAATAATGGTTATCAAGTGATGTTTACTGGTTAAACATTAAAATATTTAGTAAAATGATTTATAAAGAATGAAGAAGTTTATATCTAGAAGATTTAACATAATTCCCGTATTCTTGATGTAGTTCTAAACATTTAAGGATTATATTTAATAATATCAAAAGCATCAAAATGGCAAAATTAGGCACACCTGTATTTATACAATTTATAAAACTGAGATTTGTTTTTACCCCTTTTATCATAAAATTCATCAAATACTTTTAATATCAAATCCACAACTCTGTCATGGCATTAAATTATGTAAAGCAAAAACAATATAATCATATAATTAGCTGTTCAGGATATTATGTGATACTTAAGCACCAAAATGATATGTGGTACTAAGTATTAATCTAAAACATTTAGCTTAAAACTATCGCTAAACTCTACATTGGGTTATTTGCCTATAAGAAGGAGAAGGGAGTTGGTTTTGTGGGATAAAAATATGAGCAAGAAAGATATTTTATGAAATTAAATTGAAAAGAAATGATGCAATAGGATATGGATGAGTCTAGTTTTTATGTGAAAATACAACTTAAAGCATTTTGAATAAATTGTCATTTATAAATAAACATCATATGGTTATAAAAAATTGATAACTTGAAAAAGAAAAAAATCAAAGTGGATTAAAAGAAAGGTAAAATTTGTGAATAGCTTTTTTAATAATGATCTTTTTTATACATGTACTTAAAAAATGTGATGAGGCAAAAAAAATGTGAAGATACATAATTACGGTGTTTTAACTTTTTAGAAACTAAGAGCAATGAAGTCATTTAATTATTTAATTGCAGAGATTAGAATAGATTGATAGACAATGAAAAAGGTAAATGTCAAAAAAAATCTATAATAAACAATAAAATTAAGTTGATGCGGGTGTTAATGAGTGATTCATAATAATTAGAGCATTCTATATTAAGTATAAATGAAATGGAAATTATATAATTATAATGCACATGTTTTAAAAACAGGAAGATACTTGATATTGATTTATTAAAAGGAAAAGTTAAACAATATATCCTAATGAAAATAGGGATGAGGAGAAGGAGTAAGTTATTGAGATATGCATTGGAATTTTAAATGGAGTAGTATGAAAGTAACATTGGTAATATGGGGGTTGGGGAAAGGGAATTATTTTTTAAGGTGAAGAAGTTATTTATGAACCACATGCACCTATGATATAACAGATGTGGGTTAAGGATAAATGGATTTTTAAAAAAAATATTAAAAATTAATACTTCAAATATTTTTTTGTAGTTTAACGATACTATTACGATATAGTTAGTAATACTATCATGGATTTTTATTTTTATTTTTGCGAGGTTTTAAGAAGAAAATAATCATTTGTCCACAGCAAACGACATGATGAATACATTTTTATAATAATTAATATTTATTCGATAATCTAATGTTAATCACTGACTTATGTTATGTTCACTTTACATTTTCTTTCTGTATTGCTATGTTCTATATTTATTTTCTTTTTTTCTAATATCGTTTAATCCAGTAATCCAGGAACGGTGACTTGTATTCCGCCTTTCTTGTTTCCAGTACTCAATTTTTTTTGTGAACACCCGAGCAATAACCATTCGATTTTTTTTTCTTTTCCTCCAATAACTGATTATAAAATACTTTAGGTTAGAGGTCATGAGTTACAAAAATATATTTAAAATAAATAAATTGTATTTTCTATCTAACTGCTTTTTATTTATTTTATTTTTTATCTAACAAAGTTAAAAATATTTAGTATGTGTGTAGGAGTGCGTGTTCTTTTAGCTAAAGTGTAAACCAATTTTTAAAAACCCAATGAACAGTAAATAAAAACTTTTCTTAACTTTTGATAATCAATTCTAATAGGTATTATAATTAAAAATAGAATTATCTTTACTTTTAAGAATACTGAAAAATTCAATTATGTTTTTTATTTCAAAAATGCATTAAAAATATTCATTTTCAAGTACTTAAAATAAAGGAAATACTCTTATTGAATTAAGAAAAAAAATATTCTTAATGCATTTCTATGTTTTATTTTCTTTTGACTGCACATACTTACACTAAAATTTCAAACTTTTGAAGACTAATAATATATATATATATGAATTCATGGTATTATTTCTGGAAGCTTCCGTGTAATAAAAATACAATAGCTAAATAGCTGACGTTTCAGTACAATAACAAATACTTTACTCAGAACTTCTTCTTTCTCAGATCATAAAAATGTGTGTGATGAGATTTAAAATCATTATTTTTTTCTTTTGTCATGTTCTCCTCATTTTTAAATTCCATTGGTTGAGAAGTTTTAAAAAATATTTTATTCTCCAGTAGCTTTTACCAAATATTGTTAATTTTCTTTAATTGACACTTTTCATTTATGCTCTTGGGTCTTTTAAACGTCGCTATAGCTTCAACTTAGCAGTCTCTTGTCATATTGTTCAACTTTTGCCAGAATATGTGTTTTATTAAAATTGATATTTTGGTTTGTTAATTTAATGTGGGAATAAATGGCTGATGAATTAGACTTTTCTCTAACTGCCAAAATGTATTCTTCCTTTCCTATGTTAAGGCTTAAGAGCATAAATAAAAAGTGTGAATTAAAGAAAATTAGCAATATGGTAAAACTCTATTGATAATAAAATATTTTTTAAAACTTCTCAATCAATAAAATTTGAGAATGAGGAGAAAATAATAAAGAAAGAAAATAGTGATTTAAAATCTCACCACACCTATTCTTATGACTTGAGAAAGAAGAAGCTATGATGAAAGTACTTGTTATTGTACTGAAACAGCAGCTGTTTAGCTATTATATTTTTATTATGTGAAAGCTCCCAAAAATAATACTATGAATTCATCATTTATCCATGAAAATATTAGAATTATTATATATATATGACAAAAGTTTAAAAGTGTAAGCATTTTTTCACAACTATTTTTCAGTAAATATAAAACTATAAATTATTTTTTATTTGATTAAAATTTATTATATTTATTTTGACCATGGACATAACTTCAAATTTAATAAAAATAAAATTAATCTTTAACTGTTACAATGATCTTATTTTTTAGATACATTTCAAACATAAATTTCAAGAAAAATATCTCATATTTTTTTTCTAAAGTCTTCAATTTTATATAAGAATCAGTATTAGTTTTTGTTTCTACAAATATATGTTAAGTTTTCAAATGAAGACAGATTTAATATAATATAATGGTTATTTTAATAAAATATTTAATGGTACTTAAAAAGCAAATAATAAAATAAAGATTAACAATACAAAAGATTAAATACAATTTATTCAAACCACTTTGAACATTTTTTCTTAATAAAAAAGATTACTTAACATTTAAATATTTATTGAAAATATATTATTGTATATAGATGCAGTCTAAAAAATGTACATTGATAAAGTTAACTCATTTAATATACATCAAAATAGCAAACCCTGATGTAAAAAATTGGGAAGATTATGTGGAGATTAGCATAGCTAATAAAACCTGATTGATTAAAATGCGTTATAAGAGTGGTAACATAGCCTTCCCAGTATCTACATGAGAATAATAAAGTATGGGAGAATATATCAAATATAAATAAGAGTAAATAATATTATTCATTTAAAATTTTTGTATCTTATATATATTTGAAAATTTCATGTTCTAAAATAAAAATATATTTCAAAACAGAATAAAACAAAAAGGGGAAGTTTTGTGTGTGTATGTTTTGGAAATTCCAAGTATAATGTTTTTCTTTAGTTTTAGTTTTGCTTTATTTTTTTGTAAAAGACCCAACCAAACCGAATATTTTGCATTTTGGAAATATTCTTAAAAATATTAGTTTTAATATTAAAATTTTCATTCTAATCAATTTATTTTTAATATGCACTATACCAACAAAAACATTCGCTTCTAGTATATAACTTCTTAAAAAGTTCAGATTATAACTGACTGAATTTTAATTTTTTTTTAATAACATTAATTTGTCTTATAACTTTAATATTTTTCAAGCAGTAAAATAAGCAGCTTCAATACATTTTTTTTTAAAATAGAAAATTCAAGAATTAATAAATGTTAAATTTTTACATAAATACAAAATCAGCACTTTCGATATTATATCTTCTTTCAAATGTTCTCTTTCATGTATTTATTTTTTTCTGTTCATCTTCTTTCACATTCTTTTTCAACACATACTTTATAATATCTATCTCTCTCTATCTATATATATATATATATATATCCATCCATCCATCCATCCATCTATCTATCTATCTATGCAACGTATTCATCTGAAAATAATATGCGATCTTAATAATGATTACCAATGATCACTAATTTTCCTGCAATTTCTTTAGAAAGTGAAACATATATATACTTGAGCAATTAGCTATTCTTTGTAATTAAAAAAAATAGTTAATTAAAAAGAGGATTAGAAAATTTTTGGTTTAAATTGAATTAATATAATTATCTAAATATATAGATATATTAATGTAACATATTTCAGTAATTTAAATGTTAGCATTAAATGCATTTAATAATAATCAGCCTAAATATATATATATATATTAATGTATGTATATTTATGGGATAGTAAGAAGTCATATTAAAAAAAGAAAAGAAAAGCTAACTTAATAATGTAAGTGTTCAATTTTTCAAAATCAAATAAATTTTTGTCGTAAAATTTAAAATTTTGTGAAGGTTTCACGTTTTTCTAAACTGCCATTGTTGTTTAAAAGAGACTTTTCAAAACCATATTTATTAAAACAGAGAAACAAAATCAGTTTTGATTCTTTTCTAATGTTTTATGATTATAAAACATAGTTATGTCTTTTAGTCTAATAATAGGGTATTGAAGTTCAAACCATTTGAGAACTAAACATTTCTGAATCAAAGCCATGCCTGACGCACATGATCTTTTGACTATGACCATTTTATTATTTTTTTCCTATGTAGTTTAACACAATAATAAACTGATGGACTGGAAAAAGGTCTTCTGGATTGAAATTTAATCTGTCCCCTCTGGTAGCTGAAGATCACATTATTTCCAAGCAACTAATTATTTGATTATTTAGATTTAGATTGCAATGCATCAAATTATAAAAAATAAAGGAATATTTATTAATAATTAATATAACATTATTTAAATAATTATCTCATGATTTCATATTTCCATACTATAAGACTTCGACTACTGCCTGAAACTAATAATTAAGTTGTGGTACCCAACTCATTTCTTTACTGATTATCAATTTTGCATTAAATAAAGTATGATGCATTTTCTCTTTTTATTTCATTTATATTTATTAACCATTTCCTTTTCAACTCACTATCTGCATTCTTCTTTAATACAACATCATTAACTTTATATCTTTTCTTTTTTTCCTAAATATTAAAAATGTTACTTTCATATAGCAATATCTCATGCAAAATTAATTACAAGATTGATTTGATGCAATTTTGATGTACCTCTGATAAATAATGCTGGCATTCTCATTTTATTATTTTGATACTTTGTAAATAAAAAAAATGTTAGCCTGTAAAGATAAATTATATTTATTTGTTCAGACCAGCTTTTTTTTTTAAGTTTCATAATCATTTCTTAAATTAAACTGCGTTTTAAGTAGTTTGAAGGCTACAATAATAAAATAATAATAATGATGATAATAATAATAATAAAAGCAGCTGCTTATAAACAAATATGTCCATCTAACTCAGAAAATGAAATAAAGAAAGAAAAACCATTTTAAAAATGAGTTTTGCAACAATTACATAAAACAATATGTGATCCACAAATATTTCCACCTATAGAATGTGTTTGTTCTTTTTTCTGTTGTTTTTTTTTTTTTAATTTCCTCAGCAGAAATTTTTTTTTCTGAAATATTTCAACATCACATCTAATTGTAGTTTACCAATGTATTCTAGTCTCGGTCATATTTTTCCAAATGAAAGACTTTCAGATAATCCTTATAAGAGAGATGGGATCTACTCCTCCCACAAACACCCTGCTTAAATTCACAATAAAATAACCTATTAAGAAGCCTTACATTGTTTATTCATTTTATATGTCTTATCCAATGACAGAATGATTTTACAGTAGTGAAGTTTACAGGATCACATCCGGAAAGCAGAACATATTGACTGGTTGCCATTGCTTTTTTAAAATTTTACAAAGCATTTTTAAATTAAACTTTTCTAATATTTTTATATGGAATCAGTAAAATGTCCAGGTTTCACTTCCACACAATAAAACAGATAAAATAACAGCTCTATATACAATTAACTTGGAGAATAGTAGTTACTTTCTTGTGATGCAATATTTTATATTTTAACTTGTTAAAAACAGTAGCATATTGGAATCCATGTTGGTTCTCAACTTCTAATTCCACCTTTTTGTTTATCAAACTATCAAGATATTTAAACTGGTTTACATTCTCAAGTTGATAACCATATAAGCTAAAACTGCTAAGGATTTTTCTTCTATCCCTAGCTAATAAAGAACTTTAGTTTTTTAAACATTAATCAATAAATTTGAGTCATTATATATTGCATTCAAATATTAAGTACATTCTATAAATGTTCTTTTGAACTGATAAAAATAGCACAATTATCAACATAATGTATAATCTGGAATCTAAGAAGTTTGTTTTCACTTTCAGTCAATTCAAATTAAAAATTTGATTATCAAATCTGAATCTCATTTTCATCCCTGTTTGATTAATCTGCCTTATAAACAATTTCAATGACTACTGTCATAAAATTTGACATTTCAAATGCTTCAGATTTTCTATCTGTACTAATAGTACTTCCTCTCATTCCATCATATAGAAGCTGTATAATATGAATAAATTTTGGTGGAAGTAACTAACTTCAAACAATGCCATGGACCTGTCCTATCAATCTATTCAACAATATTCTTGCAAGTATTTTTGCTATAGTAGATATAATGATATTCCATGATATTTATTGATATATTGTTTATTCCCTTTGCATTTAAATATTGGAACAATAAAAATATCTAAAATCGTTTCATTGTTCTATGTATTTCTAAAAAAAAAAACATATTTTGAAGTTAAGATATTACCACCATTTTAAAACTTCTAATATATCATCAAGATCTGCAACCTTTCTTTTCTTAATATTGAAGACATGTTTTGACTCCTATTTTGGATATATTTGTCCAAATCGAAATAGAAGATAAAATGAATATATCTTTAAAAGTCATCACCTCAATTCTTAGATCATTATTCAAAAGATTTTAAATCATTTGTCCAAAATATCATTGTCATTATATAAGAGAGTATCATTTCTGAATTTAATATAACTATGATACTATATCTCAGATTTATATGTTGCTTTTAATACATCAAAAAATGATCTAAAATGACAGTTTTCATTTACCAATTATTTTAAGCCATCTTATCAATTATTAAACTGCTGTCTTTGGATCTTCATATTTATTATGAAGTGCCACATGTTTTTCTATTATTCTTCCAAACAAAAAATGCCCCCATCTTCTTTTTTAATTAAATCACTAATAATAGGATCATCATCACAAAACCAATGATGATTTTTTTGAGTAAAACAAAGAATGGATTTACTTGTATCCATAATACCTTCTTTATAAGAATTTCTTGCTTCAGTATCAAGATTTAGGAATTCTGTATTTGGAATCTGTTGAAATTTAATAAGAATAGTTGATTTTTCTAAATAATAAATATTAATTTTATTGTGAATGTGAGTGGGATGTACTATAATGCAATATTGTTTCACTCTAATCTATGCTCTGCCTAAAAATCTGCACTTTTAATTGCTCATTATGGACTCCCCTTGTATTCTGACTTTAACTAATGACATTAATTCTGAGCTTGGTGTTGGGCAAAAATTTCAATAATAAAAATGCATTTAAATTTACAACAGAAATACCATAATTTCAAATAACTTTTAACCAAAGTTTACTACTTGTACCAACACATGCATTAAAGTTTCCAAGAAGAAAGGTTTGATTTTTTGATATTTCTATAATAGTGTTATGCAACATGGAATAAAAGTGTTTCTGAATTTAGATGTGGAACACAAACACTAATAAAACAAATTATCAGTCTCACTGTGTAAGAAGAGTTTTGATATCTTTAGTCTTTCATTGATACAATGAGGAATTTTAACATTTGAAGATATTAAATTAGACTTTGTAATAAATCCATCACCTTAAATTATCATTTCACTGTTTGAACTGCCTGCCAAAAAAACTTGTATCTATCCATCTGTTCTATTAAATATCCTTTTTCTGAGAGACAAATTTCACTAAAGACAGTGATATTGATTTTAAATCTTGATATCTTCTTAGACACTAATGAAGCCATCCATTTTGGTCATAAATAATTTGTATCAGATAAGTTTCCAAATTCCATGAACTTATGCTTACACAAAATTTTTATGTATAACACTCATATTTAGTTTTACCACTGTTTTATGCTTTTTTATTATTAATACTATTTTAATGAGTAATTGATCAAGCATGACAGCTGAACCAGTTAGTGGAAAACAGGTTATTTAGACCCTACTTTGTAGGCTTGTCATTTTTGTGGTAAACAAAGTCCACAAATACAGTTTTCAAACATACAACCATTGCCAGTTAAAACTCCTATCTCACTGGAATGCACTTCCAAACTGATTCATTATTGATTGTACTGCTACTGAGGACTCCTATCCTATTAAGCCTTTCCCAATCATTGTTTTCTAAATTCTCTAGTGTTTGATCCCAAAACGTGAAAGGGAATTGGAATTAGAAATGCTTTTGTGTAATTAAAGCATAAGGAGACATCAAATGGTATGGCAGGTTCTCGATTACCATTCATACAGTAACTTAAATAATTGAAGAAAAAAAATGATAATCAGACAAAATTATATTGGATGGCAACTTCTCACTTTTATCAACCAATGTCTTACCCACAATGCAGCAAGAACTTTTGATCAGGCACAGTTTATTTATATTCAGAATTGGCCTTCATATTTGAAGATAATTTCATATCTAAAGGTCATTTCCCACTATTTGCCTTGTGAGAATTTTATTGGTAGACTGAATACAGTACCCAATTGCATTAGGCATCATAGTGTTTTTAAATCATGAATTTTATTTTTTTATGCTTTATTTTGTTGCTGTTTAAGTTCTTATATATATATAAACTAAATCTAAATTGAACTATGGGTATTGTGAAAGGATGTCTCCTTTTGATTATTCAATGTTATATAATTGATAAAGACTACAAAATGTATAATCGAAACTACTTCTAAAAATAACTTATGTGAATTTTACTGTATTTTGATATATATATTGATTTGAAAACTACTGTACATTTTGTAAAGAATAGATATCAAACTTAATTTATTATATATATATACTTATATAATTTAGCAAATTAGTACAGTCAAGAGATAGTCTTAACAATATGAGTAAGATTCTTTCTCGTAATCATAGTCCTTGTGCAGATGAAATGTAAATTAATTGATATATATATATTATTTAGTTACTTAAAACTTATATGCATATGTAATAAAAATGTTATACTTTGTGAATAATTTTTTACCAATTAATTAATTATTGACTAAGTAATTAAAATAAAAAATAAATATATTAATTTATTTAATGAGTTTTAATTTTTATTTACATTACTAGTTTTTATTTTATTTTTTTCAATGGGAAAAAAAATTAACCTATCGATTTTGTTATAAATATAATTTTTAAAAAATTATGTCTTTCTAATTATTTTAGAAGTTACGAATATAATGAATTACGGAAATAAAAAATATTCCCTTTTAAAATTGAATTTAACTTTTTAAAATAATGTTGTTTAAATAAAACTATTTAACTTCCAACTTAATTAAATGTGGGCTTAAACATTTTTTTGTTATATAATAAGTTAGTATTGTACTAATGATTTCAAAATTAATAAGTAATTCTACCATTTTCTTTTCAAATATGGTTGACTAATTTCAATATATAAAAAATAAACCAATTGCATAATACAATTTTTTTAAATCTTCTTTTATTTTTTAAGCGTCATTTTTATTTCAATATGTTCATTCATTTTTCCTCCTTACATTCTAACCATATTATATGATCATTTTCAAGGATTATTCTTAATATATATATTTATAATATGAAAATATTTGATGTGTGGAGATCTATTTATAAATGTTTAATTAGAAAGCACTTGACTTAGAACAGTAGTTAATCAAAACTAACTAATCCAGGCCAAGTGTTAAAGTAAAATTGACAGGCTTGATTGCATTTAAAAGGATACTCTTCAATTGCAACCCTAGATGTAACGTAAAGAATAAAGCACTGCATTTTATGCATTTATAGGGGTAAGAAAGCAAAGTATAGTAAACTGTTTATTTTTTTTTACTTATTATAATAATCCTCTTCACTGGTATGTTAGCAATTTTAATACAATTGATGTTTTAGATGGAATTATTCATTTATAATATAAATTGCAGTAGTTTGTTTTTAATATTATATTTGAGTAGCATTTGAAAGAGGGTCCTCCTTTTGAATGCAATCAAACCTGTCAATTTTACTTTAACACTTGTCTGCTGCGGTTGAACTACTGTTCTAAGTTAAGTACCTTCTAATTATAAATGAATAACTCCATACATTAAATATTACCATCTAAAACATCCATTAAAAAATAGTGTATTACAATATACAACCTACCAATGGAGGGCTTTATTATAATAAGTAAGAAAATTGAAAAGTTTGTTATACTTTGATTTTTTATAGCTATAAAGGTAAACTGCAGTACTTTGTTCTCTATATTACAAATTGAGTGGCATTTTAAAAAGTCCTCCTTTTGAATGCAATCAAGTATGACAATTTTACTCATGGCTTGAGGGAGTTCCCTTTTATTAACTACAGTTCTAAGTTAAGTGCTTTTTAATTAAACTATTATAAATGGATAACTCCACGTGTTAAATATTTCCATCTAAAACATCCACTAAAAATATTCTATTATTGTCAAGCATTAATGGTCGAGAGGTCAGCGATGGCTGCTTTACAAGCAATTGTCTCGGGTTAGTGGGTTCGCTTCCCGGATGATGCTATGACACATGAGAAAAAATAGTATTCAAATATATGTCTATAACAATATACAATAGCAACATAAACATTTTCATTCAATTTATATTTTTACTTATCTTTTTTTTAATTACATTCATATCGGCCTTTCAAGCCAATTGTGCAAACACTTTGCGAGTGTTAAATAATAAATGAATACCCTCTGATCAATACAAGATATAGAATTTATGCAGGGGACTATTTTTATTCCTGCATAAATTCTATATCTTGTATTGGTCAGAGGGTATTCATTTATTATTTAACACTCGCAAAGCATTTGCACAATTGGCTTGAAAGGACGATATGAATGTAATTACAATTATATACAGACGTTATAAAAATAAATGCTTATTTATCTTTTTTTTATTTATTTTTTTATTTATCTGCAATTCTTTTACATTCTAAATTTTTTACTTTTAAAAATCTTTTAATTATTTATAAATATTCCTTTATGATTGATTGTATTCTTATCATTAATGCTATTATCTTTGTTCTGTAAGCATTTACAAGATTCTGAAAATCATTTCTTTGCTTTTCGTTATTGTTGTATGAATTTAAATAAAAGTTTATAGTTTTATAATGGAGCCACAATATCCCCAATATTTTGTGCCAAACTTTCCTATTATACAGTGTACATCTCATATAAAAGCTCAAACTTTGTTAACAAATTTTGATAAAAATTGAATACATGCTATTTATTGGATAGCAAATGTTCAATACCTTTCAACAAGCTTATATGTATTTAACACAGTCATATGTGATGTATAATAAAGTTACATGTGTGTGTGCATAACTGGTCTATATAAAAGACATTAATAGTCACTCTAGAAATAATAAAAACAATAAGTTATGCAAATTATCAAATTAATTTATATGTGGCAATTTGCAATAAAATAATAAAACTATTTATGCAAATTAGATCACAAAAATCAAAGCCTATTATCTAGAGCAGGACTAAAGTAAATAGAGCAGTAGAGGGCGGTATGGTGCCTGCAAACAAGCAATCCATGAATAGTGAAAAAAGTTTAACAAAGAATAATTAATAGAATGAAATAAAGGAATGTAATAAGAAAATGCAACATTATAGTTTGAAACTATAAAGAACTATGCATGAATAATCAAGACTGATTTAATTTACCGGCTAGCCACAAGTTGAAAATACTAACAATCTACTAATCTTATATATTCTGAGGAATAAATTCATATTTAAGTCTATTATTCCCAAAATAATACAATGTGTGTCCAGCTACCTTAAGTCAAATCTGGCCCTGTACACTTCAATTGCCACAGTCAACAGTTCAAAAGCTGTTAAATGTCAACTGATTGGTGCAATCTCAAGAATCTATGTTAAACATCAATTAGCAATGTAGACATACAAATGGCAATACAGAATAATACTGTAATGTCATTTATGCAAATTATCTGTGGCAATGGCAACTATATGTTAATCATATTAAAAGATACATGAGAATTAATAACATTATCAATAATAAGTTGAAATTACTTTCCTACTGTGGATGTTGGGGAAGGATGTGCTGCAATTAGCAAATTGTTTCTGAGACTTATGTATGTCTGAAAATATTCCCTATGAGAAATTGCTGTAAAAGTTAAATTCATATTTCAAAACACAACTATGAAATACATAATATGACTTGGCTTACAAAATAAAATGCAGTGATCAAATAAAAACATATAGAATTATGATATAATACTATGAGAATTATTGAAGGAATGTGAATTTAAAGACTATCTACAGGAGATGCTGTTACATTAGTAGTTATGTGACATGTGAGATAAGAAAGAGACAAATATTTGTGAGTACTTACTATACCACCATTGAATGAGAAATAACATACAAAGCTGCTCTAGAATATGTGCTAGAATTTAAAAATACAACAGATGAAATTAAGCTAGCCATATATAAACAAGGCAAAACACAAATGATGGAGAAGGATACTAAACAAAAAGTCAGTGTCTGTTATTATTATGAAAAGAAAAAACACATTAAAGGGATATGCAAATTCAGGAGAGTGTCATAACTGTATTGATCATTGGTCAAGAATTCATAAAAATAAATTAAAAATGATTAAAATGGATTTACATAAAACTAGTAAATCAAAGGATGATTAGTTTGAATGCTGTGAATGTTAAAAAAAATAAAGCAAAATGAGAATAGATTGAATTTATTAGATGTCAAAATTTGTAATCAAATCACAACATTGAAAATTAAGAATGATGCAGGTGTATCACTCATCTCTTGTAAGGCAATAAAATGCAAATTACAAAGACAAATTTAGTAGCTATAGACATAAATGGGAATTCTATTACTATAGCAAGAATAGTGATAATACAGGCTAAAGTATTCAACACCTAAAAAATTTACTGCTATATATAATATTTAAGAATATTAGTCATGCCTGTGGGAATAACCATTGTACATGGCAAGAGGGCCAAACTGAAAATTAAAGTCTGGAACAAATTTTCACTACTTTATATGTCAGGTCTAAAGAGACTAAATAGTAAACTTATAGCAGAATGGATAAGAAATAATATGGAATACCAATTTGCTAAAGAATGCATTATGCAGGAATCTCCAAAAACATGACCAAACTACATATTGCTGCTAATTTGGAATGCTTTGGATATGTATGAAGAATGTATTCTTATGACAGATTGAATATTAATTCCAACTGAGTAACATAATGGGTGCTACAATTGCTACATGAAGAACACACCAGAACAGTTTGTATAAAATAATTAGGTCATTTGTATGTATTTATTTATATGTTGGACTATTTCCATCATATAATGTGAGTATTAAATGTCTTTAGAAAAATTTAACTTTATTTACATATTCCAAATACATTCAACTGATAATAATAGTACACAGGTTAGTATATGCACAGTGTTTACTATTCCCCCCTCTTCTTCAGGTGTTGCCGGCCTGACCAATGGCAGTACTAGCATGGGAATTGAACCTGAATCCTTAGATGTAAATATTGAATTTTAAGATAATGCTCTAACCAACTGAGCATAGTGATATTGAAGAAACTGAAAAGAAATGTCAGGTCTGTCAAAAAACATGGAGTTTTGTAACAAAGAAAATTCTGATAAAATTATTAATGAAATGATGTGTTAGAACATAAATTTCTATATTGTTTTTAGACAAAACTAAAAGTAAAAAAGTAAAGTCTAAAAATTCAAATTCAGTATAGGATTGACTGTCTGTATAAAAGACATATTGAAAAAATTGATACCAGAAATTATAATTATATTACTGTCTATGTAAATATGCAAAATTAAACTGGAAGGCAGTATAGGAATAAGATTACATATTCTTTAGGAAATGGTGAGAATATTAAAATATATAGGTCCACTAATACCAAAAGACATAAAAAAAATCTTCAAGTCAAAACTCACAGAATTTAACTGTTGAATTAAATGGTGAATCATAATATAAAGGAAAAAGGATTTTTTTAAAGATGAAAAACTCTTTTCTAGAAAGGCTAGAATACAAAGAAAACCTGTAAAGTTGCAAGATTATATTTGCTATTAAACTCTACTTATTTCTAGAATGAAGGGGAAGTATTGTTATATATTAACTAAATCATATAAATAATAAACTTATGTGTGTGTATACATAACTGGTCAATATAAAAGACATTAATAGTAATTCTAGAAATATTGAAAATTTATTATGGACTTTACCAAATTTATCTAGATATGCTAATTTGTAAAAAATAATAAAACCATTTATGCAGATTAGGTCACAAAAAACAAACCTGACTGTCTAGAGCAGGAATAGTGAAGATAGAGCAGTATAGAGCAGTATGGTGCTTGCAAATAAACAATCCATCAGAAGTGAAATATGCTGAAGATAGCATTATAGTAAAAAGTAAATAAAAAAGAGTTAACAGATTAAAATAAAAGATTGTAATAAAAAAATGTAGCAATATAGTTTAGCATTATAAAGAACTGTGTGCATAATCAAGTCTGATTTAATTTATGGAATTCAACCAGCAAACCATCAGTTGAAAATAGTAACAAGCTTCTAACATTGTATTTTCTAAAGTAAACTTGGTGAGTTAAACTTTTTTCTTTGTATATTATTTTCAAATAATATGAATGTACGATTGCTTTAGATCGTACAAGCAAAATTTTTAAAAAATAATAAATTAATAGTAAATCGAGAGGACACATATTTTATTGAATATGTAGTCCTTTATTCATTCAATCAAGCAACAAGAATGAAAAAAAAACCTAATTGTACTGTAGTTTATTTTTTTAAAAAAAAATGGAATATTGACTTCTCATTGCGACCAAATATGTTCTGGACAATATTCTATTTTTTTGATAAAATCAAATTAAAAGTGTATGAAGCGCTTGAAAGAAAAGCTATAAAGACTGCAAAATATTAAAAGCTTAGCACTTTTGAGGTGGGTTGCCTCATATTCATAACAATACTGAGCCATAACTTTTTGTATGCTTAAAAAAGCTTATCAAGTTGAAAAAGCTAATGAAGAAAGAATACAATGCATATGCTTTCAACATAAACTGAAGAAATTTCATTTAAAACAAATGATCATGTATAATGCACTGAGATGGAAAAACAGCTGCTACCTTATAAAATTTGTTTTAAAATTTTATTTTATTTTTTAAAAGCATGGACTATGTTCAGAAATGGAAAAATGACTGCTTGTATGTCATAAAATATATTTATAAATTTTTACTTTTTTTTTGCTTCTCTATATTTTTGTTTGATTGTTTATGTTTTTTATTGGATAGCATATAAGTATTTTGTGAACATTTGAAGAGAGAATTAAAAAGATTAATTAAATGCTATGTATAGAGTGTACTATTATATGGTTGTGGAATGTGGACAAAGAGTAAAAATTATGAACTGACTGGAAGTCTTTAAGATGTGGTCCTAGAAAAAAAGTGGAAAAAATCAATTAGATTAATAAAATAACAAATGAAAAAGTTTTCAAAGAGCAAATGAAGAAAAAAGATTGATTGCGGAAATGAGAATGAGAAACTAGATTGGACATATATTAAGAAAAAAGGATAGTTTAATGAATGATGTTTTAAAGGTAATGATTAATAAAAGCAAGACATAAGAGATGGGAAGTTACATTGAAATGAAAAACTGGACAATAAAGAGAATGGAGTGAAATAATGGATGAATTGGTGATGTGACTATTTTTTTAATTTCTCTATGGGACAGAGTACTATTGATGATGATAAATAAAGTCCCATATATTGATACAGCCTAATTCTTGTCTTCAATGTATTTAATAAAAATATATATATATATATATATATATATATATATATATATATATATACATATATATATATATTAAGTACTATAAATGCAAGTGCAATCTGAATGTCTTTAAATATTGTATATAAAATAAAAAGTCTATCTATTTCTTATAACTTGCAAACTAATTTATATATCAATTTCAATATGGGTTTATTTTAAATTAATGGCACAATTTTTGGAAAGATTTAAAATTTTTATAGCCCTAGAATGGAAGCACTCTTAGATCCAAAATGGCCTTTCAAAAAGAACATTTAATAGAAAATTTGGATTATAATGACAATATTTTAAATGCAGCTTTCGTTGATCTTTGGTGATTCTAGATCTTTTTTGATGCTTGGAAAGCAACATATGGACTTGAGAAACAGTATCACAATCCTAGTAAATTCAGCAATATAACTCTCTTTTATAATGAATATTTTCACGTGAAAGAAGTAGTTTGATCATTTTTTAAATAATAATATAAAAATAATTGAGATGACAACTATTTCAATAAAGATATCCAGATTATTTAATGAATCAAAACAGCTCTTTGCAATCTTAAAAGTGGAAAGTCTGCAAGCCGTGATGAAATACCTGGGGAAATTTTAAAATATGTTCATATGTGTAAAAATATATAGATTGTGCAAGCCAATTTTAGATGATTTTATTAGTCCAATTTTTAAAAATAAGATTGTAATAATTATCATGGAATATCATTCTTATCTGCTACAATGAATTATATCTAATAATTTTGTTACTTTCAGTTATAGATGAAAGATTACCAGAGACTCAGTGTGTTTTTTGAGAACCAGAAAGCCCTACAGACATGAGTTTTGTTACCAGGCAAATGCAAAAAAAATGTCAAGAACAAAGAAGTAATTTATATATTGCTTTTATTGACTAGGAGAGTATTCATTATGAATAGCATTCCATCTGTATGTGCATGTTCTGTGGTGTAAGCTAAAACATTGTGCTATATCAATAATAATATTTACATATATTTAAGTTTTCATATATTTAAGTTTACGTATCGTAAATTGTAAAAATTTCACGTCATTAACTACAGTCATATGATAGGTAATTTAAAGCGAGTAATTAAATTTTCATGCTCTCAGTTCCAAACACTTCAGATTGGCCTATACATATAGCTTGGGTGAAAAAAGATAGAGTGGATTCATTCTATCTTTTAAAAGACTTTATCTTGTGTTTGGAAAGGAGTGTATTCATTATGAATAGCATTCCATTATTATGATTTTGTTAATGCTTATTATTTAGTTACTAGGAAAGGTCTATGGCATTAACTGAAGTCAATTGGTTGTTTATCAAAATTTATTTATATCATACAGCCTCTACATCATAGAATGAGAAGTGTTGTTACTATAGGTGGAAAATATTGACACATTGAAATGAAAACTGATATTAAATAATGATGTGTAATTGTTCTAACATTGTTTTTAATTTTTAGGACAGTTTTTTTATAGTCAACTTAATCAAATAGTGATCAGATACAATATAAGTAGTTTGATTGTGGATTTTTAATTTGAACGGATTAAAAGTGAAAGCGAGAACTTTATTTTTTTGCATTCTGGATTTACAGTATGATGATAATTGGGTTATTTTATCTGTTCAAAACGCAGTTTACAGAATGTTTTGAGTGCTTAATTTTATCATGGGAATGACCTCTACAAATCTTAATGCAAAATTATAACTCATCTTATCTTCAACCTCCTTTCTAATTATATAGGCAAATCTAAAGCATTTCAATTTGAGAGTGTGAAGCTAATAATACTTCACTGATTAAGTCCAGTAAACTGGTTTAGAAATCAACATTCGCAATTATCTCTATTTAAAAAAAATAAATATTGATCCATACAAAAAATGTTAATTCATAAAATAAGGTCGAAATATACAAAAATAAATACTAAAAAATACTTTACTCATACAAAAACAGTTTTTTTTAAGATAAAATTCAAAATATAAAAGGAAATGATTCATGCAAAACATCTTTATAAGCCATTTTCAGTCTCAGTGGATGTTCTTCTTAATCAAATTTTATTGTCATCATTTCAGTTAATAGTCTTGCAATTTTCAAATTCTTCAACTTTAACTCACTTATTTAATAATCTTGTGTATAATTTCAAACTTGTTTGCTCTTTGTATTATCACTTCTATACTCTTTTCATTTTTTTTAATATTATTTTATATTAAAATAATAAAGAAGTAAATTTAATGTAAATAGTATTAAATCAGATTTTACTGTACTAATCATGTTTGATATAAATTCATATTTTATTTGAATTTAACAAAGGCAAAACTCTCCATACAGTAGTGCCTCCCTGTGCCAAGGTGATCATGTGATGTTTATTTGAATTTATTTATTTATTTATTATGAATTGCATCAGAAGCCTTACTAAAGGCATATAGCAGCATTCTAGAAACACATTCAGTATAATTAAATACATGTATGTTAAAATTTATAATTGATAAAATGTAAGCTTTGATACTTTCATTTCTATGATATCTTTATATGTGTATGTTTCTAGTCTAAAAATAAGTTTCTGATAACATTTGTGATTATTTATAAAATTCAGCACTAATGCTTATAATTGCCAATACATTAAATCACAGTTAACAGTTCATGAAGTTTTTTTTCTCCTAAACAAATGTATTCATAAATAGATATATTTTTAACATGCGTGCTGGAAAACTATTGCCTAAACAATACCTTTGCAAACAACAGCTCCACTCTACATGGAAAATTGTTATTATTAGGCTCTGCCAAGAAAACTTCTGGCAATCAAATGAGTAGTCTTCCAGAACAGCTATCATCTACTGGTAGCTCTAAGATGCAAATATTACTGTGATGAGAAAACCAATCTACCTTATTCATTCACCTGTTCCTTTTTCACCATCAGCCTCTTAATATGTACTCCTTGTAAAGTAACAGATCTACTCTGGTTAAATAAGTATCTTATTGTTATTTTTGTTTTTCAAAAGTCTTCCTTATCACTACAGTTTCAAAATCTTAATAATTTTTTTTATCTTTGTTTCAGTAACGAATTCTAACATCTACAGAAAATCATCGGAATTGCAATCAGTTTATTTTTAAAGATGTATCCTTGCAACTAAAAAGCAATTCTGGAGGTTTTTTGTTGCAAAACATCTGTTGACTATTGGATATTTGTTATTGATGAGGGATCCAAGGAGAATCTACATTGCTATTAAATTTCTGATATTTATTTATCAGAAATCATTCCGAGATTATTAAGCTATTGTATTCGCCGAATCAAGGGCCCAATGGATGTAAAGAGTATACTAAGTCCGTGAATTACTGAAAAAAATATAACTGATTGTTTTATATATATATATATTTTTCATAAGGACTTTATTGATTATATAATATGTTTACATTAGTACAATGGTGAAAACAATACATTTAACGACAAAGCCGGGATGAGGGTCACACAATTAGTCTTGCAGTCAGCAACACCCAAGTGTACCGCCCAAGCATCATAAACGAAATTGTCCCATGTTGTCTTAAAAATAAATAAAAGAGCTAATTTTTTGCCTCTATCGTGGATAGTCCGAAACTTTGATATGAATAATTGACGGGGATTATCAATAGTAGGATTAAAGATAAGCATACATTTAATTTAAAAATTTAAATTGAACAAATAGTTTAAATGTTTTGGAAAGTCTTTTTTATTATATGTTTTTAAAGTCTTCTTTATTTGTTGAAACTGTTTTAGAAATCAGAAATTAATTAATCTATGTTACGTTATTTAAGTTTCGAATTGTCATTTATCTATCAATCGATTTTTTTTTTTTTATAAGCTTTTTGTTTTGCAGAGGTTTTTCGAAGTTGAAAAAGTGTTTGTTTTCTTTTCTTTCTTTTTTTTTAAATAAAAAGTATTTTCTAAATGTAAAACCGATTCCTGTTAGAAAGATTAAAGTTAAAAAAGAGAAATTCCAATTACTAAGAAATTACAGGTATAATTTTTTGTTTGTATAAAAATATTTATCATTAATCTTCTTGGAATTGTATTCCAAATGCTATTTTTTAATTATCTTATAATTTACATATTTTTAAATATATGTTTGACAAATTATCCACTTACTAGGATTTAATGATCATAATACTGAAATTATATTAGTATGATTAGTAAATTGAAGATTTACTCTTTAATAAAATCTTAAATATAACATCTTCAATCTGCTTTTTATTCATATGGAAGAACATTAATGTATATTTTTTAGACACACTACTTTTAGTTATATATTTGTTTCTGTGTCAGGATGTCAATCAATCAATTTATTTAGAACAGATAGATCTATCTGTTTATATGTCTATCTACTGAGATAACTATTTGGTTACTATGGATGATCAAAATGTTGTATCCTCTACCCCAAACATTCTATCTCACTAATGAAAACACACATGCAATCGTTGATCACTTCATAAGTATCTGAGAAAAAAAGAGCGGTTTATTGCATCATTTTCAAACAGATTGATAACTTCTTCTTTTTTTTTAAAAATAAAAAATAAAATTAGGCAAAGCCAAGAGAAGAAATAAACCAATTACTAAAAAGAAGAAAATATGCATTTAAGAGGCAAATCGTTTTATATTACAAAATTGCCGTGTGTTTTGTCATATATATGTATGTTGTATGTGTGTGTGTACATGTGCATAGAATAATCGCTATTTACATATAAAAAAGGTTATAAATTTCCCTAAGTAAATTTTTAGAAAATATATTTTAGTTTTTACATAAAGATTTTTTCAAAAACCAAAAAGTCATTTAAAAAAAAACTCGAAAAGACAGATGCCTGATATTTGTAATAGAATAAATATATGTCATAAAATAAGGGTCCTGGTTTCATGACGCTCCGCGAATTGGAACGCTATTTCTAACAATAAAAATAAGGGTACTTTTTTTTTAATGCCTCACAGATGTGTGAGTTATTTGTAACTGAATAACTTATAATGACCATGTGAAAAGAAAACTTTAATATAATCTGAAAGAATATATAGCCCAATCATTGGTCATCGTTTGCAATTGAACAAAAATATATTCTGAAGTTGAACGCCATTTGTAACAGAATAAACTTATGGGTTATCCAGTCATAGCCTAATTATTGAGCATTATTTGAAACAGAATAAAAATATGAACCAAGGAAAAACAATCTTAATTTAATAATGCCGCCTGTAACGTCATTTGCAACAAAATAAAAATAATAAACTAAGCTAAAGTGAATATCACTCATTGAAGAATGATCTAATACTGAATTCAATAAAACAATGACAATAATCTTTGTTGTAATCTCATAAATTCAAATAGCATTTAAAACAAATAGAATACAAGCAAAATCATTATTTCAAACTATTTCAAGAAGTATAATAACTACTCTTTCTTATTGCATTGCCAAATGTATACCATATAATACTAAATTGTCCAAGCACTTTACCTGTTACACAATGCTTTATTTACCAACCTTTCTTACAGTTTACAGTTTCTTCAGAACTTTATACCTCCTAATCTCAACTGCTACAATCATTTTTTTTTTTCAGAATAAATTTGATTTTAACAGTTGAGGTTAGGAGATATAAAGTTCTGAAGAAGATTGCTGATGCAATCGAAACTGTAAACTTTAAGAAAGAGTAGTTGATAAAGCATTTTGCAACAGTAGTAACATGCTTGGACAATTTAGTACTATATGGTATTTCAAACTACCCTAAAATATGGGTGTTATTTGCAATAAGCTAAAGATAATGTAATAAAACCAAATATCATGGTCTTACAAACAATGATCTATGCTTATTTTATAAACCACTTACAATAGAATAAAAATATTGACAAAGAATTACATAGATACACTTTAACATTCTTCATAAATCAACACACTGTTTATAATAATACAAGCTTGTACCAAAAATCAAACATTATTTATATTTAAATGAAATAATTCATGGATGGATAAAATAATAATTTTAATATATCCTAAAAATTAACTAAATATTATATAACTCAATAATTGATTTCTATTTCATCATCATCATCATTGTCAACTATTATCAATCCACTGCAGAATGAAGATCTCTCCAAGTTCAATCCATCTTTCCTGATCTCTAGACTATCTTCTCTACATCACCTCTGCACACTTTCTTATTTCATCCATCCATCTCACATGTCATCTCTTTCTGGGTCTTTTACAATATCTTGTAATCCAGTTTAAGAGTTCAGTGGTCCATCTAATATCATCTCTTCAAGCAATACATTCAGCCTGACTCCACTTCAGTTTTTTAGTTCTTTTCAATGATATCAATAACACCTGTTTGTTCTCTCACTCTTGTATTGCATTTTTGATCTCTTCTTGTTATTTCTATCATGAATCTCTCCATATTTCTTTGAGTGGTCTGAAATCTCTGTATTGATCTTCTATTAAATGTCCAAGTCTCGGATTCATAAATAAGAACTGGTAAAACACATTTATTAAATACCTTCCTTTTCAAACACATAATCATATTTCCTTTTAATATTAAGTGGTTTGAAGTCTCTGTATTGATCTTCTATTAAGTGCCCAAGTCTCAGATCCATAAGTAAGAACTGATAAAACACATTTATTAAAAATCTTTTTCAAACTCATAGGTATATATTTTTTTTAATATTAAGTTATTTCTACAAAAAGTACTTCAACCAAGTTCATCCATTATGTTTCCATCTGTATTAATAATCTGATCATGATATTGTAGCTGTTAACTTCTTCTAATTCATCATAATCAATCTTTATTTTCATCTTTGGGGAAATTCCATTCAACATTACTTTAGTCTTTTTAATATTTACCTTTGTTTTTCTTCATTACTTTCACCTGATAACTCTTGCAACATTTCCTGCAACTCTGAAGAATTATTTCCAAAAACAACTGCATCATCGGCAAAATCTAAATGACTTAAATAATCTATATTTTTTTACTCCTTTAGCTTCCCATTTTAATTAACAAAATACTTGAAGCATTGCTGCAACAAGTTTTGGAGATATGGAGTTACCCTGTCTTTCACTCTTCTCAATGTTAACAAATCAAATGTAATACTAACTCTGCTCTACTATTCCACTAATATCAATATACTCTTATTAACTAAGTCAATTATAAAAAGATTTAAATACTTAATAATGATACAAAATTAGTTAATCTAACATATCTTTTCACTTCCACCAATTTAAAATATTATAAAATAAAACCATTCTATTAAATAACATTAAGATTTTCAATATCCAATCATAACAATATATAAAAATAAATGATAAATTCTTATTTTATTCTTACTCAAACACAATTGACAAATCATATCCAATTATCCGTCTGTTTAATACGCTATGTTGTTAAAACATAAGACTATAACTATCATAGTACATAAAAGATTGTTAGTGTTAATATAATCAAATATAATATTTAAACTGAATTTATCCATGTAGACAAACTTTAAATATAACAGATCATTCTAATTTGTAACACTAAAATATTACTATTACCAGTTCTATAACTGAATAAGATTTTGATCTGGACGACTGTATACTGCCTTAATATAATATTCATTTTAACCAATAATGATTTAAAATAAAATAAAATATATGAACATTTAATTGCAATTGCCTTTACTCCTCTTCATTGATTATTATATTCCCACATTTGTTTACCAGAGATGGCTTCTGTTTGTTTAGAATGAACCTGCATGCTAAATGTATGATAAATAAATAGTCTGTTGAAAGAAAAAATGAAATTCAAGTAAAAAAGTAACCTCATAGCCAATGCTTTCTATAAGACCAGATCAACAAATAAAAATTGAAAGCTAGTATTTATTGTTAAATACCAATCTACAAATTAAGAATCATGATAAGGGTTAAGTTATTACACGGGACTGGAATGCTGTAAGAATATAAATATTGCTGGTGCTCATTAATTACAAATATGTCTTTATTGCATGATTCATTGACAAGCTCCTTATAAAGTTAGAATAAAAATATAATTAAGCTCAATGAAATTGTATATAGTTATAAAAGAGAATATTAGTCTAAAAAGTTGTAGTAGTGTGCATAAAGTGGATAACAACCAAATACCTGTAAGCTCAACAGTACAGAAATGATTTGGTAGTAAATCTTATGTTAATGGTTAGTCAAGGATTGGTATATGTGATTGATACATTATGGATTCTCAATTGGGATTGATTACGCCATGATTATGACACCCAATGTGGGGCTGATTTCATTGAGTTTTTATTATTCAAAAAAGTCAAAACATTTAAATAAACTTACATTTATGCAATGCTTGATGATACCATCTAGAATAATATTGTAAAATTATTATGGCCCTGAACCAACAATCATAATATTATAAAGTATACATTAAACTATGTACCCAGATATGTGCTGCATGGGAAATGAAGAAAGAATAGATTATTATTTATATAAAATAAAAAAGTAAATATATCTAGTCATCAATAAACAGCACTAAATAAAGCAGGTTGTGAGAGTTAAAAATTAGGCAGGAAAATTTTGAGAAGACACCTAGGTGGGTAGATTATCTATTTCTGGTAGATTGTGTAGTTATTGCTTATAAATTTTAAATGATAGTTTAAAAGTATATATTATTGGAAATACTTCAAGGAGTAACTATTTGAAATTGTATCTAAATAGGAAATATATTTTTATCTCTTTATAGTAAGAATTAATAATAGAAAAAAATAATTATAATATAGGATCACTAGATCCAAAGCCTGTAAAACAGATCAATGCAGCAATAAATTAGCAGAGCAAAAGTAAGAATTGTTAATAGAGGCTGTGAATATGTTTGCAGAAGAGAATGTTGTGACACTAAATATATTGGAAACATTATAAGAAATGTAGCAAAAGTATAAATTAACATTATAAGAAATGTATCAAAGGCATGAATTAATATAAGAAGTACAGCAAAGGAATGAATTAAAAACATTGCAAGAAATGCAACAAAAGAATGAGATGGATCAAGAATAAAATGTCCATTAATCATAGTTGATATTGTAAAAAAGAAAGATGAAGAAAAGAAATAAACAAGAAAAATAAAATAAAATAATACCAGTTGAAGAAAAGTTAAATAGCAACAAAGAAAAGGTAATACTCATAAAGCATATGGAAAAATGAAATATATAAATAAATCAAATCTGTTGGTGTGTTCAAAGGATATTCTTGTTAGAGTCTATACCAAAGAAGATAAATAAAAATAGGGATTTTATGATGACTAAAACTATTATAGATTCTATACCAAAGAAGATAAATAAGAATAGGGATTTTATGATGACTAAAACTATTATAGATTCTATATCAAAGAGGATGAGTAAACATAAGCCTTTTAGAATGAGCAATGCCCTGATAGAATCTATGCAAAAATAGATGCATAAAGATAGGCAATGTAGGCTGATCAATTCAGGAGTAAAAATTTTATTGATATATCAATATTTATTATTACTCTACATGCACTGAGTGATACTACAGTTTGGAGAGTTTTGGCTGATTTCAATATGTATTTAATCAGAGGATGTTTAACTATTAATATTAATTTTATTCACTAGCTATAGGAAAAAAGAGAGTAAATAATAGCACACCAGAGTGCTCTTCTTTCCAGTCACCACCCAGGAAAGAACAACGAACCAGATAAAGAGTAGGCTTGAATTATGTGAGAAAAATAAATAACTTATTGTTGATGACTCTGGATATATTTTGAGATATATGTTTTTGAAAAAAAATTTATAATATAATGTAACGGGCACATACGTACATTACATTATTTTTTTTTAGTAAACATAAAAAAAAAGTTCGCCAATAAAAATTTCTTTTTTAAGAATTAAAAACTGAAAATTAAAAAATCATCTTAAACTCACATATATATATAAAATTGCACAGATAAATAATTATTAAAATAAAACTTTATTAAAAAAAGAGTAGTTTAAAACTCAATTTTCAGAAAAGATTTAGAGATAAAAATATATGTTTAAGTTTGAAAACAAATTAATTAATCTTTTGTAAAATGGAAATGATTATTTTAATTAGTAAACTAGCCTTTGGGCATTTAAATGTATAAGCATCGATCAGATAAGAAAACAATAGAAACTTTTAGCAAATGAAAGAAATCCATCAGGAAATCGGACCTCAACAAAAAGGTTTTCACCATCATGACGTAATGTTGAGTTAATCCACAAAATTATTATAAAAGGAAAGGTTTAAAAATAAAAGGTTGGTTGGTTATTATGAGTGGACAGATATGTGTTAGTGCGGAGTTGAAGGAGAAGGGATTGAAAAGACACACTCTTCAATCCCTTCAGTTCTGCTAGGAAGAAAGAGAAATAAGCTATCGTTTTCTACATGGAGGACCAGCTGGAATAAAAAACCTCCGGAAGAATAAAAAGGCCAACAGAATACCAATCTTTTTTGGACGGTGTGGGAATTCACATTCAAATAGCAAGCAACAGATAAAGATGAATTGTTTAAAACTGTAAGAACTTTATAATTAATGAACATTAAATTAAAAACTTCCGTATTTAAATAATACAAATAAAATCCTATCTGACCAACGTTAGTTATTAATTAGTTATAATTTTATTTAATGTATTTCTTTTGTAAAATCATTTCTATTTATTTATTTGTTCTTTAAGTTTTATTATGATTTCTGTTTTTCATTAAACTAGTTATATAAATATTAAACTTAAGTCGGGTGTGAATGGCTATATAGATTTGTAAAGTTATATTAGGGGAGGGTAATCTTAGGTTATTCGTTTCGTAGTTGAATTAGGTCAATGGATTTGATATATTGGTGTAATTAGTAGATATAGTACAAGATTCGCTATGGGCAGAATCGCTATTATACACTGCACACTTCCGTTTTGCCTGATGGAAGAGATTATAAGATGTAGAACGCTGTTCCTTTCAATGGAATTTTTTTTATTGCTCCTCTTGTCTGATAGATGTAATATTCCTATCTGACGAGAAGCAGTTTTTTCTCTTAACCTAATTGTGCTGCCGTATTCGTATTACATTGAACACATCGATATATCAGATGGATTGAAGTTTGGTTTGACTGTGAACCTTTGGCCTAAGGTTAAACAAGGATTGAATATTTTCTTTTCAAATGCAAATCTATGTAGTCCATTCATACTCGACACCCATAAATAAAATTGCATTAAATTTAAGTTGGGTATAGATGCTTGCATGGATTCGTTACCGGTTAATTATGTTTTTGGTTTTCATGGGTGATCAAAATATAGACATTCGGTAAATACTGATACCTTACGGTGAGTATCTAAGATGTATTTATTCGGATGTCTTTTAAGTTATTGGTGTTAATGCGGTGTCTTATGATGAACACCATTGGCTTTCTTGTATTCCCTATGCAATTGACGGTATCAATGATTTTGTATTTTGATCGTTTATGTTTACTTTGAAATGTTTTTAACCGTGTAATCTATGTAACCGATCTATCCATCTGTGCGAACTTAATTAAAATGTAAACTTATAATATTATAAAAATTAAAATGTAAATTTAAATTATAAAATCAAATTAAAATCTAAAATAAACATACTAAAATAATAATGTTAAATTTTATATATATATATGTGCGTAAATAAATTTTTGTATGTTAATTACTGGCAGTAGCTTATTTTATTTATTTTTTAATATTGAAATATAATTAGATAAGATATTATATTACTAAATCTCTGCTACTCCTTGAGCTAGTGACTTGGGCTAATGACCGGAATCAAAATTTAAAAAAAAAAAAACATTTTTTTTTACTTACGTATCTGCCTACCTTATAAATTTTTCTAGGTTCAAATGCCTAGATGGCGCCCTGTAGTGCAGATCACATTAAGTGTTATTCTCCAGATTGTTATAACTGGGCCCAACGTGGGGCCAATCTTTAATAAACAACCAGGGCCCTGAGTAAATTTCTTTTTTCGAAATGAAATATTTTTATCTGTTACGTAAAGTCATATACTTTAAATCTTATAAAAGCACTGCCAGAAGAAATTGCACATATATATTAAACACGAGAAAATATAAATAATTTTAAAACTAATTTTTGTTAAAAAAAGTCAAAAGGTTGCAATAAATGTTTTTTTGTTTGTTGATATATATTATGCTTTAATGTGTATAGGCGCGCATAGCCATGTAAGTTTATGATCGAAATGTGGTACCTTATGATGAGCACCATTAGAAATTTACTTCAGTGTAATCCTATTTAAGCATTTTAATCAGTCATAAATAAGTTGGTGGTATTTATAATTGTGCTGCAAATATACACGTATAAATCCATTATCTTTCAAAATGTATTTAGTTCAATGCAACCTTCTTAAATAAATAATTTAAATAACTTGCTTGTCATGCCATGTGTAAAAATAAAATGTATAAAAAAAAAAAATAGAACTCTTGTGGGGAGGAGGTGTAGACGTGGATGGTCCTTAGGAAAACGATAGTCAACATTTTTTTTTTGTATATAGTCTTTATACTAACCGAATGTTTTGTAAATTTTGTTAATCGTGTACCGTAATTACTAACCCTAAGTAAAATATTTTTTTTGTTCTTTTTTTTTAAGCAAGACAACCAGATATTAGGCACATCCTAATCATGATTATTATAGCTACCAACTATGGAAATAAAATATTTATAAAGAACCATAAATACCCAAATTTTGAAGTTAGTTAAAAATGAACATATAAACTCATTATGATCAAATGGGAGTATGTAAAGAATTGGTGTTGATATTTTTAGAGCTGCTAGAGAACTCAGGATTGTGATGTGATTGTGGGATGTCTGAGTGTTATATAGTGTGAACTTTTGTGCTTGGATAATCATGTCCAATTTAATTTTGCAAAAATATTACTAGAATTGTAAGAAACTAGAAGGGATTTCATAGGTCTTTATTATTTACTGAGATCAATCTTGTGTTTTTGATAAAGGAGAGTTTCATATATATATATACAATGGTCAAATAGAGTATATAAAAATTACTCATCCACAATGTTGTTATAGATATATACTTAATATAATAATCAATTTAAATAAAATTGAAACAAATAACTAATTATATTTACAATTATTTAATTATCAACCCAGATTTTATTTTTATAGAAACCTTTTCAAGATATAAAGATATAAAACTTTATATCTTGAAAAGGTGTCAATAAGAGATGAAAGCTGGGTTAATAATTAAATAATTGTAAATATAAAACCATTAAACATCACATGATCACCATTTCTTATCCTTACTCAAGCTGTTAAAACAGGCAAAACTTTCTATAAAGTGGTGCCACTCAGTGCAAGGCAGAGTAATCATAAATACCAATATATCAATAAAAAATTTATTTCTGAGTTGCTCAGCCAACATTGCCTATTTTTACGCATCTGTTTTTGTAACATCATAGGCAATGATTTCCAAAAGAACAGACCAGCAAACAAATATGGAATTTTGTAATATGGAAAAGATAATATATAAATTAGTAAGAAGGATAGTCTTGGTTGTAGAAGCATCAATCATCAACTATTAACCATGAAAGTGAAATTTAACTAAAATTATGACACTTATGTAATGTGACCTTGATTGAATATGTGTGTGCACATATCAACATATTCAAATAACACCAATTACAGAGGAAATAAAAACATATATGCTTTGAATTATAAGTTGAAGTGACTTTTAAATCATCAGTGAGAATACATTAATTGACTATTTAATTTTATTATTAATGTTAGTAGTTTGCATTTAACATGATTTTAAATATTTTCTTTTTTGTGGTTATGTACTTTAAATAATTATTGTTGATTCTGTGTAAAAAGATAATATTATTTTTAGGAAATTAAGGGATAATATTTGATATACTTTTGTAACTAGTATTATTAAAATTTTCATTTTATTACAATCTCTGTTTTATTCTTAGAAACCTGTCATATTATTCCTAAAACTAGTAGAAGTGTGTGCATGTATGAATTAAATCTAACTAATTATCTAACAAAAACAATTATAAGTCAGCATTTATGAATAATTACCAGTCTACAAATTAAAAATCATAATAAGGATAAAATTCTTATGTGGTACTGGAATGCTGTAGAAATAAAAATATGGCTGGTACTCATAAATTATAAATATTTATTTATCAGATAATCCATTGGCTAACTGTTGAAAAGTTAGAATAAAATTATAATTAAGTTCAGTAACATTGTACATAGTTGTAAAAGATATGATGTGGTTAACAACTAAATACCTGTAAGTTGACTGATACAGAAATCATTTGGTGGTAAACCTTATATTAAAAGTTGCTCAAGGATTGGTAGATAAGTAATTGGTACATTATGGATGCCTAACTTGGATCAATTACATCATCATTGGTACACTAAGAACAACTGTAAAACATAAAACCATCATTGCTATCCATGAAGTCAATATGGACTGAACTCATTTTAGTTTGTATTTTCCTATTCACATTAAGTCTTTTTAACTGTACATAGCATCCTCAGGTATAAACTATAGTTAAAAGATGATTACATTTAACTGTAATTAATTCACAACTTTTATATAACATCAATAAAATTGCACTAGCAAATAATTAAATGTAGTTTATTTCAGCGGTATTTATTATTTATCTTTTACATATTTCCTACACTTCAATCTTTGTTTTACACAAACACACATATATATATATTGTCATTTGAGCAGTTCATTTTAAAACCATTTTGATAAAATCAAAAAGAACAAAGTCTAAGCAAAATGTATGAAATAGCTTAAATTCTAGAATAAATTGTGTAATGAGATGTAAAAAATTATATTTAATCATAACTTACTGCAAACTTTCTCCGTCTGTTTTCAGAAAAAGAACATATATGTATAATTCCATAAATAGAAATACTTGTATCTGAATAATCCTAGAATATAATGCTAGCTAGTTTGGTGGGAGAATGATTTGATATATGTATCGGAATGGACTTTATTTTTTTATTATTATTTTTTGTTTAATAAATGCATTGATACATTTCTCTTTAATTTAGAAATTATATATATATATATATCTTTTCAAAGGGTCAATTTTTTTAACTATAAGTTGTCCATAATATTGTCTTCATTAAAAATAGTGATTAACTTTAAATAAAATTAATAATAAACAACTTAAGATTAAATAAAATATATTTACAACATCAAACTAGGTTTTGATTCCTTATAGAAAGAGAAAGGTGAATAACTCCATGTGTATGTATGTTTAAAATTAAAAAATCGGATATATTAATCTTTAACTGAGGTTTAAAGTTTATAGCTGTGTTAGAGATAATCTCTAGTTTAGAAAATGATTAGTAATAATCATTATTTATATATATAATAATTATTGTATTTATCTGAGGTGGATGGCGTCAAAGTTGTGAGTGGAGTGAGTTTGACTGTGGTAAATAAAAATGTACCAATTTACTATAGATAAATACTCTTCATATAATAGAAATATATGGGAGATAGTGACCTGGGCCAACTGATGAGTGCTGGTTCAGCACGAAATGCATCTTGGGGGTCATTTGTCTTTTATTGCATCTTTATTTATATAAATTTAAAATGAATGGGAAGTATGGAGGTTCTTTAATATATCTATAAACGTATCAAAATGTTTACCACTACTTACTCTATAGCAATTTCTTTTAGATATAATAAACACCTCCATTTTTTTTAGTGATTATCATTAAAAAATATAACGCCTTAAAAATAATATATACAGACTTTATATCTTCTGTTTTATAGTCTAGTCATCAAATATATATACATGTATATGTTATTTTAAAGCACTTTCAATATTATACGCATATTATCGAGGTTATAGCCTCAGTAAATATTAGTTATGTAATCAATGTGCGTTTAATAAATTTATAATTATAACTTTACTATAACTTTTTAATTTTTCGAAATATCTACATGAGTGTGTGCTAACTGATGTAACTTGTTGGACACAAACTTGCTTATAATATAAGCTTAATATGTAAGAAAATGTCAATAATATATAATAAGCAATATATAACTTGATTTTATTGATTTGAAATCAAAAACATTTGATTCAATTAATGGAATAATCTATTATAACATTTGAAATTTGTTGATCGTCCATTAAAGTTTATTCGCACTATACAGATTCTATATTGTAGAATAAAAAGCAGCAATATCGTTTTCAATTTCTATGACGATGCTTTTGACACTATTTATAAACAACGAAATCAAACAAATAACTTCTTGGATTCTGGATTTTATAATATGGTGATGATTTTTCTACTTTTGCCAGTTTAAAAGATAATTTATAGAATATACTTAATGTTTTGAATGCTGCATATAAAAAAGACTTGATTTACCTTCTTTTCTTCCATAGCGTAAGCTTGTGGTTAAAACACCTGTAGAGGTCCCTACTATCGCATTTTTACACGCATATTATCGAGGTTATAGCCTCAGTAAATATTAATTAATGTTCAAAAAATTTTATTTAGATGATTCTGAATATATGTCTATTTAAATATCTGAGTAACTTTTTAAATAAAAGTGTAAACTTACATGTGGCCCTGAGTCTAATGTGCTGCTGCTTTTAAAAAAATTAAAAGACAGGATATTTCATCACAGTTAAATAACCACATAACTAAATGGCTGCAAATATGAGACATGAACACTTCATCAATGCAACATAAAACCATTGTAAAAGCATCATTTAATGATACTTTATAAAATTCCAACATATGATGGTAAGACTATAAATATAATTAATACATTCTTAGCTTACTGGATATTTAACTTCTTTGCACTGGATATGTCAAAGGAATAAATAATACAACACTTATTTAAGTATGTTTACATTATAAAATTTATTTTAAAGATATTCTAAAAAGGTATAATATTAATGACTTTCATTGAGAAGAAATAATTAAAGCTAGAATGCAATAGAGAACTACAATTAGAGAAGAAGTTAATGTTTATTTAAAAAAAGGATGCAGTAGAAAAATTTGTAAGATATTGCTGCAAAACATCAAGTAGACTAGCGTATATATGAGGGTATATTTGGTGTTCATGGATACGTTTACAAAACTCATCTCTAACATATTATTACAGTTTTTGACCTTTGACCCTATTTGTATGTGAGTGACTGCTGATGATGCTAATTTATTGCAATTTTATATAATATGTAAAAAATAATAATGTCATTTTTATTTAATTCTTGAATACTTTTTTCTTAAACAAATTATATACTAAAGCAAACATTTTCATGAGTAAAAGATATCAATGTATCTTTGAGATTTATTTGTTTATATCATTGCTTGTTGTTAATATCAATCTCATTGATCTTTTAACTTTATATTTTAAAGTGAATAATATTATAATTTTTAAAGTCTCTGTAATATTGTCTTGAATAATCATCAGCACCAAATGATCATAGTACATGGATGAAACTGAAAAATATATTTTCACTCTGATATACACACATACATAGAAACTTCAAATTAAATATAGTCCAATGTATATGTAACCCAAGGGAGTATATCATCCCCCAGACTATGACTTAAAAACACTCTAAATGTTGAATAAAGGACTAAAAGAATAGAATGAATCCATATATTCTTGTTAGCTCCGATGTTTATAGGCATACCTTTGTTGATAATTCAGAGTGAAAATAATTTATCAACCAGATGGAATATGGCATTTAAGAGTTATTAAACTCATAATTAATAATACAAAGCTGGAAACAGCATCTCATTTTTAACACCTTGATTGTAATAATTAAACAAGATTTAATATTAAACTTTAAATTAAACATGTGTAGCTCTATGTATATGTAAACAAAGAAAGTAAATCATTCTTACCCAGACTATGATTTAAAAACACTCTAAATGTTGAACAATAGATTTAAATAGAATAAATCCACTTATTTTTGGTAGTTCTGATGTTTATAAGCATACCTTTTTCAATATAGGTGGATTCATTTTATTCTTGATCTTTTGTTCAACACTTAGAGTGCTTTTAATATATTGCCTGTCCCATTGTTTATATATGCACTGAGCTATGTTCAATTTAAAGATTCTTATTAAATCTGTTGTATTTTGCAAAAATTTAATGCAAGTTTGTGCACTCCAGAAAAACTAGCATTTATTCGAAAGGTTGTTTTTGATCTGCACTGATAACTGAGGAATTTAATTAAGGCATTAATGTAATAGCGGATGTTAATTCCAAGAAATATTTGCTGATTGCAAATATTTCTAGATAAAATATGTTACCTTATTGGACAATGGAATTAATTGCTGCAGTTATCAGAAAGCTATAAAAAGACTGTATAACAACTATGCAGAGTAGTATAGAGAGTATTAGAGGCATTTGAGTCAGAGAGTATTTGAGTAACAACTATGTGAGCAGTATAGAGTATGTGAGTGCATCTCCAGTAGACATCTGTCAATTCCAGTAGGAGACATCTCGCGGCAGTGCTTTGGTTAATGGCAAGTGCCCAGTGGAAATGTAGTTCATGGATATAGCTGGAAAGGGCCCACAGAAATGGGGAGACCGCAGCCTGAGGAAACCATCTGGATAGCAGCTGAATAAAGAGTTGAGTTTCCAGAAGTTTTCAAGTGAGTAACTGGTAGACTGTTGCAGAGACAGAAGCTGTAAGGAGTTTAAGGTCAGTTGTAGTGCTTTACTACGGAGCGTTAGTGTGTAGCTAAACTGGACTGGGGCTAAGGTATGCATAAACCTAGCCCATTGTGAACCATTTTTGTAGCAGCCAGCCTGAATGAACATTGAGGGAATTGAACATTAGCGAACTGTAGAGATAGAGTTGTTGCAGACTATTCGCTATTCTGATTACTTAAAAACATTGTGTCTTAATGTATATAATCATACACATGGATACATCAAAATCTTGTTCAATTATTACAATCAAGGTGTTGAAAGTGAAATGCTGTTGCCAGCCTTGTATAATTAATTATAAGCTAAATAATTCTTAAGTACCATATTCTATCTGATTGATAAATTACCAACAATGTTGACAAAGATATGCTTATAAACATCAGCAAATTCATTCTATTCTTGATTCTTTGTTTAACAATTAGAGTGCTTTTAAGTCATAGCCCAGGAGAGGGTGATTTACTCCCTTTGTTTACATATCTAGAAAATGTGCAATGGGTCTATTTCTTATATACTGTATCAGATCTATAAACATATAAACACAGGATATAAACTGATGGATACTGATTCAACATGAAATATGTATATTGGAGATCATTTATTTTTTCACATGTGTATGATCTTATATATCAGATGTATGAGATGGAATGGATAGCTGAAGGGACCTTGAAAATCACTTATAATTACATTTAAACTATCACACTTAAAAAATATATGTAAATAGAATTGGAGAGGGGGAAACTCCAATCACAAAATTTGAACCATTTTTTGATGGCTATATCCTGTAAAATTTGATCAATTATTCCATAGTATGCAAGATATTTCAAAATTTTCTTATTATCTGCCAACAGAATTACCAATTTCTCATACAGTATAATAACTGATCTTATGTACATATTATAAGACATGATCTATGATGTGAAATGTAAATTAATTTCACAATTATCATTACTTCAGTCACTGAGGTGGAAAAATAGAATTATAATTTCAAAGATTTCATTTTTATCAAATATGCCAAGCTTTTAATCTTTCTTCTTATAATTTGATAACTATATTTTATCAAAAGAAATAATTTTTAATTTCAAAGTGTGAAATATGTTATAATTACCAACTGTTTAAAAACATTATTTTTAAATGATTCCATATGCCTGAACTAACACTAGTTTTCATCAGATGAGAATTATAATTCAATTTAACTTCATGCAACTATCCCTATATAACAATGTATTATATAATTTAGGCAGTCTAACTTGATATTTTAAGTTTCTAGTAATTACAAAAACTATACTCTTATTTCTAATATAGCTTTTTTAAAAGTTACACCTTTATAATACACTTCAGTCATTATAATTCTCTAATCTCATTCACATTAGGTATTACATGGAATCAAAATATATACAATGAGTATATTAATATGTATTTTAATATCAATATAATCTACACTGCAAATGAAAACAATCCTCTTTCATATATTTGTCTACCATCTTACTAGACAATGATATTATTATTATTATTATTATTATTATTATTATTATTATTATTATTATTATTATTATTATTATTATTATTATTATTATTATTATTATTATTATTATTATTATTATTATTATTATTATTATTATTATTATTATTATTATTATTATTATTATTATTATTATTATTATTATTATTATTATTATTATTATTATTATTATTATTATTATTATTATTATTATTATTATTATTATTATTATTATTATTATTATTATTATTATTATTATTATTATTATTATTATTATGTTTCAAAGAAAAGAACTTTATTGATAACCATAGAGTTACATTCGCTATAAGACACTTTGTATACATATATTTACATTGCTAGTGAGTAAACCAAGTTTAAGTTGGTATCTGTGATGTACAAAAAAGGAACTTAACTTAGGAGGGAAAGATATTTAAACATTGTTAGGGGGGGTGAAAATACATATGTATACATTACATTTATGAGTGCTGCTTGCTGTAATCATAGTTCTCCAAAGTCTTGGATTATCATTGTTCAATTTGCAAAACTTCAACTTTGATGTATATTGTCATGCTGGGTTTAGTTTGCTTTCCAGCATTTGAGGTCTGATTTTGTTGTTACTGTCCTTTATATTAATATTATGCAATCAAAGACAACATTCTGTTTTTTTATTTGTAGATAATTGCCACATTTATATATATATATATTGGTTGAGGGCATAGATTTTGGTTATTGGGAGCCATCTTAGAGGTTTGATTGTTGTGTTATCAGTGACCAGGTTGCTGCATAGATGTCTGGATGTGCAATTTTATTGTCTCTGGCTCGTAGTTTTGCCAGTTTGATATTGAAAGTTGATGGATGTTACCTAGGGTGAATGTGCATCTAGTGCACCAGTATGCATAAAGCATAAAAGTGGCTGCATGGACTGATGGAATAGAGCCTTTGCAATATGAATTAATGATTGTTTGAAGGGTTGTGTTAGATTGTCTATATGCTCCTATCATAATAACTCGAATTCTGTCTAGTGCCGGACAAAGATAGAATAGATGTTCCTGTGTTTCTTCAGCCCTGTGACACAGGGGACAAAAAGGATCAATGTTAGTGTATAGTCTCCGATATCTCAGAAAATATGTCGTGGGCAGTGCTTGTAGGTTTAGTCTCAGCAAAAAATCAAAATACTTTGGCTCCAGTGACCATTTTTTAAACTTACGGAGTAATTGTAGATTATTGATTTTCAGCATTGTCAGATTGGTGTCATGGGTTGGATTTGGATGGATTAATGAATAAATTTGCCAGTATGAATGCTTGTATATTGTCTGAAGAGATATCTGTGGAGCTATGGTTTTTATATGATTGATCATTGATTAATTATTATTATTATTATTATTATTAGGGTAAAGCAGATAGTGATGTTTTCATGACCTCATTCAAATCAGCTTATAATTTAAATTCATGTGGTAAATTTAATTTTTATTCATTTTGCCAAACTTGTAAACAAATAAACATATATCAAATATGTAAATATTAAACTATGCAACATCTTATAAATTTAAATTGTAAGTCAATTTAAGTAATAGTGTGAAGACATCTCTGTCTGATTCAAGCTTTATCTTCATAAAAGTTTTATTGTTTAATTTACATCACATAAGAAAATGAAAAAGATTCAATTTTTTGTTTGTAATACAGATTACTGCATTAATATAACTAGATGGAGTAACAAAGCTCTGAAAGTGCTTAGCCAGCAGAAATTATGACATAGAAGGCCTACAGAAATTATTATACAGAAAAGTTTCACCGCAACGCATATTATGAAATAGGTTAGAACAATGAAATTTCGTGATCCAGTTTGTTACTTATGATAAGCAAATAATAACTTATTTAGAACATTTTTAGGAACAAAAATGAATTTAATTTACATTTTTTGCACAATTACTTTACAATTACTTTACAATATTAGTAGTTCTGCAATTTATTTTTCATATAAAATAAATGAATATAATTAAGTTATGAATTATACTCTTAATCACAATTTATTATTATGATATATTAATCTGGTTACTACTGAATTGTGATAACCAGGCATTCAAAGATTACGCCATTTAGCATTTCTGTAATTGACTGCAAAATGAAATTTATGATATTAATTTACTGTTTTACTTTATAGATGGTGCCTTATTACATAGTATTTTATATTAGGTGATTATCTATTTATTTATTTATTTCTATTATTATTATAATGATAATAATATATTCCTTTGGAATAATACAGCTTTTATAAAAATTTGCAAGTGAAGTTCAACTGCTCTATTTTTCTTTTTATTTTATTGAAAAAATATCATTTGTGTTTATTATTTTTAAACTTCTGAATATTTGTATAAAATAATGGCTTTTATTTAAAAGGTTTTAATACGTTTGACTTGACTGAGTAAAAATATTTTCTATTTTTTTCCATAACCTGATGAATTATTTATACTCTTATGATTAAAAGCATTATAGGAAGCTGAGTAAAAAGAAATGCAGATTAGAAAACTTACTATTTCGTAGCTATTTGCTTCCAGACATAAAACAACAAAGGCAGAAAGCCATTTAAAAATACTCTCTATGTTTTGCTGCCGTGGTTGTGGAATATCAAAGCAAATATATAATTAAATAAAAATGGAAAAGTTAATAAAAGTAACTGGTGTTTATTTTAAATACAAAGCTCATATAGTATTTCTTAATGATTTAAAATCTTAAATTTTCAATATGCATTTAGAAGAAAGGGATCTTCAATTGCAAAGGCAGTATATTCACTTAACCATATCTATAATTTGGATTTGAATACTGGTTGAAATAAATATTTTTAAATATGATTTAGATTTTTTCAAATAACTGGCTTATAACCGTTCCAACTAACTATTCTATATTGGTTAAATTCATGGATTTTATTTCCTATACCTGGTCTTTAGCAATACAGCTATGCTCAGCTTCATTATACAACAAGGGAAAAATTCAAATTCTCAAGATGTTTGGAAAATTATGCCTTTGCCTTCATTGATTCTCTATAAAGAACTGATGTAGAAGTCTTTGCTGTGTTCTAATATAATGGTAGTTTACCTTTTTGATTTTTACTTTGCAATGTATATATGTAAATCATATACATTGAGAAACAAACAAAGACAAGAATGAATGTTTTTAAAATGAAATGTTAATAAAGGATTCTTAGGATAGTTTGGATAGTTAAGAAAACTAATGAATGGATTTTAATGAAGACAGATGCATAAAACTAATTGTTGGAGGTGATAATACAATAAAAGCTGCTTTATTTTGAATTTATGGTAAATGGATGGATACACTGGAGAAGAATGTAAAATTGGAATTGTAAATAGTTTAATAAGAAGGTAATCAACATTACTATGAATGAGAAATAAAGAATACATGGGGTTAATATTATTGGAAGCTTACAGAAAAGGAAAGAATGTCCTTTAGTACTTAATCTACATTGTTATCCATCAAAAACAAGTCTTTGGATGGATGATGGTGGTACTTTTTTCAAAATGATAGCTTTTTCTTGTGGCAATAAAAATGTATTTTTGCTTCTTACTTCACAAACTTCACTATACAATTATCTTGAAGTTTTAGAAATTTCTATGATTAAAGGATATTTAAAATACATTTTATACTTCAAATATTAAACTTTCAATGTCTGAAAAAGTAAAACAAAAGCACATTTATTTTATTTTTTCATATTATTGCAATGATACTAAGCACTACTTTAATTAATTCAATAAGTATTTATACTGGAATTGGTTCTAATACAATGATAATCGAACGTATGCCTGCAAATTTAGACACATATAGTTAGATAACTTTTAATTAATGTGTTTTCTAAATAAGTGTTTTATGATGAATTTTTCTGAGAGAGTTCAGTTTTTTTTATCTGCTGAAGATTATCATAAAGACATTTTAGAGCGATGGAAGACTATGTTTGAGAATAAAATATAACAAACAATTATGAAAGCAGCTTAGAAAGAAGAGTAAGGGTTAAATATCAAATGGATTAATATTGGAACTTATATTGGTCATTTTTATAGATGTTCTAAACAAGGATGTATTAGTGTATGATTGATCCTAAATGCATACATATCATGAAATCAGCAATTATAAAAAAGAAAGAAAAAATATATTTGCTTATCCTTTTTTAAGCAACAAATTATATGTGAGATGTATCTTACTTGTTAGAAATCAGTGAACACTATGTCACAGTATAACTAGATACTTTTGGGATAAAAGAAAGTAAAGGTTGAATGGGATAACCATCTAAAGAACAAAAAATAATCAGAATAGAATTAATATAAAAATGGGATGAACTTGATTAAAAAGTTAGAGGAAATTAGCAGTGGGAGAAAGGAAGGATATAAAAAAGTTTGGACACAAGAAATAGAGAAATAAAAAAAGGATTTTACATTGTTAAATGTAAAATAAAGAGATTGTGAAGATAGGAAAATAACTTGTAAAAATATTTAATGAATTTGTAATAAAAACTTTAGGCATAGAATAATTGGTAAATGAATACTAGCAATAGAGAGCTTAATTTATGATAAGATAGACAGAGGGACAGATACAAAATTGAATAGGATAATAAGAAAATTTGGAAAAGGAAAAGCAAGAGGATTAAATCCAACTAAAATGGTAATAGATATGGAAAAATATGCAAAGTGTTTATAAAATTATAGTTAACAATGAGACTTGAAAATTATATTATTACATTAAAAAAATGAGTTTTAAGTTGTTCAGTAACTAGAAACCAATAGGAATAACTTTTTTAATTTATAAATTTATCTGTATGTTTTAATGGATAGGGTCAAGATTTGGATGAATAAATGTAAAACTTTGGGCAGAAAGGATTTCATAAAGAGATAAGAAACATTATTTATTGTATCTCAGTTGTTTAAAATGTATTATAAGGAAAATACTTTATTATTAATTATATTTTTAGAAATAAGAAAGAATTATAAAATGGAAAAAAAGAAATTGTGGAGAAGTCTTGAAAATATGGGAGTAAATACTTTTACAAGGATAATTTATATATATATCAATTGAGAATTATAAAATCATAAAAAATTAACATAAAACTGTTGGTGAAATAATGATATTCATTATTATTGTTACAAATTATCCAAACCACTTTGAACACTTTCTGGCAAAATCTTTTATTATACATATATACACACACCTTACATTCTGACTGCCCTGCAGTCTTCTTCAGAGCTATGATATAATGAACAAAATAAAATACATAACTATATAAATAATACCATAAAAATTGTTATTATTTATTTTGTTTCTAAGGAGGTTTAGTTAGAAAGAGTATAAATAGCAATGGGTATTTCTATAATTAGATACAAGAAAATATACAGGTTGCTATTCTCCTTTATTTTTTGGTAATTATATAGTATTTTTTTAAAATGTTATAGAATACATCTTGTTTTTACAGAAGTGTGGAGACACAAGAAGAAATATGAAAACTAAATTCAGTGAAGAAAAGTCTAAGATATTAATATTGAATGAAAAAGATAAAATGGAAGACATTTGCTTGCAAGAAGTCAAGAAATAGACATAATTAGAAACTTTGTTAAATAAAAAAGAAATTATATAGATAGTTGGAAATTGGAGTTTTAAAAAAAAACATAAAAGAACAGGATCGATTAAAAATCTGGCACAAATAATAAATATGGATATGTAGATTTATTTGAAAAAAAAAAATGATGATAAACTTATTTAACTATTTGGAAATAATGCACTTTATCATTGGACAGAAAAATCAGACCTTTTAAATCAAATTTATAAATACATATTAGATAGTAAATTACAGATACCAAGTGAAGTTATTAAAGAGTGACATGAAATAAACTTCATTTTTATTGAGAGAAATCAAAAGTAAATAAAAATGTTTAAAAGATTTTAATATATGGATGAAAAGAGATTAGAAAACTAGGGTTTTAATGAATTATATAAAGAAAACAGTCAATACATGGGTAAAAAATATTTTATAATATGCAACATTATATACATTTTTTTTTTTTTTACAATCGTTATATACAAATTATTTCTATGTACTTATCAAAGAAAATGGGATAAACATGTAGAAAATGTATTACAGATACATAATTATTAGGGGTGATACAAGAGGCTAGATAAGTTGGTTAAAGAAAAAATAGAATTGTGGAAAATAAATATGAATTTAAAAAAAACTTGTTTGGAATTATTTAATAGAAAGGCAGGCTGGAACTTTAGATACCAGATAAAAAGTAAAAATGGAATAAGAATTTGAATTGTAGTTTATTGTAACCAGTTGGCTTACATAGCATACACTAATATAGTGTGTGTGCATAAATATAAATGTAAAATAAAGGAAAAGTAGAAATAAACATAGAATAAATTTTTGTAGATATTTTTCTATATTTCCTAAAATAAAATAATGATAAGTAAAGGGTTAAATAAATCTGGGTTTAGATTAAAATTTTGTTATGGATATTTGTAATTCTGATTTTGAAAAAAAAACAAGCATAATTTATTTTTAAAATCTTTTAATTAAAACTTGTACAAAATATCTTTTTAAATTAATGCTTGTTTGCATTTCTACTATGCAATTAAAAATTTTTGTAGATTAAAAAAAATTCTAAAGGATTATCACACCTTTGGTCAAATTTTAAAGATTAAAGTATTGATCCAAAGATTAAATCAAGAAAATATTCTGATGACTATTTACATTTTGGATTCATAAGTAAAGAATGAAGAGAGACTTATATATATATTACTTGCATGAAAGTTTTGGTGGTGGATTGCATGAAACCCAACAAGCTACAATGGTATTTGGAAACAGTTCATAGCAAAAACATTAATAAACCTTGGGATTTTTTTTGCTGCTAAACTAAAATCATGTGAAAATCAAATATTTTTTAAAAAACCTTGTTTAGTAATGAAAAGCTCTTCTAGCTTTCTATAAAGATGCATAACAAATAGGGATGCAAAAAAGTCACGCAACACTGGAGAAGAATTCATTCAGCCAACTGCAGTTCCTCTATCAAATGATAACTACATGATAATTTTTTTTCAGTTTAGTAAGAATTTCCATTTAATTGTTTATGCTCAATTTTGTGCTGGAATATGAGCTGTTATTTTTGTAAACCCATAGAAAATAGAGCTACAGCACTTGGAATATGCAATATAATGGACAATTTTTTAAATGATGCAAACATACAATGAAAAATGCACAGAAAATTGTGTTTCATCTCATACTGGAAATAAATTTGATAGAACAGATGGATTGATATAAGATTCTTTGGAAAAGCAGATTAGTCAATGAAGGGAGAATGCATAGTGCAGGATTTGCTGTAAAGTCTAATTTAACATCTTCTATTGATGAAATTCCTCATTATATCAACAAAAGGCTGGAATATGCACAGTTAATACTTAAGCAATGTCCAGAATGTTTCAGAGTGCACAAATGTTTGTAAGGCAAAAAATCTCCTCCATGTATCTGGACACATTGTGTGAATCACAGAGACGTCCTTCCTGCTAAAGTAATGAATCCTGCTCTGAACGTGGTGCTAACACCAGTTGTTAACTGTCTTGAATTATTTTAAAATGATTTTTTAAAAGTCAAGGCTTTTTACTGCACTTTATAGACAGATGGGTGTTCAACACTTTGCATTACTTTTTTATTATAAAATAAGTGTTTCTGGTATGGCAAATGTGTGTGCAAAAGCTAAAAATTAATTTTTAAAGCAAATGAGATGAAGAAAAAATATGACAAAAGCTTTTAATAGTTACTCACTTGAAGTCAGGTGTCTGTCTGCTCAAAAGCCACAAGTTCTTTTTTTTAATTTTTTTTAAAGTAATATTCATTAATAAATTAAACTTGGTTTAGTCAATACAGTTTGCATTTATTTATTTTTTAATTAATAATCTTTTTAAAACAACAAATACAAGAATATTGTAAAAAAAGTGTCAATAATAATAAAAAAATAGTACAATCCAAAAGAGAAAAACATATTAAATTTTACTCCTTACGTATTTGCAATAATAAAATCCTCCAAAATAAACTAAAACATGCATTTATTGTATTAATTCAAATTTCATTTGCTTATTTAAGTTTTAATAATATTTTTCAATAAATTAATATATTTTTTCTAAAATAATTAAAATTTTATCATTGCATAGTTTTAAAAAAAAAGCATTCCATGATAAAATGCATCAAAAATTAATGTCACATTCATGTTCAAATATGCATGAATACAAGTAAATTTATGAATAAATAAATTGTAACCAATCAAATCTTTTCACACTTGCATGAGACTTTTACAGAGCTTGATATTGAAGAGAAGTAACTAATTTATAAAACGTACAGAGAGCTTATGTAAATACTCTGAACAGGCACTAACCTGTATTCAATATGCTTTAAAATTCGCAATGATGTTAATGTTGGAAATTCTATAAACTATTGAAGAGTAGTAATTAATTTATAGAGCGCACAGAGAGCTTATGTAAATAGTCTGAACAGGCATTAACCTGTATTCAATGTGCTTTAAAATTCGCAATAATCAAGCATATTGTGCCAATAGAGGGAGAGAGATCTTCCAAACCACGACACAAGATCATCCGCTAGTATGTCTGTATGTTGGCTTCAAATCTGAAAGAATTTAATTGCTTTCAAATTATTTCAGCACACTAATCAATTTTTTAAATAAATGCATTATAAATATAAAATTTAATATATACATATTTCATGCATTTATTTTATTCTTTTCTAAAAAAAAACATTCTTCTGAAAACTTGATAATTGTTAAGTGATTTATGGAGTCATTGAATCAGAGTTTATATCGCCTTGTCAGATTTAGTGGAGTGTTGTAGTGATGGGATTAAAAGATCTCCATTTCAAAGTTTGATTCTATCACTTCTAATGCCTGAACATCACATGATCTTCTAAATGATAAATTTTGAGTTATGAACCATTTAATTATATATATTTCACATATGCTGAACTAAAATTGCAATCCAATTTTTTATATTAAATATAAAAATCAGTCTTGATTGATTTCTTGTCTGAAATATTCCTGAAATTTCATCTATAGATTTACATCTCATTTTCATAGATTTAACAAAAGGTTAAAAAGAAATTTTCTTAGTATTTAAATCAATAATTGAATTATCATTAAACCTAGAAACAATCAAAAATGGTCACATTCCATTTTTGGAATTATAATTAAAACACCCATATCAAAAACAGTAATTCACTTATACACTCATCAAAACTCATTAACATATATAAAATAAAATAAAAGTAACATTTTCAAAGCACTAGTGGAACTTTATAAATTGTATTATATATAATACAATAATCATATCCTTTACATTTAGAAAAGAAATTAATATGATATCCAGTTATTCTTTAATAAGCTGATTCATTTGTTAATACATTAGTGTTCAATTGTTTACTATCTAATAATTTTACATTACTGAACTGAAAATTTATTTATGATTTAATTTTGACAAGAATAATTCACCATATTTAGTTCCATAATGATTGAAAATAAGGACTTTTATTACAATATTGTTATTCTTAGAATTAAAATACCTGGTTTTTTAGCACTAAAACACTGTAGGATCTACCTGTTTTATTGATCTGCTCATTGCTTATGTTTGAAACAGATACTAATTATTAATCAAAATAAGAGTCATAGATCACATGACCTATTCTCTTAAGCTTGTAAGTTATAAGCAATAAGGATTGCCAATTCCTCAACAAGCTTTGTGGTAAATGCTTAGCCAGAGCCAGCACTTAAAATATCTCTGTCAGGAACCCCCTCCCCAACCCCTGACCATATATTTCATATTAAAAATAATTTATTTAACAGAACAATATCAATTATTTAAAAAATAAATAAATACATCAATGACGAATGTACACATAAATGTAAATACTTTTAAAATGTTTATGTTTTATTAAATTCACATATACTCAAAAAATGAAGAAAATAAATTTTGCTGTAAAAAAAAGATTTCAAAATAAAATAAAAAAATTTGCAAGACAATAAACTTTTAAATTTTTTCTCTAGTAATATTATCTAATAATGTATTATTAAAAATAAATAAAAATCAAATTATTATTTATTTGATATGACAAATTTTATTGTTTCAATTATCTCAAAAACTGATGCCAAAGAGATTTAAGAATGATTGCTGTATTTTCTCATCAGTTATATTAGATCTTTTTTAAAGCACTGAAAGGAGGATGTGGTTGTAATAAAAAGAATAACATCATTGTATTAAATCATTGCATGGCATTCTTTTATATAATAATAATATTTTCAACAGATAAATAAGTTATCTGATCGTTTTAATAAAATATTCTAATATAATTTGGAAATATGTTGCATTTGAAACTGAAGGAATTTTTAATTATGGTCCATTAAAAATTGTCATCTGATTTTTAAAACTGTTTTTATTATTACAATTTAAAAGGTAAGGAATAAAAATCTTTATTACTAAAAAGTGTTGTGTTTGGTTGAATTGCAAGTTTCAGACCCAAATCAACCATAATATCAAAAATATATGAACTCTCACAAAGTTAATATGTATAATTTATTAGAACAAATATACATACATGTTTATACCATTAATAAATACAATTTTACATATAACTTAGTCAATAATAAGTGGGTCATACCCAAATGGCTGAACTCACTTCCAGCTGTGTGTATTAGCTTACCTTGTGAGTTTTAGTCAAGGCTCTTCTAGCTGTACTAGACAGCTTGTCTCTAGTCAGCCATAGTCAAAGCAGCTTTCAGTCCTACCATGGACTTGCCTCACTGCATAGACATACCAGTAATGATTATAGAAGTCACACTTTTGCTGTCAAAAGTGGTTTTCATTGAGAGCACATTCAGTCAATCAGGTTAGACAGATATTATCTCTCTCACCTCCAAAAAGCTATTTATTGCCAGATCCCCTACATTACTGACAGCATTGCCTATTGGCCTGTACTAACCAATGGTAGGATTTTATACAAATATTTACACATTGGTTAGCAGCAATGAGTGCTCAGTTTGATCGGATAAGAAAGGAATCTGGATTCGTCAGCTTCTGAATGCAAGGTCAGATATGATAAAAAGTATACTTCAAAAATAGTTCTTTTAAATAATTTACTGAATAGATTGTTTCCAATCATAAATTAGAATTATCAAAAACTAGTCTAGCCTTTTAAGTACTTTATTAGATAATCAATGTCATTTTTGAATATTTACCTATTGAAAAATTTTGTGAAGATGTTAGAAAACATATTTATATTACAGCAATGTTTGATATGCACAAGAGGAAGCCATTGCTACTGTTGATGAAAATATGAGTTAGCAGAAATAACATCTAGTAATTACAAGAGATGAATGAAATCTAAAAATATAAATATAATTTAGTAATCGATGTTCAAAAACTCAGGCAGATTATCATCAAGTAATGAGAGAAAAATTAGCTGCAACTTTTGACTTGGATGATTCTCAGCTAAATGTGACTTGGATGTTTAACTATAACATAGCTCCCATTTTGCTGATGCTGCATACAAAAATTCAAAAAATAGGGAATTTCATAATAATGATTTAGCTACTTCAATTAAATTAGTTAATATTTATCCTGCCAAATTTATTGTATAGAGATGAACATAAAATTCTATTGTCATAATATACAAAAATTCTCAAAAAATTTTTATAATGATATTATGTTGTATTCAAAAAATATGACAGCCAGATTATATAACAAATCAGTTTATTCTGAATCTTTATGAACATCGTGATATTGAATTTATGTTAAAAAAACTGAATGATCTACTGCTTGAAAATTCGTAACAAGTTTGAGCACTGAATGTGAAGAATTGAGCTATGATTGTGGACCTTGAGCTCTGCAGTTACAAGGGAAGCATATAATTGTATGAGAACACCTTTATTGATATGAAGTAGATAAATAATAACATCCTAATTGTGATCTTCAGTGTGCCTTTTTTTTTTTTTTTTTGCAATCAAAACAGATCGTATTTGGTTTCAAAAAAGTGTTTAAAAGCAAGCTAAAAGATAAAATATTGTTTTCATGGGAAAGATATGACTCTGAGTCCTAGATGATTCTTTCCTTTCTAATTACTTTAATCTCTTTTGCGACAAATATCTTTTTATGAACAATTTCAAGATCTGTAAAAGAGATTTAAACTAATTACAAACGAAAAGACCAGCTAGGAAAGATATATTCATTTGATTTATAAATCGCTATTAGTGATGTATATACATGTAAATGTGTTTTGTGTATCTATGTTTATGCAGTTTTACTATATATATACATTCTAGGATATAATAACTAATGAAGGTAAATATACAAAATTATTTTATATCTGCAACAACAGCCACAAAGCACATTTAATATTTAACTATTAGTATTTATCTATTCATAGACTTTTAACTAGTTTTAAGTAATATTATATTCATAAAGACTATATCCGTTTAAATTATATATAATTTTTTTTAAAAATCTGTCGAGATGAAATTTGTGCATTTATCTATCCAATTTTTCGGTTTTCTATTCAATCCCCATTTAATTATATGCCACGAAATATGATATAGTAAAAATATGTTGAAAGCATGTTAGTCAATAATAAAACTAAATATTATTAAAAAAAAAAATCTACGTTGACTCAAAAAAGAAGAAAATTAATAGCACATTGAATTATCATACATATATATACAATATAAAAGAACAAAATTCTAATTTGTTTACATTTCTACGATTTGCACAATAACTATTTGAGACTCGTTTTCATGTTTAGACTTTAAAATACTTATCAATCTGTAAAAGCAATAAAATAAATCCTACTAAGCTGGTCAACAAAGTACTTTGGAAATGAGAAATCTAGAAAAGGAGTCAAATTTTTAGATTTTAGTCTTCAAATGCTAATTAAAAAAACTTGCTACGATTTTTTTCGCAATAAATTTATATGTATAAATTTTGAAAGTAAGCAATAAAAAGTTATAGCCGACATCTGTTGCCTATTAAAAACATGAACAAATTAGAATCGTTTTATACATTACGGATTAAGTCTATTGTACAACACTTGTTGCTAGGATAACTGAATTTTGTTAGATAGGATATAGTGAAGAATTAAATAAAAAGCCATTGTATAAAAACCAAGAACGATAACTATTATTTTTTATGTTTTGATTATGAAGTTCATTTCTAGAAATCATTGCGACTCATTTACCGTACATATATAGGGAAGATAATGCGTCATCCATATGCGCTAAATAACGATTCTCTCTATAAAATGAAAATTTATTTTTTATTTACAGTGAAAATTTTTCAACATCAAATAAAAATTTAAAAAAAAAATACTTCTGATATTTTCCCTAAGAGAGTGATATTTAAACCTAAACAATGGTGTCATTTTCATTCAAAAATAAAAAAACAAATAGAAAAATATATATATTTCATTAGAAACAAAAAAAAAACTAAAATATATATGTCATAAAAAAATTAGTTTGTATAGAAAAACTTGCATTTCATAATATATATATACAGTATATAATAATTGATCATTAAAAGATTTAGTTAACTGGTCTTCATATAAAAACCAGGTAATCCACTTCAAAAAGGAAAATATAGTCAAGCGTTGGTAGCCGAGAGGTCAGCACGGCTGCCTAGCAAGCAAGCAGTTGCTTGCAGACAGCTGTTGTAGGTTCGCTTCCCGGCCTATGCTTTGACATATGGGAAAAAAAAGGAAAATAAAGCTTAACATACATATATATTTAAAAATAAAATAACTTTTCTACTAACTGGAAAAAAGACTCTAATTATTAATCTGAAACATTGAAGAAATCAACAGGATAATTTCAAAATGTCAGTTCCATACGTTCTTGTATTTATAACTGTTATCATAGAATTGATTGTATGGCAAATGAACATGCATGCACTATGCATTAATATGCATAGAACAGCATACTGAATTTCTTTTCTAAGTTTAAGACCAAACAAATAGTAGGGCCTTTCTTGAGGGTACGATAAAAAAATTTAAGATTAGGTACACAATTAGATTGGTCTATATATTTTGGGGGCTCATGTAACCCAATTATAATGGCTTTAATTACTACATTTGTAATAAAATTACAGCAAAATCTCTATCGGTAGTGATTGTTTATGTTAATGAAAACTATTCAAATTTATGTTTGACTTTATAATAATTAGTTAAGAAAATACTGATAAATGTTAGTTTCAAGATTTTATCCAAGCTCAATGAAACTAATAATGTTGTGGTATTAGACTTTAAGATATTGCAAATAAATTTTGATTTTTTGTCATTTTTTTAATATTGTTTTTACTTTTGATACCTTTTTTTTACACTAAGATCTGATATCTGGAGATGTCTCTTTCACTTTACAAGTAGGTCTCACTTGCTTTCGGTATGGGTAGTATAAAAAAATCTTCTTTTATGGTACAATTGTCTTGGTCTTGTTGTTCTGTGCTTATGGGAGCATTTTATTTAACTTGTTTATTGTAAAAATATCATTGAATTTGAGTGCCTATTAGAAATATATCAAAAGGGTCATCTGAGATGTTAAGCACTTTTTGTTTTGATTTCAAAATAAACAAGTTTGTTTCCAAAACTCAATTCATGATTACTTCAGTTAGTGTTTACCCATTTAGTTCATTTAAAAACAATTTTTGAATTCTAAGTCAATTAATATCCAGTGAATAACACATCAATACATAATTATTTATCATAATGTAAGAACTATAACTATCAGGTGTTGATTATCTGAGTTTCAGACATTGTTTTATTCAATCGTTGCATATCTTAACTGGCTAAATCAGGAACAAAACTCTTCATGCTTTTAAGAAATTGAAATGATAAGATAATAAGGATATATCATACTTTATCATCTTCACCAATTTTATCAAAAATAAATAAGTTCTGAATTTTCTGGAGACATTTGATGTCATACATGTTTATTTTGTTTATTAATACCCTATTCTTTTTTAAGATAATAAAAATTGCTAAGTCAGAGTCAAATTTCTTTATTAATGATATAGAATTTATATTAATTTGGATCTGTAAATGGAATATATATTCTTTAAGCTCTTGGTGTGTTTTTAAAATATTCATATTCCTTTTTTTATGAAGGAAAGTATTTAATATGACCAACATGATGACATGTCAACAGATTACATATCATTCCCCCTGAGGATGGTTATCTAATATACATGTATTTGACTTCTCACAACCTTAGTATAAAAATTTGATTTGTGAGCCTTCTTTATTACTTTTTCATAGTCCTTAAATTTATTCCTGTTATTACTTGACTGATCAACAATTGATTCAGCTTAAGATGTTTAGGTTGCAGTCAGCATCCAATAGACATTTGTCATCAATTTAATCTTTCACACCACATATATCTCTTAAAGCATTACCTAGAAGATAATTTTAAATCACAGATTAATATTAATTTGTTTAGTAATCCACTGCTTTCTTCATAATAAATCAGTGAGTTAATTTTTATCAATTAAATTTTTATAAGTTGTTGATTCACACATATTGCAAAAGCTGCAATTTTTAATTTGTAGATATTTATATGATTTACTTTTTAAAAATTTCAGCCTATATCATTAATTAATATCAGAAAAACTCATCTTATTTTTAATGCATGCTCCCGATAGCCATTTTCCCCACCCTAGAGCCATTTACTATAATCCTGAGTCTTTAATGACTCTAGATAATAGTGCTATAATACCTCATCTGCAGAGTGGGTCCTAACATTTTTTGTCAATGAGATGTTTGAATTATAAGCTGGAACTTTCGCATTTGCACAACTAGCAGCATATTTAATTTCTTTACACCACTCAAGCTAATAAACTGAACTTAGACAACTTGCTTGCATCTTTATAAAAATCTTACACCAGATCAGTAATAATATATTTTAGTGAGTTAGATTTTTAACCTCTCCATAGATTTCTTCTATATCCATCACTAGACAAGCAAGTATCAATAATTATGTCAGTTAATTCTTAAGATATCCAGAATCAATTTTCTTCATCTACTTCTGAACAATATACTATAAGTTTTATTATAACAACATCCTCCGGTACCTTCTGGATTTTGCCTTTATCTGTGAAAATTTAGGAAATAAAACTATACTAATTTACTTATGCAACTAGCAATCGTTTTTAATTTTTTAATATTATGCAGACTAATATCTTGAAATTCAAAATAAATTCAAGATTTCAGATCTAAATAACTATGTCACAGTAAGCCAAGAATGTCACATAAAGTTTGTTGATATTCACATTCCTAGTTAAAAGGTTCATAGAATAAAACTGAAATATCTGGAATTATAATTATTAATCTTATGACAATTCAATAACTGAGTTAGCTTAAAATCTAATTTCAGGCAATAGTTTGAATAATAAGTAACTGCTACATTGCATTAGTTTGAGCTTTGACTCCTAAAAACTCATTAACAAAGATAAAATCCAGAAATTGGTCTAAGGATATAAATATAATATCACTTTTCAAAGCTAACAATAGATGGCTCTGAAGTAAAGAAACTACTCCTAGAAATATATGTTAAGAATAAATAAAGAAAGATATGATGCTTCTTTAATATCAACCTTTCTTGCTAAAAGGTTTGTAATTATTTCTTAGATCTTTTAAGTTATGCAAGTCAATTAGTTTGAGTTCAAAACATTAGAGTTTTTTAATTTTAGATTATTAGATGAAATAATATAAAAAATTAAAGTGAACTGTAAATACTTAAGTGCATTAATTTCAGCTTTAAATCCTTAATCTTCACTGATAAAAACAAAATCTAGAAATCATCTACAATGTGGATATATTAACACTATTGATTTCTATTGACTATTAAGCTTACTGTAGATTTCTGGTTTATGAAGAAGAAAAATGCTTTTGGAAACATAAAATCCACATAAATAAACTCATTTTTAATGCAACTTTTAGATCATGTTTTATTTATTATAATATATATATGTCTTCAGAGGGGAAAATGTAAAAAGCAATTAAGATTAAAATTTTAAGTAAGCATAACTATAATGTTAAAACCAATGCTATTCCCCATTCTAGTGTTATCTACTATAAACTTGAAAAAGCAATAAGTTAGACCAATTTTTGTTTTTTTCTTTATCAATGAGGTTATTGTTTTATCTTATATTGTGTGAGATGAAGTGTTAAATGAATTATTATAGAAATGTTTTCCTACTTAGCAAATTTATTTCCATCTTGTGCAAAATTTAATCCTATTCAACTGCAGCAGCTCTGCCACGTTTGAAAATAATACAATGATTAAGAATTAAAATTACAATTTTTTATTAATCCTAAAGTACTAAAATATTATACATCAACAGAAGACAAACTGTGGTGAACCACATATGATTCCCAAATCTACTCAGAGTAATTCCTAAGACAACAGTGATTTTCATTACTATATATTCTAAATTTTTATATCAATAATTTATAGAAGTATTACTCTTTGAGTATTTTATCTCATACATGTTTTAAAAGTAAATAAAAAACAGATATTTTGAAAAAAAATGTCAGTTTTTAAATGGTATCAGTAAAAAAGTTTTAATGTGGATTATATTTGGTTAATAAAATATGCTTCAACATTTGATGACCTGGTCACTTTCACTAAAATTAATTCCAAAAATGACTACTATGATATATATTAAATAATATTTTCTGTGGCTCTTAAGCATTAAAATAGTCTATAAAAATGATAATATGTAACTCTTATGTCCAAGGAATTTGTCCACCTTGTTACATATAGAAAATATAGGTTCTGTTAGCCAAAGTTGAACAGAAAATGAAAAATACAATTCAGATCAAACTATTGCTTACCCGGATGAATCAAATTATGCGGTAAATAATTGCTAGAGTTGTAATTAATTACTGATACTGTTTATATTATGTAAACCACAGAGTATATTATTTGGATAAATCTGAATTTTGATTCTTATGTTTGTAATAAAACTAAGTGGTGCGCTTTTATAATGATTATTCATGTTTGTGCCTACGTGTACATTAAAAGCATATATTACAAAAAAACTTGTAGTTAATAATGATTTCTTTTCACTTCGAATAATGATTATTTGAGAAGTTATTGGCAACAGTAGCGCCAAGTTAGGTTTTTTGATTGATTTAGTGGTTCAGCTAATTTATAAAGTTTTAAAAATTGCTTCTTCTCTGTTTTTATTATTTTTATTCCATTCACGTTTACATAAAGATTGATATCAAATAGTTTTACTCTTTTTTTTTTTTTTTTTTGATGTTGAGAGAAATAATAATTTACGAAAATCATCGGAAATAAAATACATACACTATAAAGAAATTGAACTTCAGTATGCACACAATTTCTTTTATATTTTATTTCAATACTTTTTTGTGGTTATATGTATGAATATGTCAGTGTGAGTTATCGAACTCAGGCTACTAATAAGATTACAGCTAATAAAAGTAGAACAATCTTCAGATATGAGGATTAATTGTCACCAATAAATAACTATTTTTTGATCAAAAATATCTTATGTCGCCTATGACGGTGGTCCATCAAAATCAGATATTGTTTTTCATGGAAGCTTTTTTTATTGATTCCATTTTGACAATTTTTATTATTCATATTATTTTACTTCTTTTTTACCTTTCTACTCTTAGTCACCTATAATTTAATAAAAAATCTCAGTCATTATTAGCATCTTCTTGTCATTATTCATCTTTTTAAACTGGGATCCCTTGATTGTATGACTTTATCATTGAGAAAGTGTATAGAAAAATGAACATATTGGAAATTTTTCATTGCATTATACAGGAGACAATAGTAAGTTACATTGGAATAGTACCTTCATTCAGAAAATGTATTCTTAAGATAATCTGAATTCTTAATTATGTCTAATAGATTGCTCGTTTATTTAATGTACTCACTATAATAGTAGTAATATCAATAATGGACCTAATAGTGCCCACCATTAAGAAATAATAATAATAATAATAATAATAATAATGATGATGATAATAATAATAATAATAATAATGATGATGATGATGATAATAATAATAATAATAATAATAATAATAATAATAATAATAATAATAAATAGTTACTCATAAATGAATATGGCCATTGACAAACTTCAAAAAAAGGAAGAAAAACTATTCCTAGAAATGAGTTTGCACTGACTATATAAACCAATCTGTAAAACACAAATACATTCACATATAAAACAAGCTGATTCATTTTTCAGTTTACTTGATATTTTATGATGTAATATTTTAGTTTCCTCAGCAGAAAATGTTTCTGAAATACTTCAACAACTGTGTTTAATGTATTTTATTCTCTGTTACATCTTCCCAATGAAAACAATCAACATTATACTTCTTTAGAATGTTTTTTGAGAAAATCCTTATAATGTTAACAGGATCTACTTTTCCTAAGAAACCTGTGTTCAAAAGTTTACCATAATACATTCTTTAGGAAATCTTTTATTATTCAATTTGTTTTACATGTCCAATTCAATGAAGGTATGACTCTACAATGATGGACCTAATACCGCTCACCAATAAGAAGAATATATTGATTGTTTTTTATGATCTTCACATTCTATTTTAAAATTTTAAAGAGCATTCTATGAAATTTTTCTCATACCTTTATGTTATGCTAATATAGTGTCCAAGTTTTCTTCCATGCAGTAAATTAGATAAACTAATAGCTCTATATACAGCTAACTTAATGGCAGTAGTTATTTCCCTGTGATAAAATATTTAATTTTTTATTAAAAGTGGCTATCACTCATTGTAATCTGCATTAAATTTCAACATCTAAGCCAATAAGGAAATAGAAATTTTTTTAACAAAGTTATATACCAAACATCTAAATAATAAAGATATAACCAGTTGACTGGAAGAATTCCATATTAATATTAATATTAAAAAAGTTGATAGCGAAAATATTAGAAATTACATGTCTCTCAGTCTTTTATTAGTTCTATATAAACTTTTTACCAAGATAATTACAACTCGTCTACAGAGAACTTTGGATTTCAACCAACCAAAAGAACAAGCTGAATTTAAAAGTGGTTTTGGTATAGTGGATCATATCCAAGTATTGAGAGAAGTAATAGAAAGGACCAATGAGTATTAGTTGATTTGTAGATTGTGTCTATAAACATTTCTTCAGTGATTGAAATATTGGATAATAAAGGTATGGACACAGAATATTGTCATATTCTGAAGAACAGTTATAAAAACATAACACCAATAAGAAGATTACATAATGATACTAGGAATTCTATCATTGACAAGAGTATACAACAAGGTGACTCCATATCTCCAAAACTTTTTACAATAGTGCTGCAAGAGTATTTTGTGGATTAAAATGAAAAGCTAAAGGAATAAAAGTAAATGGAGATTATTTAAATCATTTAGAATTTGCAAATGATGTAGTTTTTTTATATAATGTTTTAGAGCTTCAGGAAATGTTGCAAGAATTATCAAATGAAAGTAAAGGACTAAAAGTAAGCAGTATGAAGACTAAAGAAATATTCAATAGATTTTTTCAAAAGTCGAAAATAAAGATTAATAATGATGCATTAGAAGAAGCTAGCAACTACAAATATATTGGTCAGATTATTACTACAAATGAAAACACAACTGAAATTAATCATAAAATTAAATTTGTTTGGAGTCCTTTTGATAGAAATAAATTAATATTAAAAGGAAATATGCCTATGTTTTGAAGAGGAAGGTTTTTTGTAAATGTGTTTTACCAGTTCTTACTTATGGATCTGAGACTTGGACACTTAACAGAAAAGCAATACTGAGACTTTATATCACTCGAAGTAGTATGGAGAGATGCATGGTAGGTGTAACAAGAAGAGATCTAAAAATGATATATATGGATGAAAGGATAATCAGGTGTTCCATCATTAAAAGAATTAAAAGACTGAAGTGGAGTTGGGCTTGACATAATTCTAGAAAAGAGATTATATGAACCATTTATATCTTAAACTGGACTCCAAGATATTGATAAAGACCTAGAAAGAGACCACATATAAGGTGGATGGATGAAATACAGAAGTGCTGGGTGCTTTGGAAAAGAGAGGCTAGGGTTAAAGAAGATGGATTGAACCTGAGGAGACTTTCATCCTACAGTGGATTGATAATAGCTGGAAAAGGTGATGATGACATAGTTTGCTCTTTACAACAATTTTCTTATAAATTATGTGATCACATGTTAATACTCTTTATTAAATTGCGATTCAAACTATCCAACACCAGGTTTAAATTGATTCATGTCTTTTGCAAATGATCATCATACATTTGCAGTAAATCTTTATTCTTACTATTAGCAACAATATGAGTTATTGAAAAATTATAATAATCTTCATCAAACATTTTTACTGTATGCTTCTATTTAATTTATTCTGTTTTTGTGTGCCGCAATAAAATTTTGTAACTCAGTTTTCATCCATTTCCAATTTTCAATTTAGTTGAAACTTTGCATACATGTGTCTGACTATATTAGCAAAAATTTTGTAAAAATGTTTCATTTTTCATGTAATGTTGATGCTAGCAGTGAGTAACTGTAATCTTGGTAATTTAAAACTGATTCGTTAAAAACTGGATTATGTTTTTATTGAATTTCCTCTATTTTTCACAAATTCTGTCTAGATAAAATCGAATTTAAATAATTTCATCTCATTTTGATAATTTAGTGCTAATTTATAAAAGGTAGGAAATAAATATGATTAGTAAAATTTAAAGAAATGTTTTCAATCACTTAAATGCATTAAAAAATAAATAAATTTTCAATTTTCATGAATAAAACATGAGATATACTTTACATAAATAAAAATTAGAAATATTTTTTAAGAATATTAAGTTTAAAATGTTAAATTTTAATTTATTTATATTAAAAAACACATCAATATTGACACGAATTCGAACTTAGACTATTTTTAAACATGAGCACTCTTTTTAACATTTTACCTTCATATTCTTCATTGATATAAATATCTATTTAATTAAAGTATACCCCATGCTTTTATTTGTGACAGCTGAAGATTGTTTTTAACTTTCCAGTGCATTTATCTAAAGAAAGATATTTTTTTTAAATACTTTTTATATTTATTCCAAAAGCATATTTTCCTTATTAATAGCAACATAACAAACTTATTCTTTACACACCAGTGATTTTCTGATTGGTCAACATTTTTTATTATATTGAACATCAATTTGCTCAGAGACAAAGATATACATCCTGCACTTTCACAAGTTCATTCTTGTAAAGGAAATACACTTTAATATTTTTATTACAGCTTAAAAGACCTTCTGACTGATCATAGATGAGATTGTTACCTAGCAAAGATTCAGCATTAATTTACTCAGATTAAATCACATTAATATATCTAAGATTACCAGTTTAAAAATCAAATATAAATATCTATGCAATCAAGGAAGTCTACAGAGAATATTGGATTTCCACCTACCAAGAAAACAAACTGGATTTTAAAATGATTTTAGTACAGTAGATCATATATAGGTATTGAGAGAATTTATAGAAAGGACAAATGAATATGAGTTGCCATTATGCTTTGGATTTATAGATTATGAAAAGGCATTTGATTCTATAAACATTTCTTCAGTGATTAAGGCATTGGCTCATCAAAATATAGATCCAGGATATTGTCATATTTTAAAGAATATTTATAAAAATGCAACAGCAATAATTAAATTACATAATACTAGGAAAGTCAACATTGAGAAGGGTGTAAGACAGAGTGACTCCATATCTCTAAAACTTTTTACAGCAGTGCTGCAAGAAGTATTTTATGAATTAAAATGGGAAGCTAAAGGAGTGAAAGTAAATGGAGATTATTTAAGTCATTTAGATTTTGCAGATGATGTAGTTGCTTTTGCAAATAATGCTTTAGAGCTGCAAGAAATGTTGCAGGAGTTATCAGATGAAAATAGGAAAGTAGAACTAAAGATAAATGTTAAAAAGACTAAAGTAATGTTTAATAGATTTTCTCAAAATATGAAAATAAAGATTGATTATAATAAGTTAGAAGAAGTTAACAGCTACAATTACCTTGGTCAGATTATTAATACAGATAGAACCATAATGGGATGAATTAAACATGGTTGGAGTGTTTTTGATAGAAATCACTTCATACTAAAAGAAAATAAGCTTATGTGTTTGAAAAGGAAAGTTTTTAAATAAATGTGTTTTACCAGTTCTTACTTATGAATCTGAGACTTGGACATTTAATAAAAGAGCAATACAGAGACTTCATACCACTCAAAAAGTATGGAGAGATGCATGTTGGGAGAAACAAAAAGAGATCAAAATGCAATATATGGATAAAAGAACAACCAGGTGTTACTGACCTCATTGAAAAAATGAAAAGACTGAAGTGGAGTTGGGCTGAACATATTGCTAGAAGAGATGATAATAGATGAACAATTGAAATCTTAAACAGGATTCCAAGAGATTATAAAAGACCCAGAAAGATACCACATGTGAAATGGATGGATGAAATAAAAAAGTGTACAGGGATGATGTGGAGAAGAGAAGCTAAAGATCAGAGAAGATGGTTTGAACTTGGAGAGACCTTTATCCTACAGTGGATTGATAATGGTTGATGATGATAAATCATGAAAGTATTACAATTGTATGAAAAAAAGTTGTAGACTAGAATTCTCATTATGAGAGACTTCACAATATTGTCAACATATGACTATTTTTTTTAAAAAAATCAATTGCATAACTACTTGCTATCATGGATTTTTTCAACAACAATTTGAATTATAACATATTTTTAAAATTAGAATAACTGGCTTCTTTTAACTTGACTCATCAAGCTATAAGGATTAGATGTAAAATAAATATTTTGTCTTAACATCTTTCTTCTACATAACTAAGTGTGGATCAATTTTGTGTTTAGTCATCTTTGCAAACATTTAAAAAAAGATTGTGCACTGTGTGTGTGTGTTTTTATGAGATTATAAATAATTTCCTTATTGAAGAAAAAAAACAGTTGCTATAATATATTGTTTTATTTATGATTTTAGTAAAAAAAAATTTATTTATTTATTAATTGAAAGGAAAAATATCTCTTAATATAAAAGACTTTTGTAATAAATTTAAAGGATTTAGATATGTATAATTTTAGTTTTCATATTTATTATATTTTTTAATATAATTCTACAATTATCATTATGCAAAACTACTTTTAATTATTTATTTTATTAGTTAGATTTTTAAATATTAATTTCTAAAAAAAAATCAAATAATAATATAAACAATATATTTATATGTATATATAAAACAATAAATTTCAGTTAATGTTATTTTTCGCCTCTTTATCAATGTTATTATTAAAATTAATGGTATTTGTAAACTATTCACTGTACAGCCTGTGTTGGCGCTGTTTCTGTATAAAATCACAGAATTATACTGCTTTCGTGGCCGAACCTACGGCTAATATACGAGTGATCATTAATATACGAGTAGATCGTATGTAGTGGTTATAATACGTGGCCAATTCTTTCGCATATCAATAAAACTATGTCTACTAACAATACTATGATTGTATAGTTTGCCATTGATTTTGTTGTGGGTTGAAATCCTATGCATATTGACAAAATTTGTATTGTCGCTAGAATTTAAGATGAGAGTGTGAGCATTGTCATCTTTTTCAAGTGTTTATTTGTTGATGTTTATGATTTTCGGTATTTCCCAACTGAAAGATTTTTGCGTACTAGTAATTTTCAGCATATTATTGATATTTGTCAAAATTTGTTTTTTTTTTTGCTAATTTTGGCTTTAGACAAAATAAAATTTCTCAAGCTCTCTGGCAGATGATTGGAGTTGTTTGCGGAAAAATATCGTTTCTGTCATGACTCAGATGAGAGTTGAAAAAGAAGAACAAAATGTCTACCACGTTATTATATTTGTGGGACATCCCAAACAGAGAAAGTGAGGCAGTTGCATTTTTGCAAGCCCAAAACATCCTGCCATTTGTTACAGTTGATTTAGTTCAGTCATATGTGGTTAATAAATTTATTTTCTGGAAAGAATTTGTGTTTTGTTTGCGGTTATTTTTATCTGTAAATCATGTAATTAACACCCAGAATGACAGTCTTAAAAAGGGGCAGCATAGTTTGTTGGACATCTCTTGATTGATTGATTTTTTTAAAAAAAAAAACTTCTTCTTTTGACATACCTATTCGTTCCATTTAGAAGCAAAAAGAGGTTTTTTGTTGTTGTTGTTGTTGTTGTTTTAAATCAATAAACAGCACGTTAAGTAGATTTTAAAAAATGAACTAGAGCTAATTTTTGTTGTTAAAAAAGAATAAAAATACCGACGTTTTATTTGTTATGAAAAAAAAAAATCTTTAACAAACTTGTATGACTCTTAAAAAAGATAAATAAATAAATCCCACAGAATGTAACAAAACAATTCTTTTCATTTATAAGCAAATACGGACATCTGAGGTGGAGTTTGTCAGACAGGTTTGAATTTTTTTTTGTTAAATCAATCAACAGCAAACCCCCGCATTTTTAACATAATTCAAAAAGAAAGTGTCGATTCTAATTTTAAATAACAAAAAAAAAAAAAAGAAAGTCATATGTAAAGCAAATTGTGTATATTTGAGATATTCCAAAAAAAAGTTAAAACTGTCCCTTATACTTTGAAATGTATCGAATCCAAAAAAAAAAAAAAAGACGTCTGTAAAAAAAAAACAGTAGATTTAGAATGAAAATCCCCCCCCCCCAATAAAGGCGTATGTCAAAAATTATTTACTTTTGAGATCCAAAAAAAAGGTCAAAGGGTACATTATAGTTTTAAATTTATCAAATGAAAACCAAAAAAAAAAAAAATTATATCCAAAACAAACAACAACAATATATTAAAAAGAAAAAAAATTACAGCCGTATGTCAAAATACGATCTATTAGATAAAAAAACAAAAAATCTAACAGCCCAGTAATGTTATATTGCTCTGTTTTTAACTAGAAACAGCGCCACCAAAGGCTGCACAGTTAATAGTCTACAAATACCAAATTAATATATGAAAAGAAATTATATCAAAAATAATATTTATTTTAAGGAAAAAAAGATGGCCAACAAAAACCATTTCTATCTTAGTTCATGAATTCTAGTGAATATTTAAAGAACGGATTTTCATTTTAAAAAAATTGTTATTAATAATGACTGATAAGTACTTCTATATTTTTTGGAAATAGATATAGATTAATTTTAAAACATTAAAAATATTTTAATTTTAAAAGTATGATACTAAAAATTGCACTTTATGGAATAAATTTAAAATTAATAAGTTTTTAAATATTTGATAATTATTATATTTTATTAATTGTTTATATGATATATTAGCTTTTTGGTGCATTTAATATTTACTTTCTATGATATCTTACTGTAAAAATGGCATCTTTAACAGATGCATAAAAAAATTCAATATGGTGTTATTAACAAAATGGTTAAAGTTTCAAATTTACTTTACATTATTAGTAATTAATTCATTGAACACACAGAAAGCATATGTAAATACTTTTAAACAGGTTTTAATCTGTGTTCAATGCACTTTAAAATTCATAATAATCAGCATACTTTGCTGATGGAGAGACCTTCCAAACCACAACACAAGATAGCGACTTTTATAAAGACAAGAGCTCAATGAATGAATTACTATTCAATAGTTTATACAATTTCCAACATTAGGATCATAATATTAATTTGGCTGTAAATTACAAGATTTCATGTAGGTTAATTTGTAAAGGAAATAGTGGATTTAAACAGTGGAGAAAATAACAACTTCACACTTACAAATCAAGATGCTTCAGATTCGCCTATATAAGTGAAAATTTAGGTTAAAAATAAGACGGCCACTCTTATCTTTATAAAAGCCACTATCTTGTATCATGGTTTGGAAGGTCCCTCTATCAGCAAAATATGCTTGATTATTATGAATTTTAAAGTGCATTGAACGGAGGGTTAAAGTCTGTTTAAAAGTATTTACATTATTAGTTAACTTTTTGTTATTGTAATATATGTTCAAAATATAAAATGAAAAACCAAAAATAATTGGCCAGCTAAGCTTGCTGCTTTTATTAAAGCCATAGTAATTAATTTCTTCTAAATTATATATAATTGTCTTTTACAAGATGATTTATTCATGTTTAATATTACTTTTTATAACACAATATTAGAATAATTAAAAACAACGTAGTTAAAAAATATTAAACTAAAATACTTTTTCACCTTCTTTATGCTACTCACCCTAAACTTACACACAGACTTATTATATATCTGTGTTTGTATATGTAATATATAGAGTATATAAGTACAGACTTTCACACGACCCACCACTCTCCACACTATCTCATAACACTGATACACTAGAACACACATATGTTGAAAAGATAAATAATCACCAATATACATATTTCATGCTAAACCAGCAATCATCACTTGATCTAGATTACCATCTCCACACCTATAAGTGCTCAGATATATATTAAGATAGTCAATCCTCATTTTTTAATGGACAGGCTTTACACTCCAACTCCTCAACCATCCATTCAATTAAAAATCTGATGATGGAGTGCTCAAAGGCCACCCTAAGGCCAAGATTCTTGTCACACCCATGTTGACCTAAAGTCAATCTAACCCCTCATGTACAGGACCTAATCCATTTAATACATAAGCATTCCATCATCAGATTTTCAATCGGATAGCAGGTTGAAGAGTTCGAGTGTGGAGTACATTGAAGCCCATCCATTAAAGTATGAGGATTGGCTATCCTAATATATATCTGAGCACTTATAGCATATATGTGTGGAGATGGTAATCTGGACCAACTGATGATTGCTGATTTAGCATGAAATACGTATATTGGTGATTATTTATGTTTTCACCATATGTGTATTCAAGTGTATAAGTGTTATGAGATAGTGTGGAGAGTGGTGGGTCGTGTGAAAGCTTGTGCTCATATACCCTATATATTATATATATAGACACATGTATATAATAAGCCTGTATATTTTAATTATTATATAGTAGAGATGTCTGCCCATAGTATATGTATTAAATGGATTATGTCCTGTACATGAGGGGTCAGATTGATCTTAGGTCAACATGGGTGTGTCAAGAATCTCAGCCTCAGAGTGGTCTTTGAGCATTCCATCATCAGATTTTCAATTGGATGGACGGTTGAAGAGTTGGAGTGTGGAGTAGATTGAAGTCTGTCCATTAAAGTATGAGGTTTGGCTATCTTAATATATATCTGAGCACTTAAAGCATATATGTGTGCAGATGGTAATATGAACCAACCGATGATTGCTGGTTTAGCATGAAATACTTATATTGGTGATTATTTATCTTTTCATCATATGTGTGTTCAAGTGTATCAGTGTTGAGATAGTGTGAAGAGTGGTGGGTCGTGTGAAAGTCTGTGCTCATATACCTTATATATTATAAAAGATCTATATTGTATATAGAAAACAGAATTTATATATATAATCATTAGTTTAGCTAATACGTAATAATAATAATTAAATGTTATAATTAATAAGAAATGCATTTATAAACACCGAGATTTCACATACAAAAAAAAAAAAAAAGCTACATATTTTAAATTAATTTTAAACGTAATAAATAAACATTTGTTTTTGTAGATTCTAGCATTAAAAAAACATGTATTTATATACCGTATAATAAAACATGTATTTATACCTAACTTTTATGTGAATAAATCATTATTAAATTTTAGAACTTTTTTTTTCTAATTCTTTTTTACTTTTCAATAGTATTACTGGACTAATCATTAAAAATAAAATAAATATTTCTTTCATGTTTTACTTTATGAATGAACTTATATCATAATATAATATTCTTTGAATTAAAAACTAAGTTTTATTTACAAATAAACAAAACAGAATTTTATTAATAAATATGTTAATGCACAAAAACAAAACTTTATTATTAAATTAAATAAGCTTCTAAAAATAATTATAATAGAAAAATATATTATAAAAATGAATTTATTTAAGTTTTTGCTGTTATTTGTTTCTGCAGAATGATGTTATGTTTAATCTCTAAAATTTTAAATCTATACTGGAGGTAGAATAAGTTTTTTTATATATACTATTAATTTAAAATTGCGATTATTTATTAAGCGCATAGTAAACACTTTAGAGAAAGGCTATAACCTTTATCATACGCGCCTTGAACGTTTATAATAATTAAACGAAGTCTTTTCTTTTTTTTTCTATAGAGGGATAGGACGGCTGCTCTTATTTTTATAAAGTCGCTATCTTGTGTCAGGCTTGAGAGGTTCGTCAAACGTTCAAGGCGCATATGATAAAAGGTTAAAGCCTTTCTCTAAAAGTATTTATGTGACTAATTGTAAACACAAAGAATATTAATTCCAAAAATACAGAGATAAATAGTAGTTAGTAAATAGCAGTATAACCTAAATGCATTTTCAATGCTGAGCATTCTTGTCAAAGACAATAGATATAAAAACTTTAAAAAGAAACCATTATACATGTCAAACCTCAACAGGGAAGTTACAACATTGCCAGTCTAATTACACACACAGTAGTCATCTCAACACTACTAAGCTTTCATTAGAAATGAACCAAGCTGCTTTAATTTTTGGGTTTTCTATCACATTCACTACAGACCATTTTTATTCCACTATGACTGAAAATGTGATCAAATAAACACTCCTCTTCAAAAACATGGATGGCATCAATGAATCCAATTTAGTCTATTGTAATAATTCATATGCTGCTTAAGCCTCATATTAAGGATTTCTCTGGGTACATAATAAACATAATGGTAAGTATGTTTCTGGCACTTAATCAAATAAACAATACAAGGACATTCCTTAGGATCAACTCTATTCTTCCTTATTATAGTTTTATATATATATATGAGTAATTTTAACAATTTTAAAAAGCCTACAAATAAATTATGGCTTATCAAATATGAACAATGAAACATAAACTTTTTCATGGAATAATCAAATCCAAAAATGTTATTACATTAATTTGAGGTCAGCTTTCCAAAGAATCATTAAAATAAATTTGGAAATAATACCCACTTTTCTGTATCAATATCCATCAGATTCTTATTCATACAAAAAAAAAAGAGCATTATTTGCAAATCTATTTGAATGCTTCTTGGGAAATCTAATAAATAAACTGATATTGATACAAGACAGTGAGAATTACTTGCAAGTTTATTTAAATAATTCTTAATGCATGGAACTTATAATTTTTTTTAAAAAAAGTAAAATATAGTTTTACAGAATTTATATAAATTTAAGACATCATATGACTTCAATGAATTCATTGCTGTTTCAACAACAAATTTTTTTCAGACTTCTATGCCTCCTACTGTAAGTTTTAGTAACTAATAGATGACAGTTGATTAATAGTCTCTATCGAGTGCTGTCATGTCCCATATCCCCAGACAAGTTTCAAGCTTAAAGCTTTCATCAGTAAGGAGTTTGGATCTTGGAACAATAAATTTTTACCTCTAATATGTGGCCAGATTGCCCTCTTGGGGGCAAAAATTAAATTTTGGGGGACAAAAAAAAACTCAGGATTTCAATCAGGGATTCTTTCAAACAGGCCTAGGTGGCCACCCCACTGTTTTTTAAATGTGATGCAAATAATTTTTTGCTTCTACTTTAATGGCACATGGTTGGCATTGTTTATGTATTCTCTTATTCGGCTAAGAAATCATTTGAGTTAACTATTTCTAATTTCTATATGATAGTTAGAATAGATTTGTTTTTTATGTAGACTTTATTTTTTTAGCTGCATTGCTTTTTAAAATAACATGGGCTATGTAAGATTAAATAAAACTACCCTTTTATTAGAATTTAGTTTTTAATTATTTTTTTATTATTTAATTCCTAATAAGTTTAACTTTAATTAAAATTCTTTGTAGCTTATTGTTTATTTTTTAATTCTATGTAGTTATTCAACCCATCAACAATCATGACAAATGCTGAAAAGAAAAAGTGCCAACTGTATATGGAGGAATATCTGACCTATGGTTTTATTGAAAGTCCTTTCATCCCAAGACAACTGATGTGTCTTTTATGTAGGAGTTCTTTTTCAAATGAGATGATGAAGACTTCAAAAGTATTGCATCATTTAAAAAGAAAACAGCTGGGAAAAGTTGGAAAACACATTGAATATTTTGAAAATTTAAGACAGAATTTTGAGCAATGTAACATTGTTACTTCTTTATTTAAGAACACACAAACAAATGGTGTTGAAATGGTTGCATTTAAATGGTAATAGTCTTTCAGTTGTTGATGCTGTTATATGTGTTGATGCTGTTATATGACCCTGCCTTTGAGCAAAATGAATCTATGAAATGTCAATTGACATTGAAGCACAGCTAATTTACAAACTAAAACTGAATCATTTTTCACATCCACACTAAAATGACAATAAGGCCCTTCTACAGACATACATTGAATGCAAGAAGAGATATTGCTTCTAAAATCTTTACAATCTGACTGTACTAATGCATTTATTTTTGTTGCTGTAAAAATTTGGTTTGATGAAAAACAAGTACCAGTGGAAAATACACCACCTTCATGGTTTGAAGACATAAAGGTTTTAAATATCATCTAAGGGTAGTCTACTCCAAAGTTCTTGCAATACACTGTTGTTCACTGGCATAATCTGGTTGTAAAAATATTAGTTCAGTTCTTTATCAGTCTCTCCAGTATAGTTATTAAAATGATTCATAAAATAGTATCACATAGTAAATATGCTCATCTCATCAGGAAATTTTGTGTTATGTGGGATTTCTTTTCTATACAAAAGTCAAATGGTTTTATAAAGGATCTTGTCTAACAAGATTTGTAGAACTTTGTCATATCTCTAATTTTTTTTTAAGCAAAGGAGATCAGCAAACACAGAAACAATATACACCATATGGCTCAAATTTTTCAAAAACTAAATGAAGTATCACTTCAGTTTCAGGGGAAATTAATTATATTGATAGACTGCAAAAAAGTATTGAAAGCTTTTACTAAAAATCTGAAATTATTTGAGAGCAATTTAATGAAAAAACAATTTTATGGAATGGAAGAGTTAAATGAAATTAATGAATTATTTAGCAAGAATGATCTTACAACATGTTCAGATTATTTGGTTTTCTTAAAAGCTAAAATAAAAAATAGATTTTTTTAGATTTATTTTCCTTTGAAATAATGGATATTAAATCCATTTGGATGTGATGGTGAGTCTGCTAGAGAAGATATTCAAGACTCATTGAATTACAATCTAAAGTTGAAATCAAATATAAATTTAAAGATGGAGTAACTGAATTGTGGGGATCAAAAACAAGTAAACTTCTATATCAAAAACTCTGGTCTGAAATGGTCAAAATACTTCTATGTTTTCCAATATCTTATATGGTTAAAAATAGTTTTAGTTTGGTCAATGCAATATCAGCAAAGAAAAAAACAGATTTGCTATATGTTCAGGAGTAGATATCAAAATTAAATTTACTGGTATCAGACAAAACATTGAACTTCTAGATAAGAAACATCAGGCAGAAAGATCTCATTGAATAAAGGGAATAAATTTATTTTTTGTTTAAAATTTTATGGTGGGCAATTATAATTGGGGGTGGGGGGTAATACTTAAAAAAAGATTTTAAAATTTTGATCTAATGCATCTTCTCTCTAGTAGCCATTAGATAATGAATAGGGATGCATTACGAACTATCATCAGACATCACTTTGTTACTAAACTTACAATAAGTGGCATAGAGATTTTAAAAAATTATATGAAATAGCTATAACTAAGGTGAAGCTATATGATGGAGTCATGAAGTCATATGGTATTTAACTGATTTTATACCAATTCTGGCTACAGGATAAAAGTGCAGATAGTTGTTAAAAAACTAAAAACAACATAATATATAAATACTAAACTGGTTTTAAATTTATATTATTATACAAATAAGTTGTCTTAAATTGAAAATGTGTGCATCGTTTTTAATCTGGGCTGATAGTTATATAGCAAAAAAAAGAGAGACATGATGTTTTAGATCCACATGAACTATTCTAAGATCCAAAGTATATCTCTGATAAGAGCATAATCTTGGGATACGAATGTGAGCATTAGATAGCGATTTATTAAGTATTAGCATCTGATGTCTATTAGTTAGTAAAACTTAGAAAAAGTGGCATGGAAGTATATAAAAAAATCTACTGAAATTTAAGATATAAATAAATGAAATTTTTTTTTTAATTATTTTAAAAACATTAATTTCAAAGCAAGCATATTAATAACATGTATTAAACTAAAAAATAAATATAAATGAGGCTATTTTATTTATAATTTATTCATGTAAACCAGTTCTCTTACTTAAACCAAAGTTCTCTCTAAAATATGCGACATTTTATAAATATAGGAGTTGTTAATTTTTATTGGGAAATATTTAAAACTGTTGTACGCAATGCGAAAATATTACAGCCAAAAATTATACAGAGATGCCAATCATTAAAAATATTTCGTATCAATATTCCCTCTTGTTATTATTATGTATATTCGCACATACATTTAATCATTTCAGCATCTGCATCAGGTTAACAACTATTGCAAACGACAGATTTACTTTCAAAGTATAGTTTTTTAAATTAATTATCGAACATTATTGAATCAATAATAAAATTTAATTAAAAAAAACGATGAACTTAATTACAGATTGATAATTAAATATTTATGTAAAGCTATTTTGAATATCCATTATTAAAAAGAAACGAAAACTATTTTAAATCAGAGTTAAACAAACTTCTAGTCTAAAATTGTGCACAGATACATTTAACAATGAACAACCAATTAATTTCTACTTGATACAGTTTATCATACTATGGATTAATAATTCGGCTGTATTTAATTTTATTTTTTTATATATGAGATTAACATCATTAGGAGTCACTAATAAATAAATATGGGTAAATTATCTGAAAAAAAAAAGAAGATAGATAGAAATTGTCATTGTTTTCAACTATTATCTATCCACTGTAGAATGAAAATCTCTCCAAGTTTAATCGAGTTTCTCCGAGCTCCAGTTTCTATATTCCACAACACTCTAGCAAACTTTATTATTTCATCCATTTGAAAGGTGGTCCTTTTTTATTTCTTGGAATTCAATTTAAAGATTCAGTTGTTCATCTATTATCACCTTTTCTAGCAATAATGTTTTCAATGACGTCAGTGTTACCTCTTTCTTCTCTCACAGAATTTATTTTCGATTTCTTCTTGCTATTTCTGATATACATCTCTCTCTCTCTTTCTATTTTATTAAATGGTCTAATGATTCAATAAGACTGAATTTAATTGTTTATATGTGTTATTATATGATATTCATTTATGTTTTAAATCGCTACTTAAAGATTTCAACACTACTTTTATGTTAAGAGAAAGATGCTTAGCTTTTCTTCCCATATTTTTTTAATAACTTTCTCCCTCAAGAAAAACAATAATTCTGAAATTTGTAAGTTCCAGATTTCCTCTTTCTTCTATTATAAAGAAACTTTTCCCGTGTCTCTTCAGTATTAAATATAGCCAGCTAATCAGCATTTAAAAATTAAACCTATTCATTATTAACTTAAATTTCACATGTCAATAAAACCTTAAATAAATAAGGTTGCAATATCTAATCCTCATCATACAAACATTTCCATTATTTTTTCAATTAAGCTTTCATTGGCAGAAGACTTTTCTATGAACATAAAAAATTTAATGTCAACTTACAATTTATTTGTCAACACCCCATTATTTTGATGAATCTCCTATAAAATAACGATCATTTCTCATTTCTGTAATCAGTATTTGACAGATCAAAGCGCACTTTGCAGCCTTGGGTTTGACTAATATTCAACTTTTAGTATGATTTTTTTTATAAAAAAAAACATAAATCATTCTTTTTGAATAAATGCAAAGATCTGCCAATGGGTCATGATTATAAACTTTGATGCTCTCAGTTCTATTCTAATTGTAGTCTTTTTTCTGGCTAAAAATGCTATTGCCAACACAACATAACTTATTTCTCAAAGCTTTCAGTATAAAAAAAGAGCCTTTCTCCTTTCTATACTTATGCAATCTCTTGTGAATTTAAATTATCCATGTTTACTTGATGGTAGTGAATTTAATCTCATGTCTCAGGCTAATATCTTATTTCTATCTTCAACAGAAAGAACATGGGATTCAAAGGTGGAATAAATGCAGTAATATATCAAGTCAGTCATTTTAACTTTTCTTTACTATACAGTTTGAATCTAAGATAACCTGTTACATATTTATATAGAACTGATATCAGATCAATAATTACATATTTGTATTAGCATCATTTCTATTCTAACAAATCCTTTTTTCTGACAAGAAATGCTATTATTAACACAACATAACTTGTTCGTCATAGATTATTATTATATTAACAAGAATATTTCTGTATCCTTCTGTCATGGAGCATAAAAAGAAGTTAAATCTATTTCTTGTCATTTCTAACTTTTTTTTGTTTTATCAACAAGAACTTTGGATTCAAATCCAGAGCCAACATAGGTTACAATAGATGGTATTAGAATGCAGATAGAAAAAAAATGTTATTATTAATATAGTAAGCTTTGAGAGTCAAGAGATGTTGTGTCAGTATTAATATTTCTAGCCTGAAAAAAGGTGTCTCAATTAGAGTAGAACTCAGACTGTAAAAATGTGTAGTTACTGCTTAGGTGTCATATCTATACAAGCAGATTATCTAGAGTTCAAAACCTTAGAATTTTTTTTCATTTCATGTTTAAAAGTTAATAATAAATAAAAAGCTAAAAGTGCATAGTTGCTTTGGGTCCAACATTAAAGCCCAAATCTTATCAATATAGACTAAATCCAGAAACCAGTCTAGAAATGCAAATTACTTTTGTAACAATGACAACTGACTCTTGATAGTGTAGTACATTTTGATAATTAACTGACATTTTGTTAATATTAAAATAATAAATGATAATAAGTCTTGATAAAATAATAATTCATACAACCAAGGAAAATTCATGAAAAACAGCAAAACATTCCAAAATGTTATGATCAAAAAGTTTTTTAATTATTACATTCTTAGATGCAATTATTTGTAATGTTTTATTTTTATTCTTGATATTTTAAAACCAGATGCAACTAGCATATACAATATAAGCTAAACTTACTAATATACATAATGAAATCACTTGGTTTATATACTTTATATAATGTCACACTTTTTTAACATTAGCAAATAGTTTATAATTTCAATGGTTTAGCAAACTTCATCAGAACTGTAATTTGCACAGAGCATTCATAAATATAAATACTCCATTATAATAAATTATATATTTTAAGCAAAACAAAATATTTTATATATCATTTACAAATGTGAAAAATAAAATGTTGCATTAGATAAAATGGATAAAAGAAGTGATTTCACTATTTATATTAATAATAAAATAGTCAATAATAACATTACTTTTATAACTTATAATAATCAAATTTAAAATTTTCATTAACATAATTTACAGATGATTTAACTAACTGCAAAAAGTTTGTTGTGGCCCTGTGCTATGCATGAAGCTTTAAAGAAATATAATAATTTTACTTCATATCAATTTATGCATGAGCCATTGGTGTCAATATGGGTCAACAATGGAAATATGAGAATAGCACCAAATCGACCCCAGATTAATTTCTGGCTATTGACCTGCCATAAACGTCAATGCTTTACTCATCTTATGTTATCAAATTAATGACTAGAAATTCACAAATATTTTAAGGTTTTTGAAGTCATATGTTATTTTATTTTAGTCTCTCCATGGGTTCCTCACTGCTGAAAATGGTCTCAATGAAATGCTCTCTTATTTTCATCATCCATATTTCTCTATTCATAGCATCTGCATCTGACAGATAATTATTCCCATTTTGTTTATCAGATCTTCCTCTGTTTTTTATTGCTTCCCAATCAATTACAATTCTTGGTTTTCTGTTCTTCTTTATTCTTTTAATCTGAACATACAATCATAATCCCTTCCTTCAATGTCTATTATCACATGTTTTCACTCTGATTCTCTGATTTTTTGATTTGTCAATATTGTTATTTTTTCTAATCTCCAATAATTGCCAATAATTTTGTTTCACTTTTCTTTGTCATTATACATGATATCTGGGTATCATATATAAGGTTTTTTCCCCCATTTTCATCAGTATGTTATTAACTTCACTTTAGTACAATAATAACAATTTACAAATACTATTGCATATGTATTGGATATTTAATATTTAAATTATTAAATTGTTTCAGAAAAAGCTTTTATATTAATTGAAAGTAAAATATATTAAGAAACTCATCAATTTCTTTCTCATTTTCTATATTTTTCTCTTTCTATTGGTTCTCTTTATTTTAACCTGCCTAATTTAAGTAAAGTCGTAATTCACATATTTAGAGGAAAAACATATTTTATATTAAATTCTATCTTATTTAAGGAGATTATATATTGAAAACTACTTCAAAGATGTGCACATCTTTAACCCAGGACAAATTCTAAATAACTGATTTTAAAATGAAAGATTATCTCTAGTACGTTTTTTTTTTCCGTTTGTTTTTTTAGATGAACTGTTTTCATTTTCTTTAACCTGTTTTTTTTTTTAAACTTCTTAAAGAAAGTTGATACAATCAGAATTGTTTAAAGTAAAGTCTAATACAAAACACTGTATAATTTTCCCATCATTTATGTAACACATTTTTAAAAAAAAAAAAAAAAAGATAGAAATAAGTTTATGGACATATTATTCTTGAAACTTCGATATCTGGAAAATAACACAAAATAAACCAGATGAAGCAAAACAAAATATCATAGTTTGCAGGTTCCTGGTGAAAAAATAGCCAAATAGGATTGCTACCTATTTGATCCTTACAATGCAGGAATACACTAATTCTCATGAGATAAGCAACAGAACGTGTGCAAATTTTTGTATTGCTACAAATCACTGTTTACGTGACTCAGTTTTGCTATTAGAAGTCAAACTGTTTTTATATGGTTATGAAAAATATTCTGCAGCAGGACTTAAGTATTTTGTTACAATCAATAAACAAAGACACTGCTGTCCAATTGTTTTCAGAGGGCAGCATCACTTCAAACCCCCTTATGATAAGCTGAACAACAAGTGATATTGTTCATGTAATTATCATATGATGTAATATTAACTAGCTGCCAAAATAGTTTGCTCTTAGCCAAAAGAAAGCCTTTTGATTATTTTTTTTTGAAATTTTAAAAGAAGCTAGTAGGACAAATTCCTAATATCCACTGTTTTTGTCACTGCAACTGATTATTCACATGATACACAAATCTGGATGCGATGCTCGCCAATATTCATTAGCTAGTATCATGAGTTTATTATATTTGGCCTCTAAATTTATGATTAAGAAAGACTATAGTTTTTCTTCTCAATTGACTGCAAGTTTTCTTAAAGAAAAGATAAATGTGTGTGTGAATAAACTGTAAAACATATTTACAATCATGATAAACAAAACTAAATTATGGTTCTTAATCCCTGAAGACAATAAAGTTACCAGACAATACAATTATTGGTGGGTGAAGGCAGAAGATACCAAAACCCCCTTAAATGCAGAATAGACAGTCACTTGATAATGACTTTCTATTTAGTTACCTTCAATGGTACATCATTTTCAAGTGAAGAAAGATCACCTGAATTGAAAAAAAACTGTCTAATATTAAATGATATAATCAGCTTTATAAAATTAAAAGAAAAAATGAACAGAAATGATTTGAAACATAAGCATGAATTTCCCTACAAAGCACAAATATTGAAAACATAAGTGGAATAGGCTTTATTACAAGTACAAAAAAATTCTGTAATTGGTAAAAAAAAAAAAAACTATTTTATAAATTCCTTCATTCAAAGAAAAATTCTAAACAGAAATGAACACAAATGAAGGTATACCAGAATTGGATTATATTTATAGTCTAAAACAAAATATATATTTCAAAATTGCAGTATTCTTAATAGATTTATATAGGAGGCATTCATCGATTAGTGAGACATAAGATATGTGTTAATGTAAAACTAAGAATATTAAAACTATTGAGAAAAACAATATTAACAGTTAAAATTTCAATTTCAAAACATTTTAAAGATGATTTGAACCTGGAAAAATAATAATGTCCTACTAGCAACAACAATAAATATAATTGGATGAAAAAGCAGCAATTCACCAGTAAATTTTTAACTAAGACAAGACAGCATACTTAAAAAAAAGAAATATAAAAATATTTAAAACAATCCATTAAAAAAACTAATATTTTAGTGCTCCGTGTTTTTATTTCCTTAGCTTACCATTTTAATTTATAAAATATTTCTCGAAAATCTGTTGTAAAATATTTTGGAGAGATAGAATCATCTGGTTATATACTTTTATAATTATTAATCTTCCAGGCATCACATGATCACCATCTCTTATGCTAGCACATACCTGTTAATAAACAGGCAAAACTCTCCATACAGTAGTGCCACCCTGGCAATGTGCTAGCATAAGAGATAGTGATCATGTGATGTTTAGTGGTTTAACACCAATCCTGTCTAATAGGATAGTAGTGGTTATGGTTATTAAAGAGCCAAAGACACCAAAATGTAGGGCTCCATATGACTATATAAGCTATTGAGCTTAGATTGAAAATGTTGTGTTTTCCAATTTCATTTTCATAGTTTTGTAGTTAAGTAGAGATAAAAGGTCGCTGCTGGAGGATTGCATTAGATCCTAAGATCTAGATGCAGTGCTCTCAGATCCAAGGCTTCTCACTGATGAAGGCCACAAGTCAGAAACTAGTCTGGGGATATTGGATGAGTAGACACTAGATGGGGATTTTATGCACAAGCCTTCTGGCATCCATTGATTACTCTGGTTGGCACAGAGTGGCACTACTGTATGGAGAGTTTTGCCTGTTTAATTGTTAATCTTATTAAATACCACATAATATAATCATTGTTGTTGCACTTTTGAAAAATACTTTTAAAATATGATAATATCCCAGGTTTATATATTGAGGATACAAAGCTTTAATAATAGCTGAAATGTTTAGAGAATCAAATGCTTTTTCATAATATATAAATCCAAACCAAACTCATACCCATTAGTCATTTCTATAGTTTTGTTCCATATTTGGATGTAATTTATTGTGCAGAAATCACTTCCAAATCCACTTTTTTTTGGTTTAAATCTAAAATCTTCTGTAATTAATTTGTAATTACCTTAGCAAAAATTTTGTATTGTTAATGCATTCTTCCTGATTTGATATGTTGGACTATTTCCATCATCCATCAGTAAATGTTGAATGTATATAAAATTTTAAACTTTATTTAAACTTTTCAAATAAAACAACTTGTTAGGAATAACACTCAATAAGACAACACAGGTGTTATGTATTTGTGTATTATTACTAACAAGTTGTTTGTATTTGAAAAGCTTAAATAAAGTTTAAAATTTACTACACATTTACCATTTACTGATGGATGATGGAAATAGACTGTCTAACATATTATCACATCTAATATATCATCACCACATACTTTCAGGCAATTCTTCCTGGCTTATCTCTATCATTTAGATATTCAATATATAATTTTTCAAACAATTTATTTATTTCCAAGTAATATTTTGATTAACAGAAAGTATACATTTCATGATTGTAATGTTTTAACAGATTCAACACAAGAAAAAGATCATTGATTAGTGAGATGTAAAATATATATTAATGCAAAACTAAAAACATTAAAACTATTCTGAAAGGCAACATTAACAGCTGATATTCATAAACACTCCAATGAATTTAAATTAGAATTTCTCAGTCATATATTTCATTTTTGATCCATTTCTTCTATTTACAATGAACATTTCTTCATATTTTGCTGTGCGGTCTGTAATCTTTGTTTTAGTCTTTTATTAAGGATTCAATTCTCACAGCTCTAAATATATTGGTAAAACAGATTTGTTAAAAATATTTATTTTCAGACACATAAATATATTTCTTTTAAATATTAAATTATTTTATCTAAACTATTCCACTCAAGTTTAATTCTATGTTTAATCGTATCATGGTGTTTCCTTATGTATTAAAAATTTGACCAAGATCTTTATACTTAACTTCTTCAAATTTATGATTGCCAATCTTTTATTTTCTGTAATAAAAAAAAGATATTAAACATTTTTTTATCTTTTAGCAAAAAAAAACTTTTTATTGTATACATACGTACACACAATCCTATGTTTGGACTGTCCTGCAGCTTTCTTCAGATCCACTTTTATTTTAATTTCTTAATTTATTTTAAGAAATTAAAATAAAAGTGGATCTAAAGAAGATTGCAGCACAGTCCAAACTTAAGATTGTGTGCATGTATATATACAATAATTTTTTTTTGCTAAACAGTATTCAAAGTAGAGTAGATAAATTTTATATGTGTATAAGATATTACGGAAAAATAAATAAAGTGTGAATTTGAGAATATTTCTAAAGTATTAAACTTTATTTTCATTTTTTATCATTTATCTTTAGTCTTACTTTCTTTCCTTTATTTGATAATTCTTCTAATATTTTTTAATGCTTTGAAAATATATTGATTATAAGCTACTCAAAAATATATTTAAGTAAACAAAAAATAAAACATTACAATTTATAAATTTAATAATTTTGATAATATATGCATCATGTTTATTAGTAATAGATTAAGTTGAAAGAACATATATTTTGTTCATAGCCTTAATGTGGTATAGTATTTGCAAATTCTTTTTTTAAATATAAAATCAAAAGTTTTATAAAATTTACTAAAATTTGCTGTCTTTTTAAAATCATATGATATTTAAAATAAGAATTATAAAACATTTTTAATTTGCTTTAGAAAACATAAATTTAAAGATTTTAACTTCTAATCTGAAATGACTGATGTCAACTAGGAGTAACTTTATAAATTCTCAACATGATACAGACTTTAACTTCAAAACATCTAGAAAGGCTATTTTCTGCTGATAACGAAATTGACTAAAAAGTTATAATTCAGAATGTATTTAATTTTAATTAAATTCTTATACTTCAATATTCATTTTATTTTTTAAAAAAATAAAGTTACAGTATGTTTTTTTTTCAATTTTTGAATAAATATAAATGAGTAAACATATAATGGATATGTATATAAATGTGTGTGCTCAATTCATAATTAATAACTACATTATTTTTTAATTTTGGTTATATTATAATTTTTATTTATATACTGTACATATTTAAACAACTGTTATATATATATTGTACCATTCTCCAGTAGATTAGGTCATATATTACACAAAATAATGTGTTAGTTAATCAAACTATGTGAGATATATTTCATTCAGATGTAAATTTAGATATTTCTAAAACATAGTTATATCTCCTGATTAACTAATCTAATATTTGATTCATATTTGCAGGGCCAGTGGAATCAGTTTTTTATTTGTTTAAGAGGGTACCAGGGCTGTAGACTCACTGATTCTCTACATCACATACCATAGTTTCACAGTAAATAACTATGTGTAATATTTTTTTGATTTCACACTCTTAACAATTAATATTTTATATGAATTTTCCCCAGTGTTTGAATATTGTATAAACATGTTGGCATGGGTAATTTATAGATTTCTTAAAATATTTTATTAACAAAATATAACAAACTCAAATTAAGAATGTACAATGAAAGGGTTATATTACCGATAATTTTATTAAAACAAATTAACTAAAATATTAGAATATAATTATGACATATTAACAAAAAAAATTGAATTATTATTACAATGGAGGGAACATACACATGCACCTTCAGACAATAATGTTTATCAAGTAATTACATAGTACATTTTCTAATTTCTTTAAGTCACCACTCAAAAGCAATTAATGAAATAGTCTCTTGAAGAATTGAGGGAAAAAACAATGTCTCTTTAGTGATATGGCAAGTGTATAGTTGTTTAATTTGTACCCATATTTAATTAAGTATGATTTATTTGATGAATAATACTTTACCGGTAAGTTCCTCAGTGTTATGTGGATCATTGATTATATAATGTATAGTCTTGGAATAAAAAGCTCAGTAGTAGTTAACTTTAATTTAATTCTGTTGACATTTTTATGCTTGTGATTCATAGTAAGGTATGGCAAGATTCAAAATGTCTAGGTGATTTTTTTGTGAGGGAAAATGTCAGCAAATGCTCTGATTTTTCCCCATTCTAGATGAATTGGTTCTGCATATAAATAATCCTATATGGAGGCATTTTATTGCAGTTGTGAGGACATGAAAACTACACTTAGCCCTTTTTCTCCATCCAGTACCCAAGAAAACCTCCAGCAAAAAGACCCCTCTTTGAAATTTTCTACCTTTTATATCTCAAACAGTTTTGAGATTTCTTTGCATATATTTTCATCTTTTGTTTCCTTATTGGAATACAAGTTTTGTACATTCTTCTTTCTTTTTAGCTGCTAAGTTATTTTTCAATAAATTTCTTCAGTGCCATCTTTAATTAGTATTACATGGATATCATTCTGATGGTAATAATTTGCATTTGGAATTTTTTCTTTTATTTATCTGGATCAGCAATTTGTATGTATTTCTATTCCTTCCAATTTAAACTTTAATTAAAGAGATATCAATCACACAAATAACTTTCATTGTATGTATCTAAAAAACGACTACATTAATAAAAATTAAATAATATTTAGTGAATTATTTCCAATTTTTTTTAGCTTTTAAATATTACCAAATGCTAACACACTTGTACCATACATATAAATATATAATTCAATATATATATAATCAAAATTCACAATTCAACCAAACTAGCCAAGAAAATGAACTCTAAAACATTACAAATGGTTTCTCTGCTACAAGCAGACTTCTCAAGTAAACAACAACCAAATAACAACATATTTAAACTAAACATTACCCACAATTCTTACCTCCCATCCATCCTTAATATTAAAAGAACTTTTAAATAAGTTAACTGCTTTAGAATCATAAATTTTTAATACTAAAAATTCTTTAATTCTTCTTTTAATTTCATTTCTCTCAAAAAAGACAAGTTTAGCTGCATCAAAATTAATAAGATGGCCTGTATCTTTTACAAGGATATATAAGGCAGAACTAAGATATTTATTTCTAACTCTACTTTTATGTGTCTTTATTTTTTCATTTAAACTCAAACTACTCTGACTTTTAATTTAACAAGGTTATATTATTTCTCCCTTAATTTGTTCAGTTTATATTAATTATTTGAAAGAGGAAATTATTATTAAAAAGGATTATTTATATGTAAAGTTATTTGATAGATATGTGGATGATTGTTTGTAGTTGAGAATGATAAATTGAAAAAGTTGGTAAATGGGTTTAATTGCTTTGATTCTTCTATAAGATATGTAGTAGAAGGAGGTTACATTTTTTACATCTTTTAGTGATTAGAAATGTAAAGGGTCATTGTTTGGTATGTAGTCATTATGTTAAGAGTAAAGAGTTAAGCTTTATAATTAATCCTGATAGCTATCAATCTGCTTTGTGTAAAGTAGCTGCTTTAAGAAATTATTGTTATAGATGTAAGAGATTAAATATTTCCAGTGGGATAGCTTTGTTTCAGAAAGATCAATTTTATAAAAATTATTCGAGTGTTGGATATTCTGATAAATTTGTTAAAAGCATTTTATTTAATAAATAATAATTGTAATGATGTAAAGGATAAAAAATTATTTCTTTGCCATTTAAATTGTCTTCTTATAGAATTGTATCTAAAAATAGTAATTTGTTTGGAAATAAGAAAATTGCTTGGAAAAGGGATATTTCTTTGAATAATTTATTAAATAATACAAAAGAATTTTTTTATAAAAAGACTATTCTTGGAGTAGTGTATATTATTCCTTGTTTTTGTATGAAGGTATATAAAGGTCAGAGTAGTTTTTTTTTCATGTGTCATAGCATCGGCCGGGAGGTGACCCCACAACTATCTGCAACCACCTACTTGCTTGCAAGGCATCTGCGATGACCTCTTGGCTAACAACACTTGACAGGGATATAAAAGTAGGATTACAAATAAATATCTCAGTTCTGCTTTATATATCCATGTAAAAAATACAGGCCATATTATTAATTTTTATGAAGCTAAGATTGTCTTCTTTGAGAGAATATATTGTTAAAAATTTATGATTCTGAAGGAGTTAACTTATTTAAAAGTTCTTTTAATATTAAGTTGGATGGATGGTAAATGAAATTGTGGGTAATGTTTAGTTTTAAAATGTTGTTATTTTGTAGTTGTTTACACTTGAGAAGTCTGCTTGTAGCAGTGAAACCATTGGTAGTGTTTTAGAGTTTATTTTCTTTGCCAGTTTGGTGAAGTTGTAAATTTGGGATAATTTTAATTATTTATTGACTAGTTTAGCTTTATGCTTTTAATGTTTAAATATATATAATCAAAATTACTCCAAATTTATAATTCAACCAGACTAGGCAAAAAATAAACTCTAAAACACAACCAATGGTTTCACTGCTACAAGCAGCCTTCTCAAGTGTAAAGAACTACAAAATAACATATTTCAACTAAACATTACCCACATATCCACTTAACTCCCATACACCCTTAATATTAAAAGAACTATTAAATAAGTTAATTGATTCAGAATCATAAATTTTTAATAATAAAGATTCTTTTAATTCTTTTTATTTCATTTCTTTCAAAGAAAACATTAGCTTCATCAAAATTAATAGTATGTTTTGTATCTTTTTCATGTATATATAAAGCAGAACTAAGATATTTATTTTTAACCCTACTTTTATATACCTTTATTCTTTCATTTAAGCTCAAACTACTCTGACCTATATGTACTTTCTTACAAAACAAGGGGTAATATACATTACTCCAGGAATAGTGTTTTCATCAAATATTTTCCTTGTATTATTTAACAAATTATTCAAAGTAATACTTCTTTTCCAAGAAATTTTCTTATTTCCAAACAAATTACTATTTTTACAACCAATTCTATGAGAAGACAATTTAAATGGCAAAGAAATAAAATCATATTTTTCTGGTAACAGTAAAGTTTATTTTTTGGATAGTCTGGGTGAGTTGTGAATTTGGTATAATTTTGATTATTTATTAACTAGTTTAGCTTTATGCTTTTAATGTATATATATATATATACACACACTTTCCCAATAGTTAATATTATGTTATAATGAAGATTAATACCCCAAATACTGGTATATTACGTAAATGAAATACCTTCAATCTAAAGCACAAGATAAAACTATTTGAGAGAAAAGATTGGTCCATATTTACTCTCTTATCTTATAAAGAAATTTTTGACAGAGCTATAAAGTAAATGACTAAATAAAGATATAAGAGAGAACTAAAGCATACTATAAGTATAATGATTATGTTAAAAAGTGAAAAGGACTTAGAAATTATGGGGATATCAGTTTATTGTCAGTTTAATATAAGACCTGTATTAAGATCCTTACAACTTGTCTATTGATAATTTTAGATTAAAATTAATTTACAAAACAAGCTGCATTTAAACTAATTTTAGCACAGTGCGTTATGCATGAGTATTGAGAGAAATGGTAGACAGAACCAATGAGCCTGTGAATTAGCATTATAATTTGGATATTTATATTATTAAAACTTATTTAATTCTATATTTTGTAGTTATTAAAACTTTGGAATATCAAGACATAAACTTAATTATCAAAATACAACAGAAATGAATAAATAAATGATATTATGGAGAATAGCAGTGAAAGTTTGAAAACAATAGAATACATATAATTTATAAACTACAAGTGCACAATATTTTTCAGCATTTATTTTTCAGCATTTATACATATATATAATCAAGATTAATACCCATCCAAAGCATAAGATAAATCATTTTAGAAAAAAGATTGGTTTGTCTTTACTTTCTTACCACAATTCTTTTATAGATTGTTTTTTCTCTCAAAAAGTTTTATCTTGTTTTTTGGATTGAGAGTGCTGTATTTACTTCATGTAAGAGTGTTGAGGTATTAATCTTGATTATAAGATAGTATTAACTACTGGGAAAGTTTATATTTATATATATAATTATTTAATTTGGTATTGACAAACTAAATTGAAAAATTTCACGTCAATTAAAACAATGCAAAGAAATTTGAAATATAGCTTTAAAAATAATATGATTTTAAAATTTTCATGCTTTTTTCAAAGTGCTTTAGATTGGTCTCTATGAAGGAATTAAGGTAAGAGAGTAAGGACAAACCAATCTTTTATCTGAAAATGTTTTATCTTGTGCTTGGTAATATATATGTATATATGTAATAAATATTCTGTTATTTATATAACAGAAATACAGGCTTATTATATACCTGTATCAATATATGTAATATATAGAGTAAATGAGCACAGACTTTCACATGACCCACCACTCTCCACTCTATCTCATAACACTGATACACTAGAACACACATATGTCAAAAAAATAAATATAGTGCACATATGTATGTAATATTCCAAATAAGGATTAACTCTTCTAAGCATGTGCTTTAATAATCTCTGTGTACTTTGCTATCAGCATTGACTTTAAAAGCATAAATGTGAGCTTATGTTTAGAATTTATTTCTATATAAACCAGTCTTTACTCACCAAGCTTAATTTAAAAGTTAGACACCCAATATATTGAAGCCCTGATTTAAGCATGATGAGCAAAGATTGATTTGTATAGAAATAAACTCTAAGCATTACCATATACCTATGGTTTTAAAATTGATGCTCACAGGAGAGTGCACAAAGATTACTAAAGTTTATAATAAGAGGAGTTAGTCCTTATATATATATATATTTATAATAAAAATACTGTGTAATTGCTAATCTAATTAAACTTTCACTGCTATTCTCCTTAATATCATCCATACATTCATTACTGTTTGCATTTTGATAATTATTCCTCAGAATTTGAAAATATCCTAAATTTATGTCTTGATATTTTAAAGTTTAATAATTATCAAATATAGAATCAAATAACTTTTTCTTAATATAAAAATCTAAATTATAATAGTAATTCACAGAGTCATTACTTCTTTTAACAATTTCTCTCAATTTGTCCATAATGCACAGCGCTAAAATGACTTTAAATTAAGTTTGTTCTTTAAATTGATTTAAATTTAAAATTCTCAGTAGACAAGTTGTAATAATCTTAATAAAGATCTTATGATAAACTGACAGAAAAATATTGTCTTCATAATTCCTATATACTTTTCACTTTTTAGCTAAATCAATATACTTATTGTATGCTTTAGTCCTCTGATATATCTTTATGATTTAGTCTTGTTTTATAGATATGTCAAGAATTTCTTTATTTCTTTGCCCATTTCTTTTAAAGTTATGTACATTAATTTCATCATTCTCTGGAACTTTTCCAATCTTTATAGATTCAGTCACTGAAACATTACTAAGATATTTTTAACTTTTGGGACTTTTATTCTTTTCTGTAGCTTCCATACTTTTCTCTTTTTGTATTGCTTATATGAAATAAATCTCTAAAATATTCACTTCTTCTTTGCATGGATATCTGATTTAATAATAATAATTATAAATAATATTAATATCATAAAGACAAATAATATTTTTAACTAGAATGACATATTTCAATTCAATTTTTTTATGAAGCATATAACAACAGACTAGTAAATATCCAATTATAGTACAGCTTTTAGGAAACCAAGAATTAGTTTACACTGATTTAAGAAATCATAAAAATTCAAATGAAGTATATCAATATGAAAAAATATCTTATAATACAGCATGAGCATTCTGATCACAGCAGAAAATAAATCATTATTGCTAATTATAGTAGGAATTCTAGAATTTATATTATGAATAAATTCTGTTAGATCATATTTATCTTAAAACTTAATATCCAAGAATCTAAGGATCAAAGTGTGATGTCAATGCTAGTAGTGTCACTGGTCAGGCCAGCAACACCTGAAGAAGAAAGGAGAATAACACCTCTAAAAACACTGTTTGCATATACTAACCAGTTAAATGTAATTTGGAAATTTAAATAAAGTTACATTTTTCTAAGGCCATTTAATATTTAATGTCAGATGATGGAAATAGTCTAACATATAAATACAACTAAAATACCATCATCACAAACCTTCAGGAAAACAGAAATTGTAGTGTTTTCTCTCTCTTATAGCCTATTGTATTTTGCTAGTGAGATATTGTTGCATCTTTGTTATATTAAATATACAATGCCATATTTAGAAAAACCTCTTACTCTTCTTTTAAAACTTTTTTATTAATTTTAAATAATTATATTAAAATTATTTTTTATAAAACAATTATATTTTATACAGAATAAAATACTAATTAATAAATTATAAATCTTGCATTACAAATCAATGAATAACAGTCATAAAATATAATCTATATAGATATATGTTTGCCTGAAGATTTGAGATTGTGGCATTCTATTTTGTAGGAAGTTATATGTTGAACTATTTCCATTATCTACTTGAATTGTTAAATCTTTTAAGGGAAAAAAAGGTGTGTTTCTACTTTTCCAAATATATTCAAATGTTAATAATCATTACCCTATTGTGTGAGAATTCATAATGTTTAGAAACAATTTATAAAACTTGCCTTTAAAAAGAAAAACAAAACCAACTAAGGAAGTAAGACCCTTATAGACAAATATATACAATTTCTATTGGTTGTCAGTTTTGGTTAGAACAATCTAGTTGGGTAGAGTATCACGTTAAATTTATAATGTATAAATCTAAAAGTTATAAATTCAATAATCATATTAATCTGTCACTGGTCAAGCCAGAAAATTTTGAAAAAAAAGGATACTAGTTGAAATGAGATTTGAAATTTTATAAAAGCATTAATAAATTTAACTTAGATTTAGGAAATAGTTGAAATATTTAATAAATCTTATAGAGATATGTATGATACATATTAAATAAAAAAATAACACATATAAAATAGTAAAATATTATTTAAATAAAAGAAAATGTATGTAGACATATTAAAATACCAAAATAAGTTTATTATAGGTTTGTGTGAATAAGCAAAATATAATGTGATAAAATGCTACAAAATTAAAATTGTTTGACAATTTAATAAAAAACATTATGAAAAAGTGCAGAAAAGAGAAGTTTTTAGAGATTTATTATTTCACAACTTTTTTTTTTTTGTCATTTCACTGTTTAATTTCCTTTAATCATTATTAATCCTGTAAACCCACTAAGCTAATTTATGTATGTAGTGAACAGACCATTTATTTTCATTTTAATATGAATAATATTACAGTAATAATGGAAGCTATAGTAGATATATATTTGAGTTAATATACTTATTATTTTACAGAAATATAGGTGTTCAATTTTTCAAAATGAATCATTTAAAAATATTTTCATATTTCATCACACAATGCCTTGTCTCAGGCAAAAATTTCTTGTTTAATTGAAGTTTTTTTTTTTTTGTATTCTTAACTGTAACAATAAATTGATTTAATTCAGTGAAATAAAAACAACATAACAGTTTTTTATTTACATGAGTAACAATGAAATGTGAAATATATATTACAAACATATTTTATTTTATCATTTATTCAATAAAAGTAATTGTAAAAGTCTTTTTAAGTTTATCTTATTTTTTGTTTTTTGTTGAGCTTAACTTTTTGTCTAAACAGCAGTACTAATTTAATATCAAGGTTTCTGGCAATAATAAACATAGCCTTGTAGTAAAAAAATTTATATTGAAATTTATAAATTATTTAATATGTTTTTTTTATATAAATAAGTTGCTTTTTTGGCATACTCTTAATAAAAAATCAGTTATTATTTTTAGTGATATCAATGATGTCAGAGACATCTTCAAATCTGTTAATATTTTAAAGTGATCGGTGAGTTTTATTATAAATGTATTGGAACGTTTCCGTAAATTAGGGATATTAATTATTAATTCAATTTTTTTAATCTTTTCGTCTCTCTAAAACATATATCTTACATCTCACTATGATCCCTATCTGTATTAAATCTATTAAGAACGTTATAATCTTTAAATATATATTTACTACTAAGCAAAATATAATCCAATTCTGCTATATCTTTATTTGGAGCTTACATGCTTTAGTTAATTCAATATTTTCTTTTAAAAATAAATTCAGAAAAATAGTTTTTTTTTTCTGTAAAAATCCACAAAATCTATATCCTCTCCTATTTATGTCTTCAGAATTTACTTTCACAATTTTTTTTTTTCAATTCTATATTAGAATCTTACATCACAATTTTAAAATATTGTTTAGTCTATATAAAAATCATCTATTTCTCCACAACAATGACAATTTGTTCGGACATAAGCTTTGAATTATCTGCAGTTAATAACTGCCCTCTATTAAACATGCCATCAATCTTCACAATATTACTCTTCAACTTTTACTTATAATCAATCCCACTTGTGTTTTCAATAGGAATGCCTTTATAGTAAAGTATATATCTGCTTTTCAGATTAATTGATTCTTCATCGTTTTTTAACTTCACAAAGTTCATTAATGGCCCATTCAAAGTTAGATAGTTTCTCCCAATTCAGGTAATCTTTTTTTCTATTTGAATGTGATATACAGTTGTTAAAAGATCACCAAATATCAACTTAGATTCATAACTAGAACTTTTTAGCACTATCTTTTTTCAATCACTAATGCTGGCTTAGCTGTCAACACAACTTCCAAGAACTGACAACCATAACTTATTTTTGATCATCATGATTGTAGATATAAAAAAGATTCATCATTCCTGTACATACACCCATTTATCTTTGTATTCAATTAAACCAACCAATGTTTCAGTTTAGAATTACCAGGTATTTAAGCAAAAATTCCACATGATTATTTGGTTTTATACTCAGAAATAAAATTAGCAATTCACTTTTGCTCATTTATCTATGTATAATTACTATGTGAACAGAAAGTTCCAAAGGCAATAACATATGAGGAGATATTGATAATTGACCCTGCTCACTTCTTTTAAAGCTTCAAAAGGAAATTAAGTCTGTTTTCAATTAATAGCATCATTTTTTGCTGTCATATATGTATATTATATCAGATTAGGCAACCTAAGATAAGCCAATGATGCTTCTTAATAACAAATTAAATAACTATATTTAATGTTCATTTATTTTATTTTTTTATTTAAAAAAAATCTTCAGATTAGGAATTAATAAATAATTAACAATTAGAGAAACATATTTATGTCAGCGTAGATAATAAATCATGTGATACTGTAAGTAATACCCACCTGAATGTCATTGTTAATCATTAATTTATTATAACTAAAAGATTTTGGCTAATGTAGTGCTGTGGTTCAGTGTCAGACCCTCAAGCATAAAGTCCTCAAGTCGATTACATTTCTGATAATTTGGGTTCAAACTCCTTATAAACTCTTATTCAACAAAATCACTTGATTATCATTACTACTAACTAAACATGATAAGACTTATGAGATCATTGTGGAAATGCTTCTGTTGTCACTCTTAATCCATGTCAACTTCTGTTTTTTGCCCATTTTTATTAACGTCATTGAACTCATAATGCGGATCATATAGTATTAAATTTAAATATGCTTTCCTATTCTTTATATTGACTTTAAGCAATTACTTTATTTTATTATTTACTATTTTAATTTTATTAATAAATAGAAATAAGTATTTTATTCCTATTTTTCTCCAAGTGATTTTCATTTCATAATTACTTATTCTTACAACAAAATCAATCTACTTCTTATTGTAAGTAATAAATGTGAGTTTGGTAAATATGAGGTGCCTTTACTAGGTATAATCATTTTGATCTATAATGAAGCTGATGCATATAAGACATATAGTTATAAATCCTCCCATAGTCATTCAAAACCTATGGTTGGAGTGGAAATGTTATATTTTCAACAAACTTATTTACTGTGCAGATGTTCTTAATATGCATCTATGCAACCTATCTACATGCATAATACAGATTTAGAATTTTCATAATGTACACATTAAAACATTAATAAAAGTAATTAAAAAAAAATAAAGTATTGTATAAAACATAACCATGAAAGAAAGACAAGCTATACGATCGTGTATGAGCAAGTTAAGGTTGTCTTCTTTGAGAAAATGAAAAGAAGAGAAAAAGTTGAAGAAATTCTTTTAATAATGATTCATAATTTTGAAGTGATTAACTAGTATAAACGTTTTTTTTTTTGATCTTACAAATATTTGGATTGTAAGTTGGAATTATAAGGAGGTAGGGTATATATATATATATTGTGTTGTGTTACTTTGCAGAAATTTTGCCTTGACAGGAAAACCCATTGATAATCAGTTTGTAATTTAATTTTCATTATTGAATTAATTGTGAAATGATGTTAAATGTTTATTTTGTCGACTAGTTTAGCTTTTGGATTTAGATCTATTATATACACATATGTATATTTTTATAATACATGTATTAATACTAATAAATATAAATATTTAAAAACATTTTATAAATCTGTTTTTTTATTACTTCTGAATTTTGGTTATGTAATAAAAACAGGAAAGAAACGCCTTTAGAGATATACATCAGATAAAAAATGGTTTACTATTATTAAGACATCATCAGAAATGAAATCTTTTGTTACTGGTTTTTATCCACTTTTAACACTTTTATGGAAAGATGTAATCATAAATATATGGCCAAAGACATGTCAAAAAGATTTGTGATACCCAAGATGCACATTTTGTGCTGAATCAGTGCTCATCAGTTGGTACAGACCACAATCTCTTACACTTATCTTTAGCATTGCTTAGTATATATATATATATAGAGAGAGAGATAGTACATTATTGCAACTCAATTGATGTGTCATGGTCAGAGTGGTGTAGTGAAAATTGCACTATTGAAAATATAATTTCAGATGAAGTTTTTACATTTACAACATGAATAAATTATTATTTTGTTGTTATTATTATTATTCTCATACTCTATGAAGTGTTATAACTATTTTTTATTGCATTGTCAAATCCGTATAATATTAATATCATTGACTTTCTTAATTAATTTTACAATGCTTTATATAATTATAGCTGTCAATAGTGGGTTTTAATTATATAAAGCGTTATAAAAGTAATAAGACAATAAATAATATTAATAATAATATATAAGGTATATGAGCACAGACTTTCACACACCCCACCACTCTCCACACTATCTCATAACACCGATACACTTGAACACATATATGTTGAAAAGATGGTATATGAGCACAGACTTTCAACATGTATGTGGGGTGTGTGAAAGTCTGTGCTCATATACCCTATATATTACATATATAAACACAGGTATATAATAAGCCTGTGTGATTCAGTTATTAATAATAATAATTTAATTAAGTACATTTAACAGATTTTACATCCAAACAACAACAATAATAATAATTGTTATGCATGGAAATGTAAACTTATTTGATTTTTACTAGCGTATTAATCTATCATTAGCTACTCCTGTCTCTTATAGATGGAAATTTATTAAGGAATTATTAAAGAAAAATGTACATAGTGGACCCACTTGTGATTTAACTTGGAACTTACATAAGCATTAAATTTCCTGACGTGTTTCAATGCGGAGCGTGAATTATATATATATTAACGAAATTTCAGAATAATCATAAGCTATTCTAAATCACTATAATTAGAGGGCAAGGTTGAGCCTCGTGTATAACAAACGTTTGAATATTAAATTAATTTGCAGTTAATAGATAACATATGGCAATTATTTTGATCACATGACTCTTACGGTTCTTGTAAACTTTTATTCAATTCCAATATATGTTAACATCTCTTTACATGTTTATATAAAAGAATAATTCCTGTAAAATATCAAAATCCCCCACCCCCAAAGAACAGCACGCGCTTCAGATCTATTAAGTTGAGATCATATCGTTCTTATCAGAAACAGGTTAATTTAAATGGGGGGGGGGTGAAATTGTCAATCTATTATAGAGAACCAAATTGTGGGATAAAAATAGGCTATATATATTTCGTAAAATGATTTTCTTAAAAATAGCTTTTGATTAACGCAAAACCAAATATTTATTTATTCATTTAAAAAGTGCTTGCCAGAGGTGAATTCGCTGTTAATTCCTGTATACAATGTTAATTTTTTAAAGTTTTCTTTCATAATATTTAAAATATGCATTTAAAAATTCTTCACTATTTATCAATTTTAAAAGGATAACAATTCCATCATTTTTCTTTTATATAAAATCAATTTTAATTATTTTTTTCATGAATAATAAAGAACTATTTTTCTCTTATAGAAGAACCTTAAACAAAAGAATGAAAACGAGAAATTCCCAAAGCATTAGTCATTGTGAGGGTTTATAAAAATGGCTTCTTTGTATTAAAAAAATTCTAACAGCTAATAGAAAGCAGTGGCTGTCAAAAGAATAATAAGGCAATAAATATTTCGTTAATCACTCATTTGTATACTGAAATTTGTCTTTTCATTTTATAATATTAAATTAACACTTAAGAAAGGGTTTTTACATTAAATGAAATTTCATAAATATAACTCATAAGTATCATATGAATATACTCTCTAATTTTCTTCTGGCTGAATAAATCAATATATAGTAACTAGAGTAAATAAAAACCAAAAATTTAAAGAAAAATTGGTGGTTTGTATCTGACGAAGTTCATTATAAGTTTCATTTTATAAAATGCTTTATATAGGTTTGTATCTGACGAAGTTCATTATAAGTTTCATTTTATAAAATGCTTTATATAGCATAACTTTTGTTTAAGTACATGAGTATTGTAACGGTATACATATAAGCCGTTACATTACTGTCAAATAATAAAAGAAATATCGATAAATAAAATCATTCAAATAGAAATTTAAAAAATTAATAAATTTATTTAAACCAATATATAAAATTGCACAGATGGAAAATTATTAAAATAAGGAAAAATCTAAAGATAAAAGATGTAATGATTGGACGGCAAGAAGTGAATTCGACTATGAAGCATCATTTTGCTGTGCTTCGTAAACTGAAGTAACTGAAGGGAAGATAATCCATTCTTGGGAATCAGATGAATGACTGTCAGGCATGGAAGTGTGGTCCTCAACATAGACTTAGACACAGAATCTTCTTCTCAACATTATGAGAAGTTTAACATATCTTCTGCTAAACTTGCTCATAGTAATTCTTGCCTCAAAACATTAAACGAAAATAGTCAACTTATTCATAGTCAGTTTAAAAGCCAATCTCCAACATCAAACATTCGATCGCAGCACAGCGCCTACGCTATTGATTTTCCCACTTTGAATGCTGATTATTCAATCAAAAATACCCTGGTGGACAGCAATTTAACCACACTACATGTTTCAACTCCGCCCTTAAACCACAGCTTAAACACTAGCCCTTCCAATCAAGCTAATAATCCCACTCTGCTATTGCGTTTCATTTTCTCACAATCAAACCAATACAGCTTCAACTTCTCAATTTAACATTCTAGATCTGATGGAAGATGATATATTATCACAACAGTCTCAGCAAGGCATTTTTCAGCTCAGTAATCTGATAATGCAACCCTATGCTGACAAATATCAGCAAGTTTCTGAAGAATTCAACTTCAGAATCCCCACTGCTCTTTTTAATTTATTCCAACACTATCAGAATAACAACAAACTTATTCTAACCACAACTAATGATAACTGTCAGCTCTTCACATTTTTCATGGATGATCTGTTTGCCTTGCTCAAGTCCCAACAACTAGGTGATGCTGTCAAAAGGATTTACCATCATCCCAATCGGTGATACCTTATAATAGAATTTTACAACATCATTCAAAGAGAACTCTTCAGAAGAAATCACTTACATCTTAGTCATAGACATTTAGTATACATTGATATGAATAAACCTAAAATTTCTTATGGCTTGGCTAAGAATTGTTATGTTGACTTTGGTCATCCATTTTCAGATATCTCACAGAAGCAAAAGCTGATCTAGAGCTTCTTTCAAATACAGCAGCCTTCACTCTCAGACTTCATAAAGGCATTTCATTGACTGACATCCCTTCTTCACTTGAAAGCAAGAAGTGCCTCCTTTTCCAACCTATTAAAGTTGTTCTACCCTCATGCTTTCTGTGCAGCGAATGCACTCACTTGTTCTAGAGTTGTCCAAGGTGAATACTCCAATTTTGCAATCTTAAAAAAAGCTAGAAATCACATATGCTTCTTACCACTCATGAAATTACTCTCATAAATCATTCATCTTTACTAAATCAATCAGATAATTTTAATAACCACACTTCCATGCCTGACAATTATTCATCTGATCACCAAGAACATATTATCTTCCCTTCAGTTATCTCAGTTTATAAAGCACAGCAAAATGATGCTTTCACTTCTTGCTGTCCAATCATTATATCAAGATTTCATCAAACCAGCCACTAAAGATACAGATATAACTCAAACCACTGTACCTCAAATATTCAAGCCAAACTTTCTTGCCTGTTCTCATACAACCTCCAAAGCATCCTCTGCTGTCAACAATAAGATGAAGATGCTAGATTCTTCCAGTTCACAACATGAAGAAACAGACACCATGATTGCAGATACAGATCCCAATATCAACTTTAATAAATGCACAGCATCCAAATTTTCCAGTCCAAGTAGGAAGAAAGATAAAAAAGACCAAAAAAACTGCTACTTCATCTTCCAATTTTGGAGATCCATTCTTTTCCAAGGCTAATCCAAGTTTTCAGGATAACAATACTACTAACACTGAGAACAGTAATTCAGACACACTCACAGCTCTGGTTTCTCCAGAATCAAGTTTGAGTGCTTCTCACAATCACAACTTTTAATTCCAACAGTTCAATCACAACTTGCAGGCCTTCACATACTGGATGAATCATTCTGTTTCCACAAAGGGATTATCAAGTCACCTCTCATCTTTACAATCTCTTCATACAACTAAAAATAGTTGGTGTTAATGTTAGGAGTTTAAACTCCTTACACCACATCTTTGCTATCAATAGATGGCTACAGAAGAATGACCTTGATATAGTATTCTTTTCTGAGATAAAACTTCATTTAAGATCCAATCTATAGATAGATTAACTGATGAATCAGTTTGACTTTTTTCACTATTTGCCTTCAACTTCCATTACATCTGGTGTTGCTATATTAATTAACAAGCATTTTAAATACAACACATTTTGAACAGTCTACCTTAGCAAAGAACTTTTAATTGCTAGCATAACCTTGGATCTTATTCAATCAGTATCATATATCTTTACATCAGTAAGAGTCCTGAACTAATACATCTTGTTATCAGCAAAATCAATGCCTCACTTTCTTCTGACTCATTACCTGCCATTATCCTTGGTGATTTTAATATGGAGCACAATAGCTTTAAGAGAAAATATTTATATCTACTAAACAGAATCTTTTTTGTGCGAAGAAGGTTTTTTTCCTCCTGGGTCTTCCTTTTACACTCTTCTTGGATTGATCTATTATACTATACCATTAAGTTATACTTCAATCTCAGCTCCAAACTTCAGCTGGTCCCTTTCTCCGACCATCTAGCTCTAATCATTGCACTTCAAATTGATCCCAAAACTGTCACACATTCCAATTTTACATGTACAATTAGACGTCTTTAACAAATTTGCCACCTCTGAATGGCCCTTCTTTGAGGCATACATTCTATTCCATAAAATGCAAATTTCTGCAACTCTCATGCCCTCATTGACACCTGTACCAAGAAATGCAAGGGACCAGATCATCTATTAAAGAATCTTGATCAAATTATCTCTGAATTGAGCAAGCTCTCATAAATCAACTCCAATACACAGCAAATCATGAATCTTAAGCTATCTTGATAATCAAAAGATCTTGGTTTAGTATATTTCCACAAAGCATTCAAAAATTTATTTAGCCAATAACCATCAATGGACATGCAGCTATATTTTCTGGTTACTGGGTGCTGCTTCCTGACCTACACCCTCCATGATCTCAATTGATCAACATTATTGCAGTGGCCCAGAGATGCTGAACAAGATTCATCAGCATTTTAAAGCCAAGCTTCAAAGCCATGTTTTCCATTGGAAATGCCTGGTTGGTGCCTGATGATAAATCTGATCACGGCATCGCTGAATCACTGATCATTCAAAATCTTGAGTCATATCCAAAAAGTACTCACTCAGGTTTGCATGGCATTTCCCCATTTTCTCTTTCTTCACCTGTTATTTTACTGCACCCATTGTCTCGCACATGATTGATACTCTTGCAGGTGAATTTCAGAACATCCCTGATGTATATACCATAGCACTTGTTCCATTTCTCAAAAAACAACTAAATCCTTTCAGTTTCTCAAATGTTTGTCCAATCTCCATGACGCCTTTAATCATCAAAACTATAGAATCAATAGTTAAAGACAAAATTCAAGATCATATTTTTCAGCATATCTCTACATATCAGTTTGCTTGCAATGGCATATTTTTCAGCATATCTTTACATATCAGTTTGCTTTTAAAGGTTTCTCTATGGCAGATGCTATACAGCATTTCCTGCTACTGGTTGAACACATCAGACTTCACAAAAACTCCCAAGCCCACAGTCATCCAGCTGGACTTCCTCATCTGCATTTGATTCTGTTATTCCTTCCATCCTTCTTCAGACACTTGCATACAATGAAGTTCCAAATCCTTTTGTTAGAATCATTGCTAACCTTTTGTACAATCACTCAATCTTTACTTCCCTAGATGTCCAGCTTTCTCTGGGAATTAGACCACATATCTGCATTACCCAAGGTTCTCCACTTGCCACCTTATCATTTATCACATATGTATACCCATTGTTGCTTGCAATAGAATGAAAATTTACCCGGAATTTTCATACCTGATTTCAACCACAACATACACCATATATCTTACATTGATGACATATCTATACTTTTTCCATCTAAATCATACCTGCCAGCTCTACTCAACATCTTAAATAGTTTCAATTAAAAAAAATTCCTAATAATAAAATCTGATGTTCTTGCTCAAAAGTAAACTGCCCAATAAACGATGCAAATGAACACATGGTTCAAAGAGAAAATCATCATCGCCAATAAGATCAATGTGAAACCAGACAAGATTGATCCTGTAATTTGATGATAAGGAATTCAAAACTATATAAAAGAAAAGAAAACTTTGGTTAAGTGGAGTTTTGTTTTTTGATATTATTCTCATTCATTCTGCAATTTAAGCATATTTATGTATATTGCAGACCTCAACAATGTAAGGGTCACACAGTAAATTAGTTTTCTGTACTTGCACCAGCTGAGGTGTCCTCCAGAGCTATGGTTTTTGAAAAGCAGCAAACAATGGACTGTTCTTCCCAAAAACAATATTGATACTAAATAGAGGTCGATTGGAGTTGTGTGCCACATTGTGGACTGCCAAGAGGGATTTCAAATAAACCTACAGCCATGGAAAGTATGAACTTTATCATCTAAAAACCACTTTTCAAATACTATATCTAGATGACACATGACTCATAGTCTCTTATATGATTAAGCAGAAATTTAAATTATTTGTTGTATTTTCTTTTAATACGTTTGCTATTCTTATTATTTCCATTCTTGTAATTCCTTTTAAATTAATAATTTGTAGTTGAATCAGCACTGGTGCAGGGATATATAGATGTTTTATGTCAATGTAATGTGCATTGGATTCTCACTCCCTTGTGCCACATTAGCATACAGCACATAATACTCAACCATCAAATTGCCAATGGTCATAGGTGTATTTCCCATGCCATTGATCTCCTTAAACTCTGGTCAGTAATAGTAAGATGCAAAGATTGCAATCCCCCATTATAGAGCATGTCTAATATATATTCAAAATGATTACCTCGCTAGACAGATACACCTTTCTGTACTGGACAAGGATCATTCTTTCTTAAATGATATCATGATACAAATGCACATTCCTGACATTGCATTTTTTATGCTAACTTTATCACTTTGCATTGATCACATCTGTATATCAATAAGCTGGCATTGGTTTGGACGCGAGCTTATAGCCTGGAATTAAAAGAATTGAGTATATAAATGTGTAATCTATGTAGTGTGTTTACATTTAACAAATATTGGAAATTGTATTAATTTTTTATTCATCCATCTGTAATACCAGGTCACCACTAAGCTATTAGAACTTAAAAAATTTATATGGTAGGCAGATACATATGGGTAAGATTCAACTTTTATTGACTGATAGCGTTAGCCACTAGCTCATGGTGAAGCTGAGCCTAAAATATCACTCTATTTAAAAAGTCTCTATCTCTTGATTTTTTAAAAATATATATTATTAATAAAAATATATAAAAATAAATTACTGCTGCAATTAATCAAAAAACATTTTATTATTACACACACATATTACTTCAATGACTTTTTGTTTATTTAGAAACATAATAGCAATCTCTGTTCTCTCTGATGCTTTAATGTTTTTAAGTAATGTTCTTAAATTCTACACAACTTTTAGAAAAATGCTTAGAAAATATTTTTTAATACGTGAAGTCAAATTTTGAAAGAGTAATAAAAGGAAGCTTTCAATAATCGTCAAAGCTATAACAAACGTATAGCACTCAGAAAAATGGCTTTGCCATAAAGTAAATTTGTAACATTTATGATGTTTTGTATTTAAAAGTGATTGCTCAGAGATGGAAAAACAACTGCTACAGCATCATAAAATTCATTACATTTATAAATTTTAATGGTTTTTTTATTATTTTCAAGTACATAAATTCATGCTTAAAATTTAAAGATATTTAGCAAGAGAAAATAGTCATCACCCTATCGAGATTCATAAAATTTAATAGGAGTGTAAACCCTTCATACAGTAGTGTTACCAAATGCAAGCTTTCATAATCAATGGATGCAGGAAGGTTTGTGCATAAAATGCCTGTCTAGTGCCTACTCATCCAATATTCCCAGACTATTTTTTGATTATTTGTTTGTTCATATTTTATTTTGGATAGCATATCACTGAAGTTGTTATATTAGTACAGTATATTGCAGCTTTACTGTAATAGAAAGAACTTCATTAATTGTATGTTTTTTAAACTAGAAAAAATATATAAAATTATAAAGCAAAAAAAAAGTCTGAAAAAAAGGGCTTTAAGTAGAGTTGTAAAAATGTGTACAATATAATACAATGGCATTTGTCAATTACATGAGTTAGAGTCTAAGAAGTAAATTATGTCTGAGGCAAAAGTATCCTTTATTCTCACTACAGTTTGTATTTTATTTACAGGATTAGAAGAGGACTTTATAATCGACATATATGGCTACAAATTCCAAGTTGAGGAATTGGTCGATATTTTTTTTAAATATTTTATGAAGCTTATATTGGTGTGTTTACAGAAGACAGGTACATATATAAATATTTTTTTTGTAATTTTAGCATATTTAGTAAAAAAAATTTAAACACTGTTGGTAAATTAGAAGAATGGTGAGTGAATGCTCACAGGTTTGAATGTAGAATTGTATACATTAAATATACTTATTTATGGATTGAAATTAAGTGAAAAAAAAGTAAATGAGGAAATTGGGAAATTTTTTTAAAAAAATACATAGAAGATACATTATTTGTTTCTAAAAGGTATAAATTACAAATTTATGACAGAGTTAGTATTATAGGTCTGACATAAAATAATAAAATTGTATATGAGGATGGTAAACATTATTTTAAAAAAATTCAAAGAGAAATTGTGAGACATGCACTGGGGATAAATATGTTGAAAATGGAGGGTGCTATTGAAAAAGAGAGTCAATTTTATAAAGGTGGTGAGATTTTTTTAAAAAAAAACACACATGTGAGAATAGAATAATGAAAAAAAATTTCTTAGATAATTTATAGAATAGAAATGCTAAATTTAAGTTTTATTGGTTATTTACCAAGTGAAATAAATAGAGAAAGAAAATTTTGAGATGGATAATTATGAAGATTGTGATAAAAAGAGAGATAAGATGATAGTTAATAAAGAAGATAAAATAGAAATAAACTGTGCAATGCAGCAATATACTATAATTGTATAAATGCTAAAAATATAATAAGCCTATATGTATATATATATATATTAAACAAAAACATTAGAAAAAATCTTCAAAATTAAAAATGCCTATATAAAATTTAAAAATAATTTCTTTGCTATAGCCAAACTTAGGGCTTCTTCTGCCATATGAAGTAGTAATTTAAGATGGTGGAAGCAGCCAGAAGTTGCTATAGCAAAGAAATTATTTTTTAATTTTGTAGATTTATTCTAGTGCATTTTGTTTATTATATTTATATCATTTGATATTACATATATATATTGTAACCTTTTGATCAGTTACCCTTGGTAAGAATGATATATAAAATGTAAATTATAGTTCCAAAATTTGTACTTTAAGATAATACTGATGTCCTAAACTTTTGGTATAATGAGAATAAATGACTTAATACATAAACATTAAAGAGAGAATTGTGTAGAGATTTAATAATCATTGTTAGTTATAAATAATTTATATTATAATTTACAATATAATTTTTAAATACATTTGTCCATTTAAATAAACATTGTTACTTATCAATTTGTCTTTAATGTATTTTTAAGGCAACGTTCCTTTAAGAGCTAAAACTCTAAAATTGTAGTTCGCAAAAGAAGGAACAATTATTTACCATAAGATATGAATTTATTTTAAAATTATCATGATTGTAATATCTTGTAAACAAAAATAGTTATTCTTAAACTTTGTAGTTAAATCCAATTAATAATATCATATATTAAAAATATAATTGGAATTATAACTTGAGTTTTTCAAGTAATGATTTAAATTAATTTAGTTTATAAAAAAATTTTTTATTTCAATTATTTTAAAATGAAAATAGAAAAATAATTTAAGTTAAAAATTGTACAAGTTGATTTGAGAAGTTGAACAATAAGAGTTAAGTAAATAGTTGGCTGATGTCAATTTGTCCCGGGATTTGTAAGACAAAAAATGCAGATGATAAAAAAGTAAAAGAAACAGTCAAGTAAACTTAAAGCTGATAGCAAATCTCGATTTATTTCTCTATAAAAACAGTTATAAAACTTAAAAATATTTAGTCTTAAGTAGGAAAAAAAAAATCTTTAAAAAAAAAGTCTAAGGATATAAAATATTTTTAAAGGAATTATTAATACTATGGAATAAGTAAATTAAATCTTCATTACAATTAGAGTTCCAACTTTGATCACCCACTTATAGCCAAGACAATACCACAAAGAAGTTTGAAAAATCCAAGTTGTTATTTTAATTGTGCCTATGATAACCATGAAAAAGGAAATACAACTGCATTGATTCAGAGAGAAACATAATGATAGTCATGTAAAAAAACATTCCTTTTTCTATGTTAAGTGTTATGTATCATAGATTAAATGTGAAAAACAGATTAAAAATCCCTAGAAATAAAATTTTAATGCTGATAGAAATATTTTATAGAACATTAAAAATAGTTAATCAGTCATAAATGATGAATGCAAGAAAAGTTAACCATTTGAATTAAACAGTTGATACACAGGAAATAATTTGCAAAATTAAAAAAATATTTATACTATACTTAATAAAAACAAAGATAAATAAAACTTAAAATTAAAATTTCTTATGTTTAAATAGAAGATGAACTTTTATGATAGCCTTTTAAGAACTGAATATTAAAGTGGAAAAAAAATCTGTGTAACTTTTGAAGGGTAGATGATAGTCACAAATATAATATACTACAAGCTAAAAAATTAAATGAATTTAACCAATATGTCTTTAAAGTTTTACAAGACTAATGAATAACAGAAAGGGAGAGAACTTATTGTTGACTTATTTGAACATTTAAAAGTTTGTGCAGCATGGGAGAATAAAGTGGAGATTTATTTAGAATATTCATCAAATGTGATGGCTAGAAAATTAAATGAATTTAACCAATATGTCTTTAAAGTTTTAAGACTAATGAATAACAGAAAAGGAGAGAACTTATTATTGACTTATTTGAACATTTAAAAGTTTGTGCAGCATGAGAGAATAAAGTGGAGATTTATTTAGAATATTCATCAAATGTGATGGATTTTGAAGAGCAGGATTAGATGCAATGCAACTTTAAAACTAGCTAGGAAGAAAGGATGGATTCATTTTAAAATTTGTCCCATCATTTGTGCTTGCTTGTTAATGTTTTGTTTAACTAGACACATCTTTTAACAGAGAGAAGATAGAAGAAGTACCTCAATGCAAGAAGAATAGTAAACATTTACAAGGTAAACATTGTAATATTAAAATAGAAACTGGAAATGGGTTTTAAAAAAAGATTTTAACTTTAAATTTATTACTAATATTTTTTTTGTTTGATATGAAATATACATACAAAGTATTTTTCATAATAGTGGTATAAAGAATTGATAAATGCAATTTAGTATATAATATTAAAAGTATTAAATTTTTTTTGTTATTTTTCAGTGTTAGAAAAAATATATAACCTTAAATATAGGAAGAGAGTACCTATGAGTTATAATATAAAAGTGTGTGTGAGTGAACTATAGTGTTAAAGCAGTATATTTTGACCCAGTATAAATTTTTAAAAAATTAAGTGTGATAAAATATATTAAAAGGTATTTTGAATTTATTATTGTTAAAACATATTTAACAAAAGGGAAATATGATCATAAATAAAATCTGATAGGATTCTCGGAAAAGAATAATAAACAAGGTATAAACTGTAATATTTATGAAAGCAAGAAAGAGTGAATGTTAATGTAAGACAATATCATAATCTCATTGTTAAAAAATAAATCTTATTGATAATAATAATAAAAATAGACTGTTTGTTGTGTAACATGATAGTAGATAAGAATAAAAAAATATTTCACAGGAAGATTATATTATATTGTAGTCTAGAATTAGTAAAATAATAGATGCCAAATACACAATTGAGAAAGATGAGTTAAAATTCCAGGATAGGATACAATATCATCCTGAAGAACTGATAAATAGTTAAGAGGGGGTAATCTAGTGATACCCATATAGTTATTGGAAAAAGATGGGAGGGTTTTCCACAGATAAATGAGGATCGTACATACCATAAGTGCTTAGGGAAGAAGCCAGGTTAAAATTGGGACAAAGTCATTAAGAAAAATGATTGCCTACCAAAGATGACACCTCATATTTAAAAAAAAACTCCATCATTTTTATTAGTATATAGTATTTAATAAAATCAGTTTATCTATAAAGTTGAAGGTCAATAATAATATAGGAGACATCAAAGGTAGATAAAATATTTAAAGGATTTTTATCATTTCTTCCTAAGTCTTGACAGATTTGCTTGAAGATAAAACCAGGTGTAGAACAAATATTTTATATTTGAATAGTAATTTGAATAAATTACTGGATGGGTAAAATAACTGAGATCAAAAATCACTATAAAATATATGTGTGAGAGAGAGAATGAAGGCATAAATGAATTGTATGATATGAAAAGACTTCTTAGCTTTAGTATTCATTTCAATTTCATTATAAATATTGTTTTATATTTTTTTTAATTACCACAGCAGCAATAAATTTTGTTAATTAAATTATGGTTTAATATTACATGCCAAATTTGGGAATATGAAATATAATTTAAATGATACAATTTTCTTGTGATATTGAAAAATATAAAATATCAGGTAATAGAAGAAGAAAAAAATGGACTAAGAAGATGGCCACCAGATAACTCATAAATGATGCAAAGACGCCCAATTAATATGGAAGCATACACACTTTTAAAAGAACTATATACAACCTATGGAAAGGGTTGATTGTTTAAAATAACCATTATGTTTATTTGTAAATAATGTATCTAATTTGTTGCAAATGTGTAAACAGTTTAATGCTTAAATTTTATTGTTAGTGAATAATTTCATTTAAAGTGCATAGTAAATTCTACATGGCATCTCTTTCAGCTTCAAGCCACCATATTGAATTTTTAAAAATACTGGCCTGACACACAATTTTCACAAAAACTTCAGTTTTAATTATGTTAGAGCAAAAACAATTACATTTCTAGAAACTAGAAACATTAGGAAAACAATAAACATAAAATAAATAATGATAACTATATAAAAAATAAGGAAAAAAAGAAATTTTCACATCCAAAATACTTATTATTTTATTTTTTGTTCATAATTTGATAAGTAACATTAACTAAAATTGAAAATACATCTTCAGTGATAATTTCTTTGCATTCCTCACAAAATTATCTTTCTAAACATTTATAACATGTCTTACCTGAGTTTATCCACAGCTTCACAATCTCCAAAACAATTCGGATATGACTTCTTCATTTTTATCTTGTACCCCAAATGTTCTAAATGTCAAAGGCATCTATAAAGAAAAAGATTCATCCTAATAAAAGATACAAAAGAAATCATCATAGCAATTGGCTTCTTGTCTGTCTAAAACTAGAAATTGTAGGCTACTGTCTATATCACTGATAAAATGAGTTTCATCTCTTCATTTTATAATTTTTTGTGTACATCAGTGGTGTTTATATTCTTTATGGACACCAGTGATGTTTATATTCTTTATGCACACAAATGATGTTTATATTCTTTATGCACACAAGTGATGTTTATATTCTTTATGGACACCAGTGGTGTTTATATTCTTTATGCACACAAATGATGTTTATGTTCTTTATATCACACAAGTGATGTTTATATTCTTTATGCACAGAAGTGATGCTGTCTTATTATATTTATTGTACTACATAGATATAATTTATTTGCATATAGTGTATTTGTTAGCTATTGACTTGAAAATAATGTTATGAAACATATAGCAAAACCAAAGCATGAATCATGTATATATAATTTATTTGCATACAGATCATTTGTTAGCTATAGACTAGAAAAACGTAAACAAGAATCAGAATTATAACAAATTACTTATAAACCATATTATATTATATATATATAAACATAATTAATGATTTTCGTAATAAATTATACTTTTTGAAAAACATTATTTTTATAAGTATAGAATGTTAAAAGTTACATTAAAATATTAATTGTATATGAACGTAAATAACTAACACACACAAATTACAAACTAAAGAACGCTTTGTCCGAACTTCGCCTCTATTTTAAAAACGAACTACTTTTTCCCTCTAATAACTGTATCCAAATTTAATAAGTGTATGTAACTATATCTAAGTGTAAATGTTAATAATAAAAAAAGAAAAAAAAAACTACATTTACATGGTATTTTTCTTATAGCGGCTTCGCTGATATATAACTGTAAATAAATTAACTATAAATAGAGTGGAGATAGACACAATTAGAAAGATCCAACTTAAATCAGTTTATCTAACAAGAAATAAACTCTGGCATTTTACTGGTCGATAATATGTCTATTAAATGATCGTCGCGAGACGGAGGTCAGCGAACGAGTGATCATAGATTTGCCTGGAACCCATATTATCAGCGACGGATGGCCTGCATATAACAATATTAGCGGTCTTTCGAATGGTGTCTATCTCCACTCTGTCGTCGTCCATCAACACAACTTTGTTGACCGGATGACGAGGTTATACACACCAATAATGTTGAAAATCTGTGGATGAGAGCAAAGAAGCTAAAATACCAATTTGGGACAAGCAGATTGTTCTCATCCTACCTGCAGGAATTTTCTTTTAGAAATCTGACGCACACACGACCTCTTCTGATTTCCTCGTTTGTGTGGCCCAACTACTCCTAAAAATGTAAGTTCATATTTTTGTTATTTATTCTTCTTTATGTAAAAAGATTTAGAATTAATATACGTCATTTATTTACAGTTATATATACAGCAAAGACCGCTATAAGTGAAAAATACGCATGTAAATGTAAGTTTTTTTTTCTTTTTTTTTTTATTAACATTTACACTTAGATATAGTTACATACACTTATTAAATTTGGATACAGTTATTAGAGGGGAAAAAGTAGTTCAGTTTTTTAAAAATAGAGGGCGACACACAAATTACAAACTAAAAATAATTAATAAAAATGATAATTTAAATAAAAATATATTATAGTTTTATTAAAAAAATAAAAAAAAAATTTTTTTAAATGTTACTTACAAAATTATGTCAAACAGCTTGTCAGCCATCTTTGTAATAGTACCGGAGAGAGGTCATCTGCAGCCCCGTAAATTATTTTTGTCTTTTATCGCTTCGTGATAAGTACAAAATTATTAAAAAAGACAAAAAAATTAAATACTGTGGTTGATTAAAACTGCTGCCAAAAATTTTAATATTAACCGATTTTTTTGAAATAAACATTTTCTGAAAGCAACATCACCAATTTTTCGAATGATCATATTTTCATCTATGGCACACTTATACCTTTTACATCAGTAAAGAAAGAAAACAAAACATCATCTGAATACCGCCTGATGCTCGCAGCACTCAAAAAGCTGAAAGGGTTGTAATATTGGACATTCCACTTTAAAATAATGAGGTTTTTTTCTCCTTTTTTTTTAAAGTAATTTAATGGTTTATAAATGTATTGACAAATTTAATAAGTTATTTTACATTTTTCTTTTATTGTAAACATAGTTGAATAAACCTGTTTTTTGATAAATAAAAGTGCATAGCTAATTTATTGTTCATTACTTGTGTTGTAAATAAATGAATATTTTGATTTAAATTTTGCAGTAGTAATTTCATTGTGTCTGAGAGTCATTTCCATCACAAGGACATATCAATAAAGCACATTATTCACATAAAATTATATATATTATATTTTGATTACATGCCTTATTATAAACTCAAGAGTTTATAATTAATACATTAACTATTAATGGCTTTTAAATTATATTAAAGAAAGCTTATGGTACTTCATATTTATTTAGATATAAAAGAATCTTGAAGATCCATATAAAAAATACTATTAAGTCTTACATAATGGAGAACATTTAATAGAAATCAGTAATATGTTTGAAAGTCACATTCTAATTTTGTAATTTAACTTGAAATATAGGTTATATCATAAATTTAACAGTATTATATTATTTCAGAGTAGAAGTTACTAATCAAATATATTTTAAGGTTTGTAATTCTGAAGGATCTAGTTATAGTGGGTGGATGCTAAGTAATTGGGAAGAGTGTTTAATTAGCATTTGTGTATAATAATTACGTGATAAAGCTCTCAATTATGATAAAATGAGTATTCTATAGTGATTGTTATTAAGATAGGTAAAAGAATAAATCTTTGGAAAGTAAATTAGATTATTTAAGTGAAGGTAATGAGTAGATAGTGAGTGTTAATTTCCATGTCTTATTAGTAGAGCTAGATTAAATTTCCAATGGGAGTTGATCAAGGTTTGCAATAGTAAATATGGTTTTATTAAATGGTTGGATTATCAATTTAATTGTTATATTGGATTTTACAATGGAATACTTATGTTCCCTGAGATAGCTAGAGGATAGCATTAATTCTTGTAATTGAATGTAGTTTTATTTCCATGTTATTATTTTAAGATTATTAAAGTATAAAAGAGTAGTTAAAGCATTATTTAAATGAAATATTATGTTACTCATTGTTTGTTGTGGGGATTTTCCTAATAATTATGATAGATGGTAGTAGGAGAATTTTTACAATAGCAATGCCATTGTGGAGTGTATTTTATATACTTCCCAATGTTAAAATCTCTTTGTTGTAATTGTCCCTAGAGTCTATCTTATGTTCTGATGTATCGAAAGTTTCAAGCCCATAAAAAGTCTTATATGTTATTATTTGTATACTTAATTGTTTATTATTGAGCTAGTATAGTAGAGGGTGAATAAAGAAGGTAGAGAGAAGTGTTGGAAGAATTGGAAGGGAAGATTAAAAGACATATATAGTACCAGATAGAGATGTAGTTTGTTACTTAAAGCAATAATGAGATCTTTAACAACTACAAAAAAATAGAAAGCATGGTAGGACAAGAATAGTCCAAACATAGAATAAAAAATATGCAAAATGTGTGTTTGAGAAAATCAATTGGAAATCATTTCTTGGAAGGATTTTGGCTATTGAATTATTCTAATGGAGTTCAAGATGGAATAGGTGTAAGAAAAATAAAATAATAGAAACCAAGCATCTTAAACTGAGAAATGATGGCCAAAGCAAAATAATATAATGGCTAATATTCTTCATTTGATTTATTGAAAAGAAAGTGTCCTTAGACATAAAAATCATTTAGATGTTACATTATATGGGGTGGGGGGAGGACTTTGAAGTATACACTGAAATTTAAGATAAAAATCTCATACTAAAGAAAAATATTTTTAAAAAATCATGAATATCAGCAATCCAATTAATATAATGATTATCATTGCTAATGAGGAAATGACTCCAGAAAAAGATGGCAATTAAACATCCTATTGTTGATTTTGTTTATGTAGAAGAGGCATTTCTCTTTCCAAAAATATAAATATCAGCAATAATCACTTTATGCAAATATAAGAGAAATTGCAATTAAAGGTTTATAAAAAGCTTTCTAACATAAATCGAAATTTAAGATGAAAACATTGGCCTTTTTTAGTTGGACCTCTATCAGTGTCTTGGAAATATATAAATCCTACAAAAATTATTTTGAAAGTCCAATAAAAATGCTTATTACAAAATGAAATTATATGATGGTAAATGAATAATTATGATGATATTTGTTTGAAAATATCCTGATAGCAATTAAAAATAGTTAATAATTTTTATCCAAATTTTCCTTTTCAATTACTAATGTAATTAGCATTCCCTATAATACATACTTTCAGTAGTCATTACTAATAAAATAAATTTAGTTGGACCCATTTCTCAATTAGGATTCTATGCAGGCTTATATCACAGAAACACATGTGGTTTAACTCTCCATTTTATAATTTCTGCCACAGGTAGTTTTTTTTGATCGATCCATTTTATAATTTTCTCCCATAGTCAATAGATGTAGTTTCTTTTTCTTTTTTTATTTGCTTTACATCATTTTGTAGTTAATATACATACAGGCGGAATTTTTCCATCTCATAATAAAATATTACGGTATATTGTATTAATTTTGTTTACTTTGTAAGTTTATGCATAAAACACCTGTATAATTTTAGAATTTCTTGACGTATGTAGATTGATAATGCTATCTATAAAATTGTTATAAATCTTATTGAATTAATTATATATAAAAAAGTAATTGAAATTTTGTTTCTATCTTTTAACTAAAGTGTAATTATATTTTGAAATATTAGTGGGGGGTGTGGTATGCTCCGTTATGAAGAGGAGAAAGAGAGAAAAGAGTTTAATTTAAATTTGTAAATCGGATGAGTCTAATTATACATCAAAACAATTGACAATAATTTGGTAAAAGATTACGGCTAAAGAAAAAAAAAGATAATTTTGCTTCTAGTTCCATTATTGATTTAAGTTAAATTTGGAACTAAAGTGGGAATCGATTTAAATAGAAAAAATGCTATAAAAGGAAGAATAAGAGAAAGTTAAAGGATTATTACTACTGTGTTTTATAAAAGAAAAAAGAAAGACCCTCATGATGATGTAAAAGTGATATTCCTCCCAGGAACTGCCTTCATCTGATTGACAATGTCACAGTGCCTTCGTGCTACGCATGAAAGTTCAAACCAGCAGCGGAGAACAACAAAATAGCTATATTTGCATCTATATATTTGCTTTGGAACTGAGTATACAAGTTATAAATCTGAGTGGCTTCTCCTTGAAAAAGAACTGTTTTGGCACCCTCACCATTCATGAGCTCATGACTACAAATCTATTGTGGTTAACAATGCGTGGTGAACAGTACTGTTTATACGAACTTGTATAAATATTAAGAATGCAATACGTGAGATGTAGACTCATTATGTTAATTAATAATAACATATTAAATGAATGAATTCTATTTAGAAGAATAATATAGCTTGAACCGAAAACATATCTTTTAACTAAAGTTATTTAAATAGATTTTTTTCTCTCTCTTATTTAAAATTATTTAATAATAATCATGTATAATTGTTTCTGAAATTATGTTTTCCCCGCGCGCCCGGGCGGGTGTCCTTTCTGTCCCCCCCCGGCCTGCGCCTCTTCTTTCTTTCTGGCTTCGGTGCTTGGTTTTCGGCGTGGCGGGCTGCCTTCGGGGGCCTCTTTCCCGCGTTCTGGTCTTTTCTTTTTCGTGGCTTGGTGTCGTCTGGGGGGTCTTTCTTCGCTGGGCGTCCTTGTCGGGTCCCCTGTGGGGGCCAGCCCCCCCCTTCCCCTCCTTCTTTGGTCTTTCTCTGCCTGGTCTTGTGGGTGTGTGTATATAGTAAAGTTAAATGATTCAGTCTATTCTTAATCTTCACTCTAAGTGATTGGTAGGGTATAGCAGGGAAAGGGGTTTTGTTTCAAGATTCTTGTATAGTTGAATAATAATTCTAAGCAAAGATTCCAAATAGGAGATCTGGTGACCAGGATATCCTTAGAGTAGAAGTGGAGATTTCATCCATTAGAAAAAATTAGGTCAATATTCTGGTCTCTAAGTCTGGATCAATGATTAACTTACCTGTTCATCCTGTTGTTGTCTTACTTTAGATTTTGACCTCATTAATAAGAGTGATAACTCATACTCCCATGTCAAGTTATTAGAAGCTAGTGACTCTAATAAAAAAGTTAAATTTGACAGTTCACATATACTTGTTAGAAATAGGTTGTTTTTTTGGAAGAAAATAGTCTTTCTTCCAATGTCAGGAGGTGTGAGCAACTTTAAAGGAGAGAAGATGGCTAGGTCATTGTAAATTGATGCTGTTATAGAACAAGTCATTTACTTCTAAATCTACTTTGAGAATACATAAATGGTATTAAAAAATCTGATAAAATATTTCATTACTCTTAGTGTTATCTGTCTAGTTTTGTGTCAATGCTATTGTACAATCATTCATTAAGAGCCTGGAAGGGTGTTTGTTTATTTAACTAGTTACTTTAGTTTGGCATATAACTGATAAAATAAATTAAGACCAACAACCTATAAGTGGAATGAAATAACATAGTTTTAGGCTGTTTGATTCTAAGCATTTTACCTGGTGGTGCCCTTCAGTTATCTGCCATGCTGATATATGTCAAATTGTACTACCACAATGTATTATTTTGGATTTGTAAGTATCATGATTAAAACTTTGCAATTGCTGACTGCTACCAAGGAGGAAGCAGTTACAATGAAATAGTAATGTTTGGTGGCCTTCTGCAGAGAGAATCATTATTGTTTCATTGTGAGAATTCCTGTTATATACATGATAAGAATGTTTTAATTTTAAGTGATTGAATAGATGTAGAAATATATATAAATTCATAGATTTATTTCTGGGAGCTTCCACATAATAAAAATATAATAGCTAAATAGCAGACATTTCAGTATAAAAACAAGTACTTTCCTCAGATCTTTTTTTTTCAAATCATAAGAATTCTTATGATTTGAGAAAGAAGCTGCTCTGGGGAAAGGACTTGTCATTGTACTGAAACATCTGCTATCTAGCTATTATATTTTTATTACATGGAAGCTCTCGGAAATAATAATATGAATTCATCATTTATCCATAAGAATATTAGAATTAACATTGATATATATATATATATATGATTTTGCTTATGTAGTATTTTTTTTTTTTTTTGTTATTTTTGTTTTAGGGACCATTTTGTAATTTTCTGCCAGAGTTAATATACATAATATTTTTTTAATTTTAAGTAAAATTTGAGAATTGCTGCCCAAGTTGTGATAGCAGAATGATGTACTTTTCTCCAATGATGGGGGGGAGGGTGCTTGTGACAGCAGAAATGCTATATTAAAAACTCACAACTATCTGTTTTTGTTTAATATCTATAATGTGTTTATTGTTTTTGTGTACAAATTTATGCTTCTCATATTGTTAAAAGTTTGCTTTTTGAGGTTTACATATTTATCTGGGGAAATAGTGTTATGGATTGGAGCTGGCATTACATTTCACATACGTATCGGTCGGCTGATAACTTCCTAACCTTGTGAAAATGTCATCAAAATAATGTGAACATGGGATCCATTTTTAAAAATTTATCACTTAAGTTTGTCAGAAATTCCCATATACTGGTTGTTTGATGACATCACAAGATTACAAAGTTATCAGGGCACTGATATATATGTGAAATGTCACAGCAGGACTAATACGTAAGTAATGATCTTTAATATCCAGTTTACTAGTGATCATATACGGAACTGAGATTTGAACACTTAATAAAATAACAGTACAAAGACTTCAATCACACAGAAAACCATAAAGAGATATAAATTAGAAATAATTTGAAAATCAGTTATGTCACTATCTATCTTGGGGTTGGAATTTAATGCTAGAAAAGACAACATATGAACAGGTATTTTTAAAGTGGATCTTAAATTATAAAACATCTTAAATGAGACCACAAAGTGAGCTGTCTAATTAAGATAAAAAAAACTTTAGTGGAGTGGTATAATAAAAACAGAAGTTTTATTTTGCTGTAGGCATAATCATTGCAAATGATGATAATTTTAATACCATTTAATATTATAGCACTACTAACTTTTTATTGTAAAGTAATATATTCATTATAACACTTTTATACATAACTACTGCATGTATTTTAATAAACTGCATTATTAGGTCGATACTCCAAGGAGGTTGTCCTCCAATATAACTATAAATATTTTAACCTTTTCACAGTCATAAAGCAAACAAATAATAGTGATGGTGATTGAACCCAAATGGATCATATTTTCTCAAGATCAACTCTAGGGATTTGCAACTTCTTCATCAAAAAGTTATTTGATTTATTTAACCTTATGATATTTATTAAATTGATAAACTTTCCAAGCCCTTATTATGTGCATGAATGCTTTATCCTCTATAATCAAATTTGCTTCTTACAAATGTAAAGCGAATTTACCTATCTTCATATTTCCAGCTGTTATAAGGACAACAGATCATTAATGTTCTAACATGCTCAGATGTCAACAAAGCTTTAATATATACATAGCCATTTACATTAAAGGATTTATTGTAAATTCCTCATTAGTTTCAAATCTCTATCATAAATCAGTACCCAGAGTAAAATGGTAAATTAAACTTTCCCTCACTTCACATCATAGTCAGATGGGTTAGAAATTTGAATGCTTTATTTCTAACTCACCTGTCTAATAATGATTGATATTTTTAATTTATATGTATAGTGAGAAGAGGAGGGTGCATGCATTTTTAGACCGAATACTAATTACAATTACGATGTAAAAGATTGAGAAATTAATGAGAAATGTGCTATAAACCCATAAATTCGATTGGTTACAAAGATACCTCCAGCAAGATTTTAATTTTTACATATATAAACATATTCTTTGACTAAATGTTCTTATATAATCACATTTGACTAACTACAATTAGCATTCATTTAAAGTTTACGTAATACTTCGTTCAGATATAAAATAACTATATTTAAAAAATAATTATAAGAAGTTTGCAATTAGTAATCAACTTATTTTGATGAAGCAATCTAAGAAACAGTTTGATAAAGATAATAGTATTTATCCATTCATAAATCAGGTTACATTTTCAAACCAGTTTTACGTAATGAGAGCAACAAAAAAATGAATATAAATTTTCCTCATCTTTTTTTTTGCACACAGACCTGACTCTTGAATATATTACGTCACTTACTTCTAATTACTAAAAAAAAACTAATTAAAATGTTATTAAAAGCAGATGTATTTATAAAACTTTTAAACTTTAGCTCTGCCAACATTTTATTATTTTATTTGCAAAGTAAGCGAAACAAATCATTGCTACGTTTTTTATCACACTTTATAATATATATATATTACATATACAAATAATATTTCTACATTATATATAAATATAAACATAGCTAGTCAACCCGTCAGTAGATCATTAAGTAAATATACAATTATTAAAGAAAAAGAAAATCTCACCCACAAAAAAAAAAATCTTCACCATCTGATAATTAAATAGTTGGTGAATATTGGGTTTTTAAACTGTTGTAGTAAGTACAGTATACCGTTTGCATTAGAGGAAAAAGTTAACTCGAGAGAAATTAAATGTAGGTATTTAATTGTCCAGAAACAAACTAAAAACGTAATTCATGTCAATTTGAATAATGATAATAGGTTTGGCTGATGTAATTTATTATACAGTACAATAAAATTAACAAATATTTTACAATTAATAATTCAAAGCAAAGAGATGAACTTTTTCAATTTACCATTGGATCAACAATTGATCGTTCTATCTTTTTCTAAGATGGTACTAAAAGACCAACGTTTTCAATGAAGTTATTTTGGAGAGAAAGTTTATTAAATTAATAATGGAAAATTATATTTTTTATAATGTAAGCAGACATAAGTTTCATATTTTGATGTGATCTATTAAAAGTTTCGTCCTTTTCTACTGGATAGCAGTATAACTTTTCATGGCAATCATTAATTTCATTCACTTGTTAGTTCTTCATTTATTAGTTGTTTTAAAATGTTAACAAAGAGTTTATTGCAAAATGATATGTAACTTTAAAGAGTGTGTTGGCAATTTTGATTCAATACAATCTCTTTCAAGATGTTTTAAACAAATGTGAAATATGTTATGAAAATCTTTTCCAGTCTCACCTGGATCATTTATGTTGAAAAATTTCATGGCAAAATATAAATTCAACATTTATTCACTGCATTCATGAATAATATTTAATACTCATTTTTATTTCAAATGCCTCAGATTTTCTACCTGCAATAAGTAATTATGTTTCCTCTCCATTCTGCCATATAGAGGCTATGTATTTTGATGAACAATCAACTGACTTCAGTTAATGCCCTAAACCTGTCCTACTAATGGAATCAAATACCTTAACCAAGTCAATGAAAGCAATATATAAATTAATACTGAACATTTTTTGTATTTGTCTGGCAACAAAAATATGTCTCTAGTGCTTTTTGATTTTTTAAAACTCCATTGATGCTCTGGTAGTCATTCATCTATAACTCAAAGTAATCTATTCAACAAAATTCTTAAAATTATCTTTCCTGTAAGGAATGATATTCCATAATAATTATTATAATCTTGTCTATTCCCTTTATTTTTAAAAATTCAAATAATGAAAACATCCTTAAAGTGAAGTCATACAACTTCATAGGCCCATATATTCTTAAAAAATCCCAGTATTTTGGAAATTTACATGTCACCAACTTATTATATTTTTTTATCAGGACTTGCAACTTTCTATTTTAACGACTACAAATTATCTGTTGTCATTTCATTAAGTTATATCTTTGTCCAAATATAAATGAGTAGATAAAATAGTTATATTGTTAAAAGTCAACTGTATCATTCTTCAAAAGGTGGTCAAAATACTCCTTCCATCTATTCAAAATATTATTGCCATTATGTAAAATGGTGTTATTTTTGGATTTAATAGGATTATGACACTGTTTCTTAGACCCATATTGTGGCTTCAATGACCCAAAAAAGACCATAATCAGCAAATGTCTGTATTTTTTATCAATTGTCGAACTTCTATCTTCAGATCCTTTACATTTATTACTATGTTCCACATTTAATCTATTATTCTGGCAGGCAGAAAATGTCACATTTCCTTCTAATTAAATCATTAATCATTGTCAGAAACCCTGATTTTTCATTTTAGTGAATCCAAGAATAGATTTACTTGTATCTATAACACATTTCTTAAGAGAATTAAATATGACAGTCCTGAAGATCTAAATTAGCTATTTTAGTGTTCAAGTGCTTCTAGAATTTAGTATGTTTAAAAGATTTTTCCAAAGAATGAAAATCAATTTTTTATGATTGGAATAATATTTATTCTAATGAAACTCTTATTTTAATCTTGGACACACAATCTATGATCTGTTCAACAGTATGAGCTCGTATGTACTTCTTTTGTATTCTGACTCTTAACTATAATGTTTTGAGCATGGATGCATTCATATTCTTTTGCAGCAATTTTTATGCCAAAATAAAGTGTTTGTGATAGTCAACTCAAGTGTTTAACATAAATTCAATAATAACTCAACATTTGGATTTACAGCATTAATGTCATAACTTTTGAGCATATGTGTACTATTTGCATGAACATGCATTAAAGTCTTTTCCAAATTCTCTGAATCTAAGGTTGGAGCACAAGCACTAATATAATAAGCATGAGTACCCTATGCAAGGTGACCATTTCAATAAATTCCAACAAAGGAAGATACCAAAGTAGACTTGATCAAATCCAACACAATGCATTCAACTTTCACTGTCTATCTTCCTTTTCAAAAAATCTGCATTCATTCATCTATTCTATTAAACTTTCTTCCCCTGGGAGACAAGATTAACTAAAGAATAGTTATATTAATCTAAAATCTTGACAGCTTCTAACCACTAGTGCAATCTTTCATACTAGTCTTGAAAAGTTTGTAACAAGTAAAGTTCACATGTTATATGTACCAGTTCCTCTTGCTTAACAACTACAAATGTTTTTATCACTGAAGTAATAAATGTGGCAATCTAACCAGATTGTGTGAAACAGGCCTTTTTAGACTACAATTTTTAGGTCCTTCCATTTACATAGTAGATAGGGATTCCTAGATGGGTTGCCTAAACACACAATATTTGCAAGTTGAAATTCCTGCCTCATTAAAATCCAATTCCAAACTTGTTATTGATTGTATATCTCAAACAATGATCATAATTAAATACTGCTACTTTCCCTCATCTTTCCTAATTCTCAAAGGCTTGAGCTAAAAAAAAAAAAGGTATTGGAATTGAGCACAACTACATAATTCCATTGCCACAGATAGTCTAAGGAATGTTGAATAGCACATCTCAATGAAAAATATTACTGATCAATTTGCTACTTCTTTGTAAGAGATACCTTTGTTGCAGTTTGTAAAAGTATATCTATTGTTTTCATTCAAATGTGAACCATCTTCAACATCTATTAATATTTTAGAATGATTTGCAAGTTCTACTTTAAATTCAATGAAATGTTTCTGAAAGTTAAGACTATCAACTATGAATACTATTATTCTTAATAATTTTTGTTTCTCTAGGTTTGCATTAATGTTTTTTACATTTCATTTATTAAGAACATTATAATCTTAAAATATATATTTTCTGTTAGTCAAAATTCTGCTGTATCTTCATTTGGATGCTTCCATGTCTATTTCTGTTTAACATTTTTCTCAAAGAAAAATTTTATAAAGATTTTTTTTTTTTACAACTCCACAAATTTTTGTCCTCTCTCATTTTTATGACCATAATAAAGTATAGAATAAATCCACCTACCATGTCTCCTCCATAATAAGAACTAATCCAAAAATAAGGACTAGCATATTTTTTTTACAATGCACGTAATATAAGTCTTACCCCAAATATAAGTCTACTTTAAATTCACATGATCCATTGATTACTCTGTTTGCCACAGGGGGCAATCTTTTTGGGGGGGTTTTCTTTTTTTTATCACCAATTATTGTGTTATTTTGGGGGAGGTGTTTTGGGGTGTTTTAGGGTTTTACCCCCCCCCCCTTCTTATATGGTTGTGGTGGGTTTGGTTGTAAAGAAACCAAACACAAAAAATAGGGGGTGGGGGGGGTGTGCTCGCCTCCCACTATTATCTTTATAGTTTTTGGTGTATATATGTTTTTTGTGTGTTTTTTTTCTTTCTCTTTCATTTTTTTTTTTTTGGGGAGGGATGGTGGTTGGGTGGGGGGGGGGATTGATTAACATCATAAATCTGGGTCGGTGCTTTCCAAACCCCCACCCCCCGCTGGCCAACCCCAAAAGCCAGAAAGTGGGGTGGGGGTATGGGGGGGGTGGGGGGGGGGTTGTGATTTTTTGCTCACCTTTTTTTTCTTTTTTTTTTTTTTTTTTTTGGTAGTGGGGAATATGGGGTGTGGGGGTTTTTTTTTTTTTTCTACTTTAAATTGTCAGACAGACAAAAGAAGTTTTGTTCATCTATTGAAACACACCAATGTATTAAATTATATGAAAGGAGACCCAAAATAACTGGAATTTTGTAATAAAAAACTATATATTTATTTTTAGGTGTTGCAAATTAAATCTTTCACATTTGTAAATGATGACTTTTAATGCAGCCATCATTTTTTCCTCGTCACTTTTAAGTCTGAAAAGAAATAAAATTTCAGTGAGTTTTTCATTCAAGAGATTAAAAAGAAGTTTCGTGGACTGAAATAGTAAATATAGTTTATGGATAAGCTGGGCCATGCTGAATTTTATTAAAAATTGTTTTACACTTAAGCTTTATGAGATATTTATTTTATATAGCGTGATGTTCATGAATTGTAATAAACTAATGATCAGCTTTTCAAGCTAATGCACATGTGCTTTATGAATCTTAATAATAAATGAATACTCTCATTTTCAACACAAGATAAAGTCTTTGTGAAAGAATAGAATGAATCCACCTATTCTTTCAACCCTAATGCTTAAGTATGGGCAAATCTTAAATACTGGAAATGAGAGCGTGAAGTTATTCATTTATTTGTTAAGATTCATAAAGTGCATGTGCATTAGCTTAAAAAGCTGATCATTAGTTTATTTTATGTATTAGTGTGCTGTCATGATAAAACATGTACTCCTCACTTGGCCACAAAATGGATCATTTACATTTTACCACATTGCACAAAAGCTTCAGAACTTGTAGATTTTAAATGCCTGATCGATACAAGTGAAAAATGCCATTTGCATCCCCAAAAAGAATGATCATTGCCTTGACAATTGATTTCACCCACATTTTTTTGGAATGTGGTAAATTTATTCCTTCCATTAAACCATTTGTTTATTTGTGTTTGTTGAGAATTTGCTTGTAAGCTATTTTAAGCAAATCAACTTTTTTCCCTGCAATTTCCCCTAAAAAAAACAGAATTTCACATTGTTCCAATTTTTCAACCATTACAAAAAGTGACAAATACATGAAATGCACTTTACAAAAAAGTATGCTACATGTGACCATGGTTTTGAATTATGATGTCATTTGAAAGATTGAAGCAGAAGAGTCCCTGCAAGAGATATCTAGAAGCAGAAGCATGTATTACAGTAGCCATAGCAACAATTTCAGTTATTTTTATACTGTATATTTTTATATTTAAACAAATGTAGATTTTTGTCAGCCATCCCTGAAAATAAATTCTAAGGCATTATTTCAAGTTTAAATTAATATAAGACCCAGTCTTATTTTTTGATAATGGCAATATACTTTAACTTGGATCATATATAAGTATTTATTGACATATAAATCAAAAACACAGAAAATGTATGTTTTTAGGCAATCCAAGCTAAAGTATAGTTGGACTTGTTCTATTCTTGCCATTATTAATGATTAGTTCAACTCACTATGACTTTTCAATACTTCTGCATTAATTAATTGCATCTATGTTTGAGCTATCAAAAAGTTATAAATATATTTCTAAATGTTTTGATGGTGTAGTTTGAATTATAGTCAACTGTATCTCATGAGCCCTCTGGTCAAAAAAAAAACATTTTTCATGTTTGATGTAAACTATTACACTGGCAGGTGATTTCTTTGTTATCTTATTTTTTCATTTCTATTTCAATGTCCATATTTTTTTTTGATAGATTTTTTTTTTTCTACTATTATCTTGGGTTTTCTGAGGAGTGTTATTTAAGTTTATTTCCAGTACATTTTATCTAACATAACCATTCTATAAATAATCTTTCCTTCCAGCCAGTCATATCAAAAGCATCTTAACTTTAACATACATACTGTTAAATTAAATATATTTGTATGTAAGCTTATTTTTGCTAGACTACAGCCAATATTATAACTTGTCAATATTATATACCATATATGCAAAAGATAAGTCTTTAATGCTTGTTTAGCTTTTAACCACAAATTGACTTATCAAACACACTTGCATCAATAATATATCAAATCTGTTTTTAACTCATTAATCAAATTGCATAAATTGTATTTAATTATATATACCTTTATTTTTTTTAAATCTATTCATAACTTCTATTAAAATACTTCTAAAATGATCATCAGAACTATTTAAGTATCAAAATTGAACATTGCGGAGTCAGAATAATTAAAATATACTGAACAACACCATCTTTTAAAAATATCATGAACAGCAAAAAAATGAAGATGTGGGTACACATTAAGTTTAGATTTGAGAGACAAAAAACAATTGAAATGCTTGCATTTATTTGAAAAGAAAACATAATAATTGAAAATAGAAAAAAAAAGTTCAATAAATCAATAAATGAACTCATTTACCTCAATTATGAATACATCATTATGAACTATTCTGACTAAATGCTGTTCACATTACTATTAAGGTGTCACCAAGGAAATAATGGTATCTAATAATAAAAAATATCTTTCTGAGAGATGCTTCAATTATTCTTAAACTTGATTTTGATAATTATCAATATTCTTATCAATACTGCTTACAATTATTTTATAATTTAATAAAACAATATGACCTAAATAGTAATATATTTCTGCTTATTTGATTATTTCTAAAAAAAATTTATTCCACTCCTTTGTTTATTTATAATATTTTCAGCATTTCCCACTTTGTATCTATAAATGGTTTTCCTTTTGTCTGTTATACAAATCCCTTCAATAATATTTCCTAGTGTCCATAATATATTTTCACACCTTATATCATTAGATAGTTTTATTTTAAAAGTAGAAGCAAAACTAACTTTAAAAAGCATAAAATAAGTTCACAAATACTTAATACCTTACATTAGAAAAAATATCCATTTGTCAAATTGTATTTGTTTTACATGTACACATTTATATGTGAGAAATGCTTTGAAAAAATATTACTGGATGGCATGGATAATAGAATCAATGTCCGAGGTTAAATATATATAAGAATGTAAAATTAATCCTAATCAAAATAAGACTTGTATTCTACTTTTCTCAAATCCAAAGCCACTTAATGTCATCAGCAACTATCAATGCTGTTAAGTATAACAGTTAGTTAAGCTAGAAATTATTTTACTTACATAATCTATATAATTAAAAATATATTTTAAAAATTAAAAAAGCCTTACACCATTCATATTTTATCTGCTTTAATTTCGTGATAAATTTTTTAAAATAATTTTCAAGTATTTTTTTTTTCAGTTTATTATCACATGATGTGGAAAAAAAATTTAAAAATAATAAAATCAAACTTTTTAAATTAATCTAAAGAAAAATTCTAATACAAAAAAGCTTTATATGTTTAACAATTTTTAATATTTAGATAAATTTATGTAGTTTTATATGCAAATGAAAAATGAGTTCTGCTCACTGGATAATCAAGCAAGTGATAGATGCTAAAAATGCTGACTTAAGAGAGAGAAAAAATTAGGACACTGCAATAATTTAGAACTGCAAGATTTTTCTACTAAAATAAAAATTAATTAAAATGTTTTTTAAAGTAAAGAATAATAATAATATGTGTCAATCTATTTTATTTATAAATAACACATTGTGACTAACAATAATTACACTATTTAAATTTTACTCTAATCTTTAAAAGAATATAATAAAATTTATATCCTTTCTCTTTTTCTATTCTTAAAATGTAATATATATTTTTAGTTAAAACCGGACAATACAAAATTTTGTTTTTTGCTGCAAACACAATCTTCACCAATGATGTCTAGTGTTATAGTAGAATTTGGATAGACTTTCTTTGTAACTAGGGTTCACTGCATCCAGTAATCATTACAACTAGCAGTTAGAAATTATTGTGGGAAAGTCAGTGTCTAGTTTGATGAAAAAATTAAAGTTCTTTGATTGTTATTCCTGTGCTATATTTGGAAAAATTATCATAAATATCAAAATTTGTAAATGTAATTTCCAAAAGTTACCAAATATAAGAAGTAATATATATTAAGGCTATAACCTTAAGACTATGCACCTAGATGCGAAAGTAGGGATCTTTACAAATCTTAACACAAGATTAACAACTTTAAAAGACAAGATTTGTAGAAGTCCCTACTGTCGCATCTTAAGGTTATAGTCTTAATTTATATTACTTACATACTGAATATGTGCTTTACAAATTATTAATTATAAATCTAAAAAGCTATATTCATGAGAAATAATTTACAAAATTTATAAGTTTCATATTAAAACATTCCTGCAATTTAATTTATTTTGGCTGGCAGATAAAAATAAGGAATATTATTATTTTTACATGTTTATCCATTCATGAAAGTCATTATTACAAAAGAAATCATTACAATATTTTAAAATAAAAAATATTAAATCCCATAGTGTGTGTGTTACATTTTTTTTACAGCAAAACTCTGTTTTTCTTTGGAGCATATACATATTGACATGAGTATGTGCTTATATACAAATAATGATATACATGTAATAGATTGCATGCTGAAATTTTGTAAGTTAGAAAATGTTTTATATAGCAAAATAAAAAAATCTTAAAGATTTGAAGTTAATTTATTTGTTCTTGTTAACAGAAAGTAAACTACCAATTAAGTAGATGCTAATTAAATTATTAATGAAAAATTATACATTCCCTAGATATATAAAAACAACTTAAGCAGATTACAGCATTGTTATTTAGCTGATAAAGTGGAGATATGCTCATTGCCAAGAAACTACAAGATTTAACTATGTGATACAATAGATTGTGAGTGCAGCAGATGTTTTACCAAATCATTATAGTCAGTGAAAATCTCAAAGTGAACTAGAGATTTATTCAGGCTCTGTGCCATGCTGTTATGATACATATAATTTTAATATAACTTGTTGACATTATAACGGTCGGAAAGAATTGAGTCTTACTGTATCTGCCATACTGAGCACCACTAGGCTACTTGAACCTAGAAAATTTATAGAGTAGGCAGATACGTGCTGTCAAGATCTTATTTTACATATATTTTTATTTCGACCATCAGCCCATTGCCACTAGCTCAGTGAGACGCAGAGATTTATACAATATGAATTCTTATCTAAAAATATTTTCAATATTAAAAAAATAAAAGAAGCCACTGCCAGTAATTAACACACAAACATTTATTTATGCACATATAAATTTTGAATCATTTTAGAATCACTTTTACTTTAAAATTTAACTTACATTTTAACTATGATTTTTAGAATTTAATTTAAGTTTAAACTTTTATTTTCTAAGTTCGCACAGATGAGTTTAATAAAAGAGTGTCAAGTATGAATAGACTACATATATTGCATTTGAAAGCAAAATATTCTATCCCTTAATTTAACCTTAGGCCAAAAGTTTGCAGTCAAACCAACATCAATCTATCTGATATATCGATGTATTCAATGCAGCATGAATATGAGAGCACAATACCATACTGTCAGGAATGCACATCTGAACAGCATGGTTGAGAGAAGAAATTGTTTCTCATCCAGTACAGGAATGTCACATCTGTCTGGCAAGAAGAACAATAAAAAAAAGAAAACTCCATAGGAAGGGATTACGGTCCTTTTTGCTGACTTACGATCCCATTCCATAGGCAAAAAGGGGGTGTGCAGCGTATGATACGATCCTGCACATAGCGAATCTCATACTACATCTACTAATTACACCAATATATCCAATCCATTGACCCAATTTAACTATGAAACAAATAACCTAAGATTGCCCTCCCTTAAACTAACATATGTAATTTTACAAATCTATGCAGCTATTCATGCCTGACTTAAATTTAACATTTATATAAGCTATTTAAAAGAAAAAAAAAATCATAATAAAAACTTAAAAGAACAGAAAATAAATTAATGGAAATGATTTAACAAACAAATAATACATTCAATAAAAATAATTAATAAATAATTTAGTTTGGTCAGATAGGCAATACTATTGCTATCATTTAAATACTGGGAAAGTTTTATATTTCTTGTTCATGAAATTATCTAAAGTTCTTACAGTTTTAAAAGATCCATATTTTGTAGTTGTTTGTAATTTTTGAATGTGAATTCCCATGCTGTCCTGAAGATATTGGTATCCAGTTAGCTGTTGGCCCTTTATGGTAGCTGGTATTTTATTGCCAGGCCCAGATGTCCTATAGTTCACAATATGAGAAAACGATGTTTCATTTTTTTAGAACAACTGAAGGAATTGAAAGTGCATCTTTCAATCCCTTCACCTCCAACTCTCCGACTTAACACCTCTCTGCTTTCACATCTCTATCTTCTCTCTAATTTTCTTTATTTCCAAACTTTGTCTTTTATACTAGAATTTTGGATTCAGTGGACATTATGTCATGACAATGGTGATGGTCTTTTTGTTGAGGTCTGTTTCCCTGAGGGATTTCTTTCATTGGCCATTCTGTTCCTATTGTTTTTCCTCTCCTATCTGACCTTTACTTATATATTTTGAAATGCCCAAGTGCTAGCCTACTTTTAACTAATTAAAATAATCATTTCCATTTTATACAATAGAATTAATTAAATTATTTTACAAACTTAAAGATATATTTTTATCTCTAAATCTTTTTAAGTTTTTGCTTTTAAAATACTTTTTTTTTTTTAATAAAGTTTTATTTTAATAATTTTTCATCTGTGCGATTTTATATATTAGAGTTTAGATGATTTTTAATTCTTAATTTTTAATTGTTAAAAAAGAAGTTTTTATTTGCGAACTTTTATTTTTCATGTTTACTTTAAAAAAAAAAAATAATGTAAAGGTATGTGCCCGTTACAACATAAATAAATGAATTTTGTCTTGATTTTAATAGTACTTCATATTTTTGACTGTGTGACTGATCACTCACAACATAATGGGATTATTTGTGGTATTTGAATGCAGCATATAAATTGAAACAATTGGAAAGCCTGGAGGGGGGGGGTAATCAAATCTAGTCTAAATTGAAAAATTATAATTAATATATTTAATTTAAGATTAAGGTATCAAAATTATATGAATGCTGCAAATTATGAAAAATACACTTAATGTGGATAATTCTTATGATTGATCAGCATACTTAAAGAAAATCAAAAAATCCTTTCATATAAATGGAACTGCAGACAAACCTCATCAAAATAATTACTTTTCTATATTATGCTGGGCAAGTCATGTGCAATAAGCACTGAAATTACATAACTATTTTAACTCACAACAATCAAAACAGACATTTGTATTTTCAAAACAGATAGCAAGAGTTTACAATCAGACATTGAGAAAATTGGCAAAAAGCTGTTCATATGGAGATTCACTTGAAGATGGTTCAATAGAGCAATTAGTCTAGGATAAGTCTGATAGAGACTCAACCAGCAGCTGCTACCATCTAAAAACCTTAATTATAAAGCAATTAAAATAGAAATAGTCCTTGAATTAACTTTGACCAATCTAAGAAGTTTTGAAATTTTCATAGTTGTGATGCAAATAGTGCAATCATAAATGAGGCTGAAAGTAAAAAACAGTTAATGAAAGAAATGATATGCTATTGTTAGGGGAAAAGGGCATATAGTAGTAAATAAAAAAATTTGTAGGCCTTTAAAAAGGCTATGTTATATGAAAATCGTAAAAAACTGAAATGCTCATGTCTTTCCCCCAAAGAAATAATCCAAAACTTAAGTCTGAAAATAACCAAATAAAGAATTGCAAATAAATTATGTTGTCTGTTAAAATATTGAACAGCCTAGTGACCATGGAAATAAATAATGATACACATATATTAATTATGACACTCAGAGAGTGGAAAATTGCTATCCTGTTGCACAAAATTCTGACTTTTATTAAAAAACATATTTAAAAATGAAAGACTATGGTTACAAAATGAAAATTAGGGTAAGTTTTAATTTTTTAATTTTTATACAATTATTTTAACACTTATTGTAAGTGATGTCTATAGTACAAAGTCAAATTTGTAATGATAATTATGTTGACCAAATACTTTTTTTAAGATCAGTATGGCCATCTCCAAAAACCATTTATCAACAATTTTTTTTGTTGTTATATAAGCATACTTAAAATAAGCTTTTCTGAGTAAACATTTTTTTTATAAAACAATGCTCAGGGGCTTTTAAATGATTAGATTTAAAAATTATTTCATTTGCTTATTGCTATCTAAAATTTAAATTCTGACTAATCAAATTAAATAAGATTTCTCTCTAAAACTAAGACGATTTTTCAGGTAACATTTTGATTTCTTTGTCATGCACAAATGTCTAAATACAGAATGAACTAAGCAGATAATAGAATACTATGATTACATGTTATCCTTTTATCAGCATAAATAATCTGCCATTGCTTGTCAGCCTTTTATCATACATTATTTCAGTATTTTAATTATACAGCTGCACCATAATCTTCAATGAACCCCACATCATCAATATGCATTAACACCATATATCAACTTAATTGGAAATGTATGTGTATGTGTGTAGATTTGTATAACAATCTAAGTGAGTAGAGATGTACATATACATATTTTTGCATTATAATTAGCATATTTCATTTATAAATAGATGTGAATATAAATAGATGTATGTATACAAATATTTTACTAGATAACTGATTTCAGCTTGCAAAGTCTATTTTAATTATTGTTGCCTGGTTACATTATATCTGAAATTATCTGAAATAATATACAAAAATTTCTTTTATAATTTTCAATATTTATAAATATAAGTGTATTTGAGTATCATCATTTTCAACCATTATCAATTCTCTGAAGACTAATCTTTCCAAGTTCAATCCATCTTCTTCAATCACTAGCCACTCTTCTACATCACCTGAAGCTTCACTATATCTCAAGAAAAAAAATATTGTCAAGAAAATGCTAGCAAAAGTGATTATGTATGCTGGAAAATATAACATTTATATTTAATGTGAACTATAATATATATATATATATGAATTAGATTAGTTAAACACTCTCTAAAGGCAATTATTAACATTATTGTTCATTGTTAAAATTATATTTCATAGGGATACTAATTTTCTTTTATGTATATAAATGATATAAACGCGGAAAAGGAAGAAAAAAATAAGAGAAATTTTGGTTGGTGTTTTGAAAGGAAAAGTGGTCAAAAGAGGGTGATGAATGGTGAAGTTTTTTCAAGAAAAAGAAAAGAACAAGTCCTCTATTCTACTCTTCCGATTGAGAATTTTAAATGAAGAGTGGAAAAAAGTGAAAAAGGAAAGGCAGGTAATGTGGAATAATTGAATAAAGAGGGTGAAGAACAGAAAAAATTTGAAAGTTTTCCAAATGTCAAAGTAAAGTGTGGATGATTGGAAGAGCAGAATAATATTAATATTAAAAGGTGATAAAGAAGAATTAGAAATTACAGCCTTCAGCCTTTTATCGTTTATAAAATTTTACCAAGATAATATACCGTCACAGAGACTTGGTTTTCACCAACCAAGAGAACAAGTGGATTTAAAAGTGGTTTTAGTAGTAGTCATATTCAAGTTTGAGAGAAGTAAGAAAGGAAAATGAATATGAGTTGTCTTATGTTTTGGATTTGAGATTATGAAAAGGCTTTGATTCTATAAACATTTCTTCAGGATAAAGCTGGATCATCAAGGTATAGATAGGATATTGTCATATTTTAAAGAATATTTAAAAAATAACAAACAATAGATTATAATGAAGAAGTAAGAGAAAGGGAAGAAAGCCATCCCAAACTTTTAAGGGAAGAAGTTTTGGGTAAAATGGGAAAAAAGGGGAGTAATGGAGATTTTTGTCTTTAGTTTGGTGTGGGTTTTGAAATATGTTCGAGTGAGGAAATGTTGGTTTCAGTAAGGGAAAGTAGAAAAGATAATAAAAAGAAAGATGTTTATGTTTGAAAATATGAAAATAAAGATTGTTTGATGGATTAGAAGAAGTTAAGGTTAAAATATTGGAGATTATTAATAAGTGAAAATAATAGAGGAAATTAATATAGAATTAATTGGTTGGGTTTTGGAGAAATATTTTTAAAGGAATTGTGTTTGAAAGAAGGTTTTAAAATGTGTTTTATTTATTATGGATCTGAGATTGAATTTAATAGAAGATCAATAAGGTTGCACTCAAAGAAGTATGGGAGTTATGTTGGGGGTAAATTATGGGAAGTTTTTTGAAAAATTAAGTTAGTGGGTTGTGTATTTAGTTATAGTGAATTAAATTTTAAATTTAAGGATTAAATAGAGTTAAGATTTAAGAAATGTGTAGGGTGTTGGGAAGTAAAGTGAAGTGTAGTGGGTTGAGTTAGTGGGAGATGATGATTGTTGATTTATATTATTTCTTTTATGAATAAGATTTTGCTTATTTTTTTTTTTTTAAAAAAAAGAGAATAGTCAAGCATACTTGATCTAGAAGACCAACAAGAAAATTTTTTAAGATTATTTTTACAAAATATATGATGGATTTTAAAAGAAAAAAATTTACATTGTTTGAATGACCATTCAGTTTTGAGTATTAATTGAAAAAAAAAAACCATTTAAATTATCAGTTTGAAAATGCTTTGTATTCATAGTCTTAGATTAGGATCAGCAAACTTTGAAGAGATGGATAACAAATTTAAAGAGTCTTTTTTTTTATTTATTTAAAAAAATTTAGGTTTATTAGTAATAGGTATATACAAATGTTTTCAGTAATAGTTATACATGTTTATATTGTTATAGGTTCTCCAAGAGTTTGTGTAGAATGAGATGAGATCTGATTTGTTTGTTTAGTCAGATCGTAGATCAGAGAAACATCAGTGTGTGCCTAAATTTAAAGTCTTTGTGAGCCAATTTATCCTTTTTGAGTAGTAGTATTCTCCACTCTTCTCCATGTGTTGCTGGCCTATATGCACAGTGACAATATTCTCCACTCTTCTCCAGGTGTTGCTGGCCTATATGCACAGTGACAATATTCGCTTAGAAGTTAAACTCACACATTTAGATTCTTGAATATTGAATTTAAAGCAAACACTCTACCAACTGAGCTATTCTGTCAAAGGCAACATATAGTAGAAATTTGATATATTTATATATGAGGGTTGGTTCAAGTCCTCCTGAGTCCTCAAATTTTTTTTTCTTATTATTATTATTATTTTTATTTTTTCCTAAGAGCAAGATTAATTAGAGGCTTCCATACATTGTGTATTGCCACACTGGGTTGACTTATAGGTTTATTTACCATTGTCATATGAGCAGCTTCCTTGAATTTTCTTCTATGCATTTTTTCCTCTTTATCCAATATTTTTGTATTTTCCCACTTAAACATATGGTTGCCCTGTTGAACAGTGATTGAAGGAGCACAAACTAATGGTTAAAAGAGAAAAACAGATGTGTCTACCATAGCAGATCATGTATGTATTGATGATCATATGCTTAAGTGGGAAAATACAAAGATATTGGATAAAGAGAAAAAATGCATAGAAGAAAATTCAAGGAAGCTGCTCATATGACAATGGTAAATAATCCTATAAGTCAACCCAGTGTGGCAATACACAATGTATGGAAGCCTCTAATTAATCTTGCTATTAGGAAAAAATAAAAATAATAATAAGAAAAAAATTGAAGAACTCATGAGGATTTGAACCAACCCTCATATATAAATATATCAAATTTTTACTATATATTGAAAAATTTACTGTTTGCATTGATATGTTAAGTTTTTTAGTTTGACTTTCTGGTTGTGAATATTATACAATCAAAAAATAATTTTTTTCTTTATTTGTTGAATATAACAAGATTAAAAATTAATGTTTTATTATTTGTTAATTATAACAAGAAATTTTCATTTAAACAGCAAGGCATGTTGGAGGTCAGGGCTGGAAATTGTTCAAGGGTTCCAGTTTGCCATCCAGATCTTAGAAAGATATCAAGAAATGATTATTACAGTATCAATTTAAAAATTTTGCGAAACATACAGGTGAATATGTACATGTGTATATGAATTCTTTGCATGACAGATTAACCAAGAGATTAACTGATGAATTTTTTTTATTATTATTACTATTATTATAAATTTTAAGTGAGCATTATTGGAAATAATTCGGACAAGATAATGTCTTTGGATTAATGATATGAGGTGGAATATAAAATGTTTGTATAATCAAATATTTTATTTTTATATACATGCATGACAGCAAGTTAATATAGCTATACCTGCATGTTGAGTGTGTATTTAATTCAGGTCAGAAATTAATGACGAGAATACATTTTTTGTAAGTATAAAAATAAAATGATACTATGATAATAACTAAATAAATTAATATTCACTGAATAAAAAAAAAGTTATTCTTGAACCTAGCTTTAAGAAAAAAGGTTTTTGAGTTAAATATTATAACTTATATGATTATGTTGAGTCAATGAATGTTTTAGAATAAAAGTCAATTTTGTTAATATATATGTGAAGTAATACTTTGAAGTTGTGTCAAATAGATGTTAGAAGTTTAATAATTATGCAGTAACAGCATTCATTTGAAGTTAGGCATTTTTGAATTGATCTTATGTCATTTGAACATGAGTGTTTTTGATATAAAAATAGAAAATGTTCACATATTTAATAATTGATATTTGGCTATATTATTGCAGGTTTTGTCATTAGCACATTATGATCATTATAGTAAATATTTTCTAGCAAAACATAATAAAGCAGTGTTCATGGAAAAAAATATAAAAGTTTTCATACTTGCTTAAGATTTGGAATGAAAATACTTAATGAGATAATATTAATATGTTTCAGCGCAGGATAGTTAAAATGAATAAATGTGAATATATATCATGTTCTGCCAGCCCACACATTTCGTAGAATCTTTTACTATCTTAAGAGATAGATTAAAATAAAGTCTGTTTATTAGATGTAATGAATTACTAACATCAAAAATGGAGCAATATTAAAAAGTGGTAATACTTTTTTAACTAAAAATGATATATTACAGTATATGCCCGTTGAAGTAATGTGTGTTTATTCAAGATTAGCATATTAATAAATTGTATATTCTTATGTAATTTGTTTCTCTATATAAAAGCAAATCTGAGAAAGAAATGAAATAATTCATAAGAAAACCAAAAAACCAGTTTGGGAATAAAATATAACATTTATAATGTGTGGACATCTATTTAGTTCTCTATCGAATAGTTAGATGTCGCTAAGGTAATGAAGTTCACCTTTAAAGATCCTTATAATTATTACATGAATATTATTAGATAGTTTACTGAATTTGTTTTATGATGATGACAGACCATACCAGACTGTTACAATAAATTGTACATTTAAATTTATATGTAAAAAAAAAAAAAAATTTATCTACACAACTGATACACAAAACATTTCCTGTTTACAAAAAATTTTACAGAATGATAGAGAAATCAAATATCAGTTTACTACATGAAAACAATACTATTATAAAATTTCTTATATATATAATGCATTAAAAGTTTTTTTTAATTCAATTTTAAAATTGCGTGTGTGTGCGCGCGCGTCTAAAAATTTTTTAATAGGCAACAATTTATATCTAGTAATTGTCTCTATTTTTACGAATAAATTTTAACACATATAAAAAAAAAAAAGACTTTTTTTTTTAATTAAAAAAAATAGGACAAAAGATAATGCATTAAAATAGACTCAGGAAAACCCAAGCAATAAATTAGGTTTTCATTATAATGTTCACTATGAGAGCAGCTCGATCAAATGAAAGCACTAATTTTGTTTTGCAGTGCCTTTTGTGTGAAAGAGGTAAAATGTAAATGCCTTAACAGAAAATATACAATACGATTCAAATTTAAATAACTGAAAATCTAAACCCGTATTTTTTTTTCTAGTTCACTTACATAATAATAATATATATCATTGAAAATTCATTTATGAATTGAAAATACTCTAGCATAGTTAATAGTAACCAGCATGGTAGGAAGCGCTTCGTTTAAATGCTCTCGACATCAAAAAGTAGAACAGTCTTGGATAAATGCATGCACATTTGCTCTAGAACTTCCCGAAAACCTCCTCAAGTTAATTCATATTGATAAAAATAACAGTAGCATATAAATTTACATCTTTCATTTATCTAATTAGTAAAATTAAGCAAAGGAAATAAGTAAAGCTGATTCATGCGACGTAATAATTTCTCATTTGTGTCACTATGTGCCGTAGCCTAGCAGAAGTAGATGCTCTTATTGCTAGGACTACGAAGAGCGGAATATTAGAAACAAATAACATTGCTTACCTTCTGCAAATCCAAATCCAATTTTAAATAGCAGCAAGAAAATCAAAATAGCCATAACGTATCCGCCTTTGTTATTTTATATCATGGACGTTAACCATACTCGTAATCCGAAAACTGCCAAAAGTCTGAATATACCTTCCACAACAACCGTGCCGAATTGTTATTATTAAATAATGAAAATTTTCTCGCTAGTTGGCGCTGCTTCCTGCGCTGCATTGAATACTATATTTTCAAATAACTTGCTAAATCAAAACTCTTCCAGGAAACTATATAATCACTCTTTCATATTTAATCTGCATTCAGTCAACATGTGTGTATAAAAATACGAACGGGTGTAATCTACGAGATCTTTTTTTTTCATTTTGATATTAATTTTTAATGTTTTTGTGTATATATATGAAATATCATAACTCATAATAAACAAGTGTGATTTGATGATAAAGCTTTTGCGATGAAATGATATTCGGCATTGTCTTTTAATTTTGAAATTTTAATTCTCATATTTACCTTACAAATGAACTGATTATACGGCTGTTAGATTGTTACTATTAAAACTAGTTTCTAGTTTAAAATTTAGATCCAGTTTTATTATCTAGTTCAAAATTAACTTTTAAGTTTATTTATTAATAGTACAGCATGCTATAGATACCTATTCTTTTTTTAATATTATTATTATTACAGGAAAATAAAAGTCCTTATTGCTTTTGGCGATTTATTGATTGTAATAAATACTTTTTTAAATTATCATCATAAATATGCAGGCGAAATTAATTAATTATAAAGTTCGCGTGATTCTTTATTTAGTGGATTTGCTGGTGTACATGCTTGCTTATCCCCCTATTCTATTTTTTCCCCACGATCTTTTGTTTTCGTTCGGTTGCCTAGTGAGAATCCAAAATTTAAATGAAAGTAGACTATATTCACTGAACACCTAAAAAGAATGACTTTGCTGTACAAAGTATTGATTGTCATTTTCCTAAATCTTTTATACAAGACACGTGACATTACGCTTGAAATTACAAATTACTATTAAAGTTAAAGAATTAACTGAAAAATGCCTAAATGATTTTTAAAACAAAAAGATTCGGGGATGTTTATAATGGAAATAATACCCACACTCACACACATATACCCGCGCGCGCGCTCACACACACTTCTTTTCTTTTTATCAAAATAAGTTAAATTTTTACAACAAATATTCTAATCATTCTTAAATTTCTCTTGCTGATAAGATAATTTTCATTTTATCAGAAAAACTCCAGCAGCGGCAAATAGTATATATCTGATAATCCATTGAAAATCTGTATTACCAATTTTTTTAACGCCTTAAGGAGTATGTCCAGATACAAACTAAAGAGGCCCTCCGAGGCACAAATGATACTCATGGTTACAAAACAAAACAAAAAATTACTTGTCTGGATCTGACATGAGATTAACAATTTTTGCTTGGTTAATAGTTTAGTACAGTGATGGCTAATCTATGGCACACATCCAGAGATGGCGGTTCGAATTTTTTACCAGAAATGGCAGTTCGAATTTTTCTCTAGCATGAACTATTTCCATATCATAATTTTCTATGCTTTAAATTATTCAATTTTTTTTTGTGGCTAAAATCTGTACTAATAAAAAATTTACTGTAAACTAAAGATAAAATAAATATATTATATTAGAATTCAATTTACAATTGAACTCTAATTAGAAGTAATAAATTACAAAATTTGGGGAAAAAAATTGATACATATGTAGGTGGGAATGATATTGTAAATCAAATAAAATGGTACCAATATACTGTGTATCGTATTCTATAAACCTGTCACATGATTCCAATAAAACTAGGAAGTAAACTCAGTAGAATATTTTATAACTCTTTGAAGTCAATTTTATCAAATCTAAAGTAAAAGTAATAAAATGGTTTTCTGTCCTAAACTTTTTTGATCTAAACGTGTTGACACCATTCATTTTTTTTAACGTACAAAATTGCTAACAAAGTAACAAAATGCATAATCAATGCCATCAAAGGAGATTTTTTTTGCTTGAAGAATAATAATATATTTTAACATATAATAAATCTTTGATTTATAAAATTATTAGAGTTCATTTAAATTTACTTTTAAATAAATTTGTTACGATTATATTGACATGATTAGTGAAAATATAAAACAAAAATTGTCAAGCAGTAGAGAATTTCAAAATTGATGGACTGATGAGTATAGAATGATTAACAAAGGCACCCAGGCAGTATGTGTTTTATGTTCCAGAACAGTTGTACTGAGAACATCATCATAAAATGTCATTTTGAGACCAATCATAAATCACTCTGTGAAAAAGTAAAGATGAACAAAAAGAATATATTGCCCAAGCATTTAAAAATATAAATATTTAATTAACATCTATAATGAAGTTTATTGAAAATCATTCAAATATAACTTCTGCTAGTTTTTTTAATTTTAGATGTAATTGCCAAACATGGGAAACATTTTAATGATGGAGAATATATGAAAGATGCTTGGATGAAAGGTGTACCAGTTCTTTGAGAAAAAATTATTCAGAGTATAAAAGATTTACCATTGGCTAGAAGCACAGTTAAAGAAAAAACCCTGCAAATGGCTAACAACATAACTTACCAACAAAAAAGAGATATAAAATCTTCTAGTTTAATTTCTCTCTATCTTGATGAAAGTACAGACATAAATGGATCAGCATGTTTGGCTATTTTTATTCACTATTATATTGGGAATAATATCAAAGAAGAATCGATCAGTTTAACTTCATTAGTAACAACAACAAAAGGAATAGATATTTGCAATGAAGTTTCAAATGTACTCACTGAAAAAGAAATAGATATTGCCAAAATTTATCAGAACTACAAATAGTGCTTGAAGTATGACTCAAAAAGAAAATTGTTTACTCAATTTATTTACCAACCATATTGGACATTCAATTTTGGGTTTTCATTGCATTATATATCAGCAAGTTTTATGCATGAAGGCTAGCTTTAAGCCACTGAATGATGTTATGAACATTGTGACTAAGTTAGTCAATTTTATATCTACACGGGCTCTAAATAAACAAAAAAATTTAAATTTATTAAGTGAGGTAAACTCAGTACGCAATGGTTTATTTATGTACAACATCTGATGGTTGGGTTGAGGAAAAGTTTTTCAAAAATTCATTAGACTGTTTTACATAATGAGAAAATCTTTGAAAAAATATAATGAATTAATGAATGTTGAATGGCTTTCAAAATTAATGGTTTTTACTGATATCAATTGTTGTTAAGTTTGATTTAATCAAAGCATTTGAAGTTAAATTACAAATTTTCAACTATGATGCTATTTCTTATACCTTCAAATATTTTCTAAATATAAAAAAGTTCTAGATTGTTTTAGAATCTTATGAGAAGCCAGATAACGTAAAATTAACACAAGCATTTTGTGCTGTTATTTAATTGATAATTGATGAATTTTCATTAAGATTTACACAGTTCAGACAATTTTCAAAACCATCAAATTCATTTTATATCAATTTGGAAGATATGCAAATGCAATTAGTCAATTTTAAATCCAGTTCTATATGGAAACAAAAATTTGTTGATTTGAGGAATGAGTTAGAAACAATGGAAAATGATTGATTATTGGATATATGTAAAAAGAATGCTGAAGAGGAACTATTGACTGCCAAGAATGCTATTCCCAAAACATTTTATTGTTTAAAAGAGTAGTGATCATTATATTATCAATTTTTCCTCTATATGTACATGTGAATCATTGTTTTCAGACATAAATTTAATTAAAGACAGTTTGAGAATAGAATGACAGATGAATTTAGTTCAGCATGTACATTATTCAAAGTGACAAAATATGAACCAGATATAAAACATTTGGCATTCAATGTATAACAGAAAAAATATCATTAAATAATATCTATTTATGTTGATTTTATATGTTTATTTCCAAAATTTTGTTTTAATTACTATTAATTTTTTACTATTACATTTTATTCAACTTGTGTCCTTCTAAATAAATATCATTCACCTGTATTTAGTTTACTTAGAAATTTTGATTAATTCTTATTGTTATTATTTTGTTTTATAAACTTTTAAAAAACTGCAATAATTAAGTTGTTTCTATTTTGATTTAATAACTTTATGGCATACCAATCATTCAATAAATATTTTTTGGGAAATTTTTGTCAAACACATGCAAAAAGGTTTGCCACCATTGGTTTAGCATATTGCTACATTATTTATATTTAGTTTTAGTAGTATTTTGTAGATGGCAGCTATAATAAAAGTACTATCAGCAATTTTCTAAGATCCCTTGTAATAACTACAAAATCATCCCATTTGCCTTCATTTGTTGGAATGCTGTTGTTTTTTCATCTGCATTTTTTTCAACAATTGTTAGCTACTCAATTCCAACAATTATTTTATTAATATAATTGTTAGTTATTATATATATATATATTAAATAGTATCAATAAAAGTTCTCTTTTTTATTGCAGTTTTCAAAAGACCACATGAAATTTTTCGTATTATCACTTTACACTGGTCAACATTTTTTATTGTTCATGAATGGTGAAAAATATTTTTTCTTTCATACATAACGGTATAAATAATATATTTCCATTAAAATTATATGTCTAATAAATAAAAACCACCTCTTTTTCATTTCAGATTTTTCAAAAGACCAATGAATAACTTTCATTCAATTTTTTATTATTGACCAATCCCATTCACATTACAATGAGTAAATTATTTTTTATTTTCTACACATATTTTTTTAAAAATAATCTATTTCAATAAATAGAAGAATTATTTTCTGTTATAACATTTGAAAACAATGCAGGTGTCTTTCTCATTTTTTTCTAAGTTAATCATTCCAACAAATGAAAACACAATAGATGAAATTAATCATAGAATTAAACTTAGTTGGAGTGCTTTTGGTAGAAATAACTTAATATTATAAAGACATATGCCTATATGTTTGAAAAATAAGATTTTTAATAAATGTGTTTTACCAGTTCTTACTTATGGATCTGAAAATTGGATACTTAACAGAAAAGCAATAGAAAGACCAGATCACTCAAAGGAGTATGGAGAGATTCATGTTAGGATTAACAAGAACAGATAAAAATGTCATACATAGGTAAGAAAACAAACAAGTATTACTGACTTCATTGAAAGAATTAAAAGACTGAAGTGGAGTTGGGTTGGACATATTGTTAGAAGAGATAAATAGACGAACAATTGAAATTTGTAAAAATCCAGAAAAAGACATGTTAGATGGGTTAATAAAATAAGGAAGTGTGTGGAGTGATGTGAAGAAGTTAGACTAGGAATCTAAGAATTTGGATTAAACTTGGAGAGATTTTATCATGCAGTGTAATGAGAATGGTTGACAATAATGATGATAATGTTAAAACTAAATTTTAATTGTTAACAAATGATGGAAGTGATTTTTAAAGTTTTTAGAAAAAAAGAAGAAAGAAAAAAACTACTAAAAAAGCAAAACTGGCTTTATTTTATTTCAACTATTTAAAATATATATATATAACTATTATAGCCTCTGAAAAAATATAAATATTTAAAATATTCAAACTCTATCACAATATCAAATACACTGACAAAATCAAGTTTTACAATGTCTATCTACTAAAACAAGATAATATAAAAAAATAAATACATAAAATTATCTAAATCAAATTATGAATATAACTGGCTTATTTGTAACAAAAGATTAAAAGTTTATCAAATAGTTCATAAAATAAAAAGATTGACTTAACTTATTGACAGCTGAAGTGGCCATATTGAATATTTAAAAAATTATGTTAATCCACAAATTTTATCATGAATTAAATTTATATTACTCAAAAATTACATAATATATTTTTTTTTGAAACAAAAAACCCCAAAGAATGTAATTAAGTTGAAAAAAATATAGTTATTGATATTTAAAGTAATAAAAAATAGAATAAAATTAATATTTCTAATAATAATTTTCATAGTATTTTATAAATTCAAAATTATCATGCACACAGCTATCAATAATTTTCCTATCCTTCTTCTTCAGTAGCTATCTCTCACATCCAGAGATAGCCACATGTAACAGAATAACTTGAATTATTCTGATCCTTACCTTATAGAAATGTTTCAGAATTGACAAAATTGCCAATTTATCCCTGTGAACTCTAAAGACAACTCTGACCCTATCTCTGTAATCTTTGTTCTTTTTGTATTACTCTAATATTTTCATTTTGATTTTTGACTTTACTAATGAGAATTTTCAAAATCTTTTCCATTTTCAACTGAGAGTATAGTGTCTCAGTATGTCTAAGTTTGTTGATGATTTTTCCATCAATTCTAAATGCACACTGTTTTCATCCAATTTGGCTTCCTTTACAAGTATTCTATATAAAAGTTGATTAGGTGTAATGAAAATGTGCAGTACTGTAAAATTTCTTCAATGTAAACTTATATGTTTTATCATACTCTCATACAAAAATCATTTATTTACCATAATTCAATATAATAAACTGAATCAAAACCTTTGATGTAATTAATAAAGCATAGCATAGACTTGTTTTTGATACTTTGAGATCTATTCTGATATTCAATGTGTATTGTCAATAATGTCGGTTGTCCCCCAATAATTTACTATGTAATGTTTAATTTATGTTGAATAATTTTAAATAATATCTTGCTAGTATGAGAATTGTGATATCATCATCATCATCATCAACCATTATCAATCCACTGCAGGATGAAGGTCTCTCCAAGTTTAATCCATCTTCTCTGATCTTTAGCTTCTCTTCTCCACAACACCCCTGCACATTTTCTTATTTCATCCATCCATCTCACATGTGGTCTCTTTCTGGGTCTTTTACAATCTCTTGGAATCCAGTTTAAAATTTCAATTGTCCATCTATTATCATCTCTTCTAGCAATATGTCCAGCCCAACTCCATTTTCAATCTTTTAATTTTTTCAATAAGGTCACTAACACCTGTTTGTTGTCTTACCCATACATTGTGTTTTTGATCTCTTCTTGTTACTCCCAACATACATCTCTCCATACTCCTTTGAGTGGTCTGAAGTCTCTGTATTGCTCTTCTATTAAGTGTCCAAGTCTCAGATCCATAAGTAAGAACTGGTAAAACACATTTGTTAAAAACCATCCTTTTCAAACACATAGGCATATTTCCTTTTAGTATCAAGTTATTTCTACCAAAAGCACTCCAACCAAGTTTAATTCTATGATTAATTTCCTCCATTATGTTTCCATCTGTATTAATAATCTGACCAAGGTATTTGTAACTGTTAACTTCTTCTAATTCTTCATAATCAATCTTTATTTTCATATTTTGAGCAAATCGATTAAACATTACTTTAGTCATTTTAACATTTATCTTTAGTCCTACTTTTCTACTTTCATCTGCTAACTCCTGCAACATTTCCTGCAGCTCTGAAGCATTATTTGCAAAAACAACTACATCATCTGTGAAATCTAAATGACTTAAATACTCTCCATTTACTTTCACTCCTTTAGTTTCCCATTTTAATCCACAAAATACTTCTTGCAGCACTGCTGTAAAGAGTTTTGGAGATATGGAGTCACCTTGTCTTACACCTTTCTCAATGTTGATTTTTCCAGTATCATTATGTAATCTAATTGTTGCTGTTGCATTTTTATAAATATTCTTTAAAATATGACAATATCCTGGATCTATACCTTGATGATCCAATGCTTTAATCACTGAAGAAATGTGTATAGAATCGAATGCCTTTTCATAATCTACAAATCCAAAACATAATGACAACTCATATTCGTTTGTCCTTTCTATGACTTCTCTCAATACCTGGATATGATCTATTGTACTAAAACCACTTTTAAATCCAGCTTGTTCTCTTGGTTGGTGGAAATCCAAAGTTCTCTGTAGACGAGTTGTAATTATCTTGGTAAAAATTTTATATAAAACTGATAAAAGGCTGATAGGTCTGTAATTTCTAATATCTTCTTTATCACCTTTTTTAAATATTAATATTATTACTGCATTCTTCCAATCTTCTGGTACATCTTTATCATTTAGACATTTGGTATATAACTTTGCTAAAATTGTTTCTATTTCTTCACCTGCTTCTTTTAATATATCAATTATAATTCCATCATTTCCTGGAGCCTTTCCTTTCTTCATACACTTAATTGCATGTCTCACTTCTTCATTTAAAATTCTGGGCAATTCGGAAGATGTAATAGATATAGGAGGTACTTGTTCTTTATTACTATATAATTCTTGATAAAAATCTTCTACCAATTTCATGATGTCATCTCTCTTTTTAGTAATAATTCCATCTTTTTTTCTTATTGCAGATATAAATTTCCTACCAATACCAAAATGTTGTTTAACATTTTTGAGACTTTTATTTTCTTCTACAGCTTTCCTTGCTATTTCACAGTTATACTTTCTTATATCATTTTCAACTCTTTTTCGTACCATTTTACAAAATTCGAGATATTCAATTCTTTTTAATACATCATTTTTGTATATCTTCATATTCCTTCTTTTCTTCATAAATTCTCTAGTCTCAGTAGAAATTTTATTAGTCAATTGCTGCTTTTTTTCTACCAGCTATGTTTGTTGCAGTTTTTAAAAGTGTATCAGTTATTTTCATATTAATTTCATTCAAATCTGTATCATGTTCAAAATCTCCTAACACTTGAAACCTATTTGTAAGTTCTAATTTAAATTCATTAGAATGTTTCTGAAGATTAGGAATATCAACTGTAAATATTGTTTTTCTTAATAATTTTTGTCTCTCTAGTTTTACATTAACACGTAACTTACATCTTACTAATCGATGATCACTTCCTGTGTTAAATTTATTAAGAACATTACAATCTTGAAATATGTATTTTCTGTTAGTCAAAATATAATCCAATTCTGCTGTACCTTCATTTGGATGCTTCCATGTCCATTTCCTTTTAACATTTTTCTCAAAAAATGAATTCATAATATAAAGTTTTTCTTTTTCTGCAAACTTCACAAGTCTATGTCCTCTCTCATTTTTATTACCATAACCAAAATTACCTACAGCAATTTCATCTTTCATTTGTCTACCAATTCTAGCATTAAAGTCTCCCATAACAATTTTAAAATGTTGTTTACTCTGATCAAAAGCCTTTTGTACATCCATATAAAAATCTTCTACTACTTCATCACTATGAGAACTTGTTGGGGCATAAACCTGAATTATCTGCATTTGGTATCTGCTATTAAGTTGTATAACTAATCTTGCCACTCTGTCCGATACACCATCAATCTCCACAATATTGTTCTTCCACTTTTTATTTATAATGAATCCTACTCCACTTGTATTTCCAATATGTGTGCCTTTATAATAGAGTATATGTCCACTTTTTAAATCAATTGTTTCTTCTCCTTTTCTTCTAACTTCACAAAGTCCAATAATGTCCCATTTAATATAAGACAGTTCTTCTTCTAATTCTTGCAATCTTCCTTCACTTGAAAGTGATCTGCAGTTGTAAGTACCTAAATAAAAAGTCGTCATCAAATGGCAGCCTGGGTCTGCAATCAGGGGATTCTTAGCACCCTCCGCCTTCGGCCACCAACCGCTGCCTTGGTTGGTGACTTTACAGCCTCCTGGGAATAAGGGCCATGCTTTATTTTTGTCTGTCATAATTGTATATATGTATTGGAAAAATATTTATCATTTACACAAACATTCATTCTGCCTTATCAGGCACTGAGAAGAAAGACCATGGTGTTTCTTGATCTTAAACTCAGAGGTAAAAAGCCAATAAACTCACCATGCTGGCTAATGCGTGTTGATGAGCAGCCCATCCATGTTCATATACTATATGAATAATCACATAGTAATAATAGCTGCGACGACAAGAACGTATGGAGTGGACATTAGGAATTTGCCCTGCTCGGTTCCTTTAAGGCCTTCAAGAGGAATCAAAGGGTCTCCTTTCATTTAATAGCAAACTCCGTTCTGCAGCCAATTGTGATATAAGCAATGGTAAATTTATTTTGATATAGGAATATAAAATGTTTTTCCTACAATTTGTAGGCTATTGAATAGTTTTCCAAGATTAACTGGTATAACTTGAGTAGTATTTTTAATGGTTCTCCTTTTTGATGCAATGATATTAAATTATGAACTACTGTATTATAATGACATCAACACAGTAGGATACTCTATTGCCCACAAATAAAAGTTTAAAATAACTTTTACTCATTACAAAGTTGTTGTTGTTTTTTTATATTTTCAAAAAATTAATTTCAAATAAATAATAAAGAGATATATTTTAAATTTACAAATATGATACCAAATCATGCTTCTTAATATGTACTAAATAATCTGGAGTGAAATATTATCCAGATTCATTCGTATTTCATCTGAGTCACACAACCATCAATTAGGTAATAAATATAATGAAACAAATATAGAGGCACTCGAAACATTTCCATATAATAATACTGAATATTCTACCAATAGACAACAGATAGAAATAATAAATATCAGAAATTATTTAGATTAATGTTTTTTTTTTTTTAAAATTCTTCCAATTATAAGGTAATTTGAATATATCATCATGTTTGTTGATGCAGACTAGCCTTTTATTTCAATAAATTCTCTGAAAACTGATTTTGGAGAATCTCACATCTGGACAGTAATCTGGTGTTAAAGAAATCAATAGTATGAATTGTATTCATAGCATGGAAAGAGACTGCTGATAATAGACAGTGTTGCTTAATTGCATTAACATGTTCAAATCTTTTAACACTGATGTTGTTCATATCTACAAAAGAAACATCACAAATTCCACATGAATTTTCATAAATTCCATAATCTTCAAAAGAGATTGAGTTTTTAGGATTGTATACAATGTTATTATTTTTTATATGCTATCTTTATATTGTCATGTTTTAGAATACAACCAATACTGTCTACAATTTTTTTTATATAAAAAAATACAAACTCTAATAGTTGTTTGTTCTTTTTTTTTTATTGTTTAGGACTTGGATTAAGGCTTGGTGTGTTGTTTTATTATTATAGCCAACATTTAATAAGATATATTACATAATTTTTTTAATCTTCCAGATATAATTTACTTGAAAAAAGGTTAATAGCTATAATAAAAAGAGTTTTGGCTACAGAAAAGATTTGAGCTGAATGATGATGAGATGAAGATTATAAGTATCTCTCTTTTGTATACTTATTTTTTGAAAACCCAAAAAGTTAAAGATTATTCTGTTTTCTGATAAGTACATCAAGAAAAGAAAATTTTCCATCAGTTTCTGTTTCCATTGGAAAAAATAAAAATGATAGGAAATCATTTTAAAAAATTTATATAGCAAAAACAATTTCTAATCAATTATTAAAGAAACATTTACAAAGTCCAATTACTTTTTTGCCATCTATTTAAATCAAAGCTTAACATGAAAAAAAGGAAAATAAATCCATTTTTTGCCTGCAGTCTAAGTTAATAAATAAAACACATGTAAACAATGAAAACAAAAATAAATTTGCATTAATCAACATGGTTAAATACTCCATTTGAATTGGCCTAAATCTAAACCATGAAAATGGAGGAAAAAACTATACATTTTTCCTTCTTTGTAAATCTATTACTACCACATGTAATTGGCAATATATAGAAAAATTCAAACACATTATGCTATCTGGAAACTATATGTAGAAATTATTTAACCTAATGTTTAACAAGCCCTTTTACTTCTGGAAGTATGGTATCAAAGTTTAACATGAATGGAAGAAAAATAAGCCCACTTTTTATCTGATATCCAAGTTCATAAATAGTAAATAAATCAAGCATTAATAATATGAAAGTGTGGAACATTTATAATAGTTATTATTGTTTTAATTAATCACCTATTTGTTTTTTACTAGGAACAGTGCCATCGAGCGGTGTGGATGATTAGACGATGTATTACCATTAAAAAATGTTAATAATCCATAAGTAAATCACAATTATTAAAGGGGTAATACTTAGAAAACATAAAACTATCTACAAGACAAAAAACTAAATACACTTCTTAATCCACAACTGAGATTTCTAAAGATTCATTTCTCAAACTCGTAAACAAAGTTCATTCTCTCATGTTAATTTCTTATTTAGATAAAATATGATCAATGATAAATGAACTAAATGTTAATATTACTGAAGTGTAAAACTTTTATGTTACTGCTGATTTTTATAATTATGAATCAAACCAACTTCAGTTTGAAGTATAAAACTTTCACTTTTTGCACTATTAACGCTTGGTTCATTTATCATTTAACAATTTGGATGTCAGATAAAATAGTCAATTTTTATCTAAGCAATAAATTGGAATTCTTCACAAGAGATTTGTTAGTTGAAACTGCTTGCTAAAGAATTATAAAATTATTACTAATTTAAAAGTTTTATACATTTAAAAACATAGCAATTAGGAAAAAGTAGGAACTGATATTAAAAAGACAAAACTCTCCACAGCAGTAGTGCCACTCAGTGCAAGCCAGAGTATTCAATGGATTGCCAGAAGGTTTATGCATAAAATCCCTATCTAGTGCCTACTTATACAATATCTTCAGACTAGTTTCTAGCTTGTGGCTTTCATCAGTAAGAAACCTTTGATCTGAGAGCATTGACTGCTCTGGCTTGCATTGAGTGGCACTATTGTATGAAGAGTTTTTCCTATTTTAATAACAGTTATGAGCAAGCATAAGAAATGGTGATCATGTGATGTTTAGTAAGAATTGATATTAATGCAAAAGAATGAATATTGTTTACAAGATTGTTAAAATAAGCCTTTAGAAATCTGACTTGTGAATTAAGTAACATAGTTGAAATTACTTGCTTCGTGAATAAGTTTACATATTCTAATCATTGCATATTTGATAACTTAGATTTATTCACCGATTTATTAAATTACTAGAAATTAATAAATAAATATGTTTACAAACAATGACAACAATAAGTGAAATTTAAATTAGTCAAGATGCATCAACAATTCCATCTGAATTAGTATACCTTTAAACTATCAAGATATAATAAATAATTCATTTTAACTACCCTGTAAATACACCGCAAACCCACATAATTGGCCACATATAAAAACAATCTCAATACTTAATGCTAACTGAAGACTAAAAAAATCAATTTATCTTTAGGAATGTGCAATAGAAAATGAATAGATGATAAATATTCAGTTAGTAACAAATTTATTTCCATAGTCTCCAGTTTTCACTAAGCACTTGGATTTATCTATACTGTAATGGTCAGCTGCAAGCATGAAGATATGGCAAACATTTTTCACTACTGGATACCACTGGATTTTTCATCTAGAATTTAAAGTATTAGTCTTCATTGGTTGTTTAGCTATTGACAGTAGTGCAGGAAGGTTATAATTTACTAATGAGAACTTTTGATTATAAATTCCCACAAATCCTGAATCATTATTAGCAATTTATGTCCATTAGGTTGCAAAGATTTTGAGACTACTTGAAATATCCTGTTGGCCATGGCATGTGATGATATGCTATCAAAATGACTAACAAAAGGGTCTATTTAAATAAAGAAATTAATTTATTATAAATTCATTACATTGTATTGAACATATACTATAATTATATTTACTATAGTACTTTATAACTGGTTGGGATAATTTAATAGTTGTTTCATTGATTATATATAAAATTGCGTTAATGAATCATAATTCTAAACCTTAGCTCATGTATATACTTATACAACATTTCTGATATCACTCTGAATACCATCATGAACCCAGTTTCAATAATAAATTAATACCATTCGTTATTTAATTTATAAATCAATTGGTTATGCATATTAAAGGTATAACTACAGCAATATCCTCTTTACTGTATGAACATATCTGTAATATATATATATCGTTTTTAATTGAGTGGATTTCAAATTGATTTTTTACACAAAACTCTTATTTTTATTAATAAAAGCTGTTTTGTTGCCCACCACGGTTCGGGTGATAAAATTTAGTTTATTATATCAATAAATTAAATTTTGAGTTTAAATAACTTGCAAAGTTGTCGTATAATACTAACTGTCAAAACTGCCTTTAGCAATTTGCTGCGATTATTTCTTTCGCCATATAACTTGATTCTCAAAGCTTTGTAAAAAGGGCATTTCTCTTCTCTGTGCTTCAGCACCATTTATTGTTAACTGAGGTGATAGTGCAACTTTAATCCCTATTTTCGGACTGCTTTCTGGCTTTTGTTTTAATAAAAATTTGGAATCCGAAGCTGGAACTAATACAATTTATACATACAACAACTATCTTTATCTTCTGTTTTATAATCAACTTTTAATTTGAAATTCAAAAAACACTAAGGTTTTAAAGCTAAGACAATCTGATTATATAGTTATTGAGGAATAACACTAGACAGCTTGCAGTCTACATTCCCTCTCGTTAGAAATATTGATACTAACATACCAACAATGTTTCTTAAAGTTTATATATTATTAACAAGATCAATTCTCCTATTTGTATCCTAATGGCATTTATCGCAAGTTTGAGTTATCAATATAGATTACTAGATGGCAGCATATGCGTTAATTACCAATGTTAATTATTGGTTTTTATGCTTGGTTTGGGAAAAGATAAGAGGGATTTAATATAAAGGTTATAGAGTTGACAAAGATTATGTTGTGGAAATGGGATGGGGCAGAATATGGGAAAATTTAGAGTGGGGAATGGAAAATAAAGTGGCTAACAGGTTTATCTGGGCATAATTGCTGAGATATTCTTGACTTCGTTTAAGAAGAAGCCACAATACATCACATCATATGGTATTAGATGATAGTGGAAAGCTGACAGAAAATGGGAGTCTAAAAAAAATAATTATTTTTGTTAAAATATTAAACTCTGAGAGCTAAAAAATACTGCCCATAGTTATTGATTTATCATCAGATTTATAAAATTATATAAAATCTTAGGTTTGAAACCTTAAGGTTTTTCTTTAATTTCAAAATAAAAAATCCTTATAGCATAAATGCTTTGCTTCTTGTTTTGAATCCCAAGTTCTCATTGATAAAGATATCACTAGAAATCAGACTGAAGATGAAGTGATTAAAATTGCACTGCCATCTAGTAATGACTACAACTTAATTTTACAAAAGATATCTCTAGAGCACAGAAAGAATAAATGCTCCTGACTTTTGAGATACTCTTCACATTGTTGTTTAGTTTACTTGGTGCAATTATTGTTTTATCTTGTCTCATTGACTCATATAATCTATCCAGAACATTTATCTATAGATCTGTGCTGGAGACTCATTTTTTAAAGTTGCTATGCATTTTCACCAGGATTCCTCTTACCTAGAAGCAGAAATGAAGCATATCTCCATGATATTGTTCCAATGACAACTTTCATTTTCATCTATTTATCATATCTAGGCCCAAATAAAATTTATTTTCAAAATTTGAATTTTTGCCTGAACTATATTTAAAATCTAAATATATGCATATAGTAATTTAAAAATTAATATTGTATGCAATTATGAAGATATGTTGTTACTTATCTGAAATTTTTAGGACATTCTGATTTTGAACTCTATTTGCAAATATCCTTAAAGAATTCTAGACAAGACGCAATTTGCCTTGACTCACTACTTAAATGTAAAGTAATAAACAATAATTATTAATATTCAAAACATCACATGATCACCATTCTTTAGGCTTACACAATCTGTTTTTTCACAGAGGTAAAACTCCATGCACTAGTGGCAAATCAGAGTAATCAATGGATGCAGGAAGATTTGTGAATAAAATCCCTAGTGCTTACTCATCCAATATCTCCAGACTATTTTGGCTTGTGGCCTTCATCAGTGAGGAGCCTTGGATCTGAGAGCCTCTGAAAAAAAAAGGTCTAATATTCTTGGCAATAATATAATACATGATAACAAAACATTATATTTAAACAGATGGTTATTATTATGCTATTACATCATATATGTACAAAATGTACTCATGTATATGTGTTGGTTAGAGACATAAAACCAGAGATAATCTGTGAAAAAAAGAAATATACACTCAACCTGAACTATAAAAATAATGTCTATTTTTGAATATAGTGAAAGTATTTATTTTGTTTTATCATTATAAGATATTCAAGAACATGCCTAAGAATGATAAAGATAAGAAAGAAAAAATTGAACAGAATGTATAGAAAGAAGGTTTACAATAAAAGAAGGTAATTCATTGGTTTTTAAATTCTGTTAATAATTTTCCTTCAAGAATTTTATTTAATCACTAATGATAATCTAATGATTTATTTATTGAAGTCATAAGAAGTTTGAGCACTGAAAAGAGCAGAATTGAGTTAATGAACTCCAAATCTTGAGCTCCCGAATCGTTGCCACTTTGTCAAACTATATAGAACTTTTATTTCTTACCAGTCTAGATTTAAAAATTATAGAAAACAATGTTCTGTTAATTGTTTGATAACAAATAAATATTTTGTTGATTTTATTCAGTCCAGCAATGATATAACTGAAGATTGCCAAATTAAATGAAAAAGAGTGAAATTGGTATCAGAAATATGACTCCAACTGGGCCAGTTTTAAATTACAACTGTATTTTTTGAAGTTTAACCCGTTTCTTTAATACTCCAATATCACACGACCTCCTGAACAATAACTATTCAATTATTTTTTAGCATTTGTCTGAGTAATGCAAATTAACCTGAAAACTTTATTCTTTATCTAGTATTACATCAATACCATATTTAAAAACTAATTGGGTTGATTTTGGGTTAGCTGTCTAAATCCTAAATAAGCTTATGATTTGAAAAAACACTCTAATGTTTGCCAAAATACAAGAGTTGATTCTATATTATAGATATGATAGGCAGGTAAACTAATTGCTATGTGTGAGACTCTTGTGACATATCAGATTGTTTGTATGGAGAACAATTTTAACTATAAAGATAGACTTAATGTCTTTTATGCAGTAAAACTTTAGTGGCCATTACTAAAAAAGTCTAAATTTCATATACAAATTTTTAATTAACCATTAGAAACCAGTCAATACTTAGACAAACCCAATATAGATAATATTCAACAATCTCAAATTGTTGTCAAGACAACCTTCTTATATTTTTATAACTTGAACTATAAATAAATGCAGATATAGATACAAATTGTATATAATAAAGAAAAGGCACTTAATTCAAATAGTTATTATAAGAATAAGTTTTAAATATTGCAGTAAATTTGATCAAACCCATCATTCTAAGCCTAGTTACTATATTAATTTCTGCATATTTAATTCAGAGGTTTTCTTTTCATTGCTAATCATTATTAAATCTTATCATTGTTAATTCCAAATGCTTTTTAGAGAACTTTTTCAATAATCATTGTTACAGGCATTGGCAAAGACATTTACAATTATATCATTTGGAAATATATTGATAATAAATCTAACTATGATTTCTCAAAATATTGGCCAATGTTGTTCTTATGTGCTTCTTAGAGAAGATGATCTTAATAAGCATCACATCAATAGCTAAAAGATGATTATGTACTAATCAGGATAAAGTTAGTGAATAGTGAAAAGAGTATTTAAAACAAAATGAAACTTGATCTATATTAAACAATAAGGCTTCATTTTATGATATTTAGAAAAATACTTCTTTATACAAACTTCACCAAAAACAAAGATATCATTAATTTACTTATCAAAATGTTCTCAAATAGAACATTGAAGTGACTAAATAATGATTGTAGCAAACACAGTATTTTACAACTTTTAGAAGTATCTTATTGCATATATTTATTAATCAGCTTCAGAAAAAAATTTAAACTTTGTAGATATTAATAGCATTATATTGGGCTTCCAGAACTATAAACCTTTCAGTAACAACATAAAAACATTAAATCTTTAAAAAACATTAAGAAAACATCTTATAAAATGATTGATCAAAAGGCTTAAAATTATCTTAGGTGTTTGAAAGTAATCTTTGGCCTTAACCAAAACTTTTTCTGTTATCAATGGAATAATAATTTCCAAAAACAAACATTTGTGTCTTACATTGGTGGTCAAGAGGTCAGCGCTACTGCCTTGCACTTGTAGGCAATTGCCTGGGTTGCAGGTTCGCATCCCAGCCGATGCTATGACACTTAAAAAAAAAAAAAAAACATTTGTAGAAAATTGGCTGCCATTATTTTATAATGTAATACAAATACAGCAAAAATAACTTGTTGTGTTTTTAAATACCATTCCACCATTGGAAATAAAGGCCTTTATCCAGTATCTGGATATTCAATTAAACATTATAAAAAATATTCTAGCACTGTCAAGTCCATCCTTTGTGATGGTTGACCATTTTATCACTTATTCCATATCAATTTCAGAAGATAAATTGCCTTACACAAATAATTAAATACTTAATAAGAATCCATAAAAAGTTCTGCTGTTTACTAGAAGTGATAAAACAAAGACTCAATCCACAATTCTTCAGCTCCAGAATTCATTGTTCTATTACTGCAATGAGCTAATTTTCTGGAAGAAAATATATAAATGGTCTTTTCATAAACCAAATTTATTATTAGTCCAATATAGTTTTATATGCCTCAAGTTAAGAATTTTTTTGTTATTCATTCATAAAAAAATCTTCAAAGAATGACAATTATAAGCACAATGAGACAAACATATAAACCATAAACAACTTTTTTTTCTAGACTTAACAATAAAACACACTGTGATTTAATTTTCCCAAGCATTATTGTAGTCTTCTTAATAATTTTAAAAATAGATTGTTCCCATCTGCTTCAGAAATAAAATAAATTATGCAGAACTACATAATTAATGACTGCTCCATCTTAGCATACAATGTAAAAAGTGAAGACCTTAATAAGGCTACAAATATATCTATTTCATATCAAAATCTCTAAAAATCTCACAAATTGTTTTGAATACTAATAAAACAATAAGTTATATATATATGAAATAAACCCAGTCTATATCAATAGCTGAAAATTTAAATATAAATATTAAATCATTCTCCCAAACATTAAGTTTTTTCAGCTATGCCCTCTGTAAAAAATCCAAGAGTGCAGCAGAGAAAACTTAACATTTTGGATGGTATGTACATGTGTGTGAAATTAGCTTAGACACTATATATTTTAAAAACTCATGTTTTAGTTAATTGCAAATATTATGACTTTTAGAAAAAATGTTATGCATATTTAACCATAAATTTCTATCTTAACTAATTTTGTCTCCACTGTACCTTAGTGACATCTATATAATGGTTTGTATCAGACAATTTTCAAACTTACAGAGGTTCAATATAATGAAAATTAAGCTAATGTTATTATAAAAACTTTAATAAAATATACAAATAGTATATATTTATATATGCACACAAAGGATCTCATTGTAATTGGGATTAACACGTCTGTCATATATCTGTTCTGGATTTAAATTCAGGTCATTTTTTTTAGTTCCAAGTAGATTTAAATTTTTTTTTGCAAACAGCTGTTTTTTCCAGCGCTTAAACAGCTAATACAATTAGTCAATGAAAAATAAAGTAAAAATGATAAACTTTTTGGCTGCCATATCTAAGATCTGGGTTTCAATTCAGCACAAACAAACTTGAAAATTTTTCAACAAGCTTGCAGGTTTTTTTTCTAAGAATCTAGTCTATAACAAAACCAACTAACTAATTTTAACAGTGATTGCTAAATGAATATTTACTATTATCAGCTAATGACAAAACAGGGTTGAAAATCTACTTAAATTCTTACTATTTTACAATTGGTAAGCCTTGTGAGTTCTACCAACTAACCCACTGTTTTTTTATAAAGGGCTGATGAAGAGGCTTAAAGGCATCTTTATGAAAACTACCACAATTATAGCCGATGTCTATAAAGTACCCAAATAATTAGGGCAAAATTCTAATATCGAAATTAAATTCAAAAAAAAAAACTGTCAAATTCTATATATAACCAATGCAACATCATAACCTCACCAGTAAAAATTCCTGCCTGTAAATTGAAAAATAATACTTATGACATTAAATCACTGAAGTTGATTTGGACCATTAAAAAAGAAAATGTAATTGGTTTTATTTATTTTATCTTTAAAAAAAATATAAAACAAAAAAGCTTGAATTCTAATATTTAAAAAAAAAAACACTTTTATAATGGTGTTCAAAATGACTAAGTAATTTATTCTTTCTTTTATTTCTTTGATAGATCGAATTCATTTTAGATGATATATAAAAAAAAAAAAATCGGATGGCTTTCTTTTGTATATTTTTCTTTCATTTTCCAATGGATGAATTCTTATAATTATTTTTTTTTCTAAAGTAAATTTAGATTTTTTATAATTTAAGTTTTTTCACGAGATCATTTTGGTTTTTCTTTTTAATGTTGGCAGCTAACTTTTTTTTTCTTAATATACTTTTTATGTCTATTCAGGTAAACTGTCAGAGAAACTCTATCTATTCCTTAAAAATACACACAGACGCGCAAATCAGGCAACACAATTTATGAATTTTAAAGTTAGGACTTATTTTTGTTATATATCCAATAAAGTATTAAAATATGTTATAAATATTAAAAAGCATGATTTTGATATTTTGAATAGGGGCCAAAAGATTCTAGCCACACTATTAGCGCTGAAATAATTAAAAATGCAATATAATGTCTGCCGACAGCCTTAAAAGAGACACAAATATGATTTCAAAATTGTAAAAGTTACTGTTATGTATGTATGCATGAAACTAAAAAATTGTGATTTCAGGTTAATAAATAATTCAAATACAAGTAATATCTCATCAAAACATTTATTGCTTAAGAATATATACTACACTTGTATTTTAATATTAAATAAAAGTATTGATGATATTGTTTAGATAAGATATATAAAGTGTGACACAGTGAATAAAAACAAAAAAGGTCTTAAACATATATTTTGTCAAAAAAAAAAAGTTCGTTAAAAAAATAAAATGAAATATTTAATAAAAGCACACATACGTCTAGTGTAAGCTAATGCTTATTTAACATGTTTAAAGATTTAGTGTTTTAGATCAATTAACGATATGGTAGCATTTTATTTTAATAAAGGTTAAGTAACTGCAGATGTAGTTGTAAAGTGGAATTATGTAAATATTAGAATAAACAATGTTTTTGAGAAAAGGTCTAAGTTTGTGACTGATTAAAGGGAACCTCTCTTATTTCTTTTTGAATTTAAAGAAATTAGACAAGATAAATTTGTAACACTCACTCAATATGTTTTTATTGTTGCAGCTTTTATTTACGAGTTTAACCCCGAACATCATAACTTGATTTTTTTAAAATATATTAAATTAATGCGCAAGCAAGTCTGAAGGTTCATTCTCTTCTTACTTACATTTGCATTAAGACAAATAAAATTAAATTGTTGTTCTCATATAGATTGCAAAGTCATCAGTCAAAAAGCAGTTGGTGACAAAATGTAGAAGGTGCAAAAAAATCTTCAAATTATGGACAACTGTGGATTATTTTCCAGTGAAAGATAAATGTATAAACTGGGAGAAAAAACTGTGTAATATTAACTGGGTCAGTGTCAGGTTGTTTGAAATTAGTAGCAAATGTGGAGAAACAATTGATATGAAAACTGGACATGTAGTTTACTTCAGAGGCACAAATATTAAAAGCACAATTAGATTGGAATTCATTGTAAATATGAAACAGAACAACTTTGTGGATATTCACCAAAAGAGTGTTTTAAGAATAGTTATTTATAATGGAAAAGAACAAACACAGATATTTTATGTTCCAACAATTCTTATTATGATGAAATATCAGGATTTTTATGTAAATTTACAGAATGTTTTTATTAAACGAGGCAATATTTAAAATGATTGGGGAAGCTATTAAAGTTGGACAATGGTCAAAGAGCTGCAGTTAAGTTTTGTTACAGATTCTAAAAGAACAGAGGACACAGGATGTGAAATTTGTAGGGAAATCTATAAATCATAATTTTAAAAAAATATAATTTCAAAGCAGAAATGGACACAAAACCACCCATGTAAAGTATTGGCTTATATTTTAACTACGGCAATATATATCCTAAAATTGTAAAGAATATTAATTCAGCACAAAAAGGTTCTGAATTTACACAATAAGGCAAAAAAAAAAAAGACAGTACTAAAATTGGTATCTTTAACCTGAAGAAATGTTTCAAAAAATATAAATTAGAATTTTAAAATTATTTTTAAATATTAATGTACTATAAGACTTGCTAAGACTTGAATAAGATTAATGAGGACATAACCAAAACACATTTGAGAACAGTTGCTATGCAGCTGGTTGTCATAATAAAGTACCATTCTATCAGTAAATTTTTAATTGAATTAATAAAATGTAAGAACAAAACAAAGAATATGAAAACAATTTTAAATGGTCATTTAAAATAACTGAATACTAGAATTCTATAAAATGATGTAATTGTGAAGTGATTAAAACCTTAGAAGAGAATATGTCTCACAAATGTAAAATAATATCTTATTATTGGTATTAAATTCAAATATCAGCCTTTCAAGCCAATTGTGCAAACGCTTTGCGAGTGTTAATAATAAATGAATACTTTCCAACCAATACAAGATATAGCATATAAAAATAAATGCTTACCTATTATTGATAGAAAATTTGTTTTACCAATAACAATAAATAATGTCACAATTACTAAAAAAAAAAATGGATTGAGATTATGAAATTGCTGGCAGTTGTTATATTGTAGCATTTTAAAGTAAGATGTGGCATCCAATTAAATATTTGAAAAATGAAAATGCTCCAGAAAATAATTGAATCATTGTAGATATTTTAAAAGAAACAGGTGAAGAAATAAAGAAATTGTTAATAATATGAATTTTCAAATGTTTAATTGATAAAAGTATATGAGATAATTGGAAAAACTTAATAGTAAGTCAGAAATTTATGGAAAATATATATATATATATTGTAATCAGTTGGGTAATTAGGTAAATCGCAATGTGATCATTTGAAATTTCGTATTGTAATCAACATCAGAAAGTTTATATGTGTGTAATTTTCCTTTTATAGACCTTAATTTCAATTTTTTGTTATTGTTAATAAACTTGTATTTAATTGTTAAAATTTTATTTCATCATATCTTGGTCACATACAGTAATAGAGCTTGTGGTCACTGAGCTAGATTTGTGCACAGGATGAATATATGAATGGGGATGTGTATTTAGTGCTTTTGGGCATCCAGAGATGATCAATCATCATCCTGATTGATGCATAAGATTTTATTCCTTAAAGCCCATGCATTACCCTTAATTTTAGTTTAGTCCTATTAGAAGTTAAGTTTATAGTTGGTCAGTACATTAATGATACTAAGTGGCCAGAGCATTGATGATGGTCACCATGTTTTAATGTCCCAGCATTATTGTTTAGATTTTTGATTTTTATATATTCTGATGGATAAGCACTTAAAATGGTGCATTCAAGTTAGGTTTAAATAATTGCCTCAAATTGGAAAAGGCTCAGTAGTTAGCCTGGTCTACAGAAGACTCATTTCCAAAACAGTCACAAAGTTGACATGTTGATTTATATTTTTATTGTTCAAATTCAGCCACAAGATGGATTGTTTATTTTATTCTGATGTAGTTTAGTTGTTGACATTCAAAATGCATGGTTATTATTTGGAGCATTACTCATAAGTACTTATTTATACTTACTTTTATTATAATGCTGGTTGATATATATTTGATGGTTAATTATGCTTTTAGTTGCTCTTCTGAGTTATCTGGCTGATCTCATGGAGATCTCTTGAACTCATGTTCTACTTAAATATAATATAAATATTATACTTCTTATAAATTTTATATTAAATTATTTTATTTGAAATATTGTTCACTTGGAGTGATGATGATTTTCCCATCACCTCATGTTCACCCCAGGTATGACTATGATATTCCATTACCCCAGGTTCATTTATTCCACTTCCTATACCACCCCATCCCCTTACAATATATTAGAAATTACAGTCTGCCATTAATTCTCTATAGGTTCTTTATTAATATGATTACAACTCAGTTACTTAAAATTTTAAACTCAAATCGGCCAAAAAAAATTATCTGGATTTAAAACTGGCTTTAGTCGTGAACCACATTCAAATATTGAGAAATATTACCGAAAGAATTAATGAATATGAGTTGCTTTTGTCTTTGGATTTTTAGATTATAAAAAGGCATTTGATTCTGTAAACATTTCTGTTGTTATCAAAGTTTCAAAACATGCATTGAAAATGTTGTTAAATTATGAAAAATATTTATTAAATGTAATTGAAGTTTTTGTCCTGCCTGGTTTAGTGAAGTGGTGAGATTTCAGATTCTGGATTTTAAGATTCCTGGATATGAAACTTTTGACACCTTTTATAAACTCTCATATAATAAAACTTTGATTTAATTTATTGATTTAATAGAAGTTGTTAGATTCTATGGAAACAGTATGAAAATCACATAATAAACATTTGACAGAAAGAGTTCTTAAAACTTTTTGAAGCAATTTTATGAGAAATAAAATATGAAAAGAAATTTTTTTTAATTCTTTTATTTATGTAAATGTATTTTAAAATAATTATAATATCTTCATCCTTAATATTATGTGACTCAAAATAAAAGTGTAAAATGTTTATATTTAGAACTAGTTAGACTTTTTATCAAATTTTATGGGTTTTTTATCAAGCAAAAATTACATTTTAACATGTTTAACTTAATATCTTTCATGGTTTTGTAACTGTATATAAAAAATTATATCTAATTTTTATTTATGTAGCATATAACTAATAAGAATGTCCCATGATGTTATTTTTCATTGCATAATACCAAGAACATTATGAAAACTGAAGAAAATATCTTATTTACTTTATAATATAGAGAACATACTAATAGCTCTAACAAGTTTTTAACCCACAAGATAACGCATTTAAAAATCTCTATCTAGAATTATCCCCATTCCCATACCAGTTTTGAGCAATTGGATCCCTATATTACATATCTGTAATACAAGCTTAAAACAAATCATGTGATATATGACTTGATTTTTTGATTATTTACTTTATAGTGCATTTGGGAGAATAAGAAGTTTATTTTCTATTTTTTAGTTATATATAAAATGAATTTTTAAAAATGTTGAATGAAATTGCATACATTTAAAATGAACCCCATATAAAAACTAAATATTTTAATTTTTCACTAATTTTTGGTTAATATTATTTGCAACCTCTAAAAATTATATCATCTTCATAAATGCATATATATGCAAAGTTTCAAACAGATTGGAAATTGGGTGAAAATTGAGTGTCAAAATTTTCTACAGGCAGAAAGACCAAAAAATAATATAGATTAATTAAAGCAAATGGGGATAATTTAATTCATTTAAATTTGACAGATGTGATTGTCATTTGTTTGTTTGTTAATATGACAAAAACTATCAGACGAAAGTATACAAATCTGGTAAATGTTAAGAAAACGAATGTTCTCTGGCCCATTAATGGTAATGATTTTGTAATACCTTATTATATTAGTAACTGTGGTTAGAAACATGAATGAAATTACTCATAGCATTAAATCTGGATACAATGATATTAAAGGATATAAATTAGAGTTAAAAGAAGATATGTATTTGGAAAAAAAGACAATAAATATGTTTATCAGTACTTACATATGGATATAAAATCAGATATAAAAAAGGACAATATAAAGACTTTAGATCACACAAAAAGTATGGAATGATATGTGTTGAGATTAAAAAGAATACAAACATGTGATTCAATAAAACAAATATGTATTGCTATTAGTAAAAAAGTTAAGAGAATGAAATGGAAACAGGCTAACTACATCAGGTAGTAGATAAGCAATTAAATCTTAAATATAAATATATTGCAAAAGATTTAGAAAGAATAGATAAAGAAGTTTTCTGAAATACTCTTTAAATAGAAAATGTTATAAACAGAAAAACTGAATTAAATTAAATATTATTCTTCTTTAGAATGATAATGATTTAAAATGAGCTATAAAATATCACATCACAGCAGCAGCAATTTTTCTGAATCATGAAACCTGCCTTTGTGAAACAAGAATATAATTTGTTTGATATTAGATTGCATAGTACTAAAAAATAGTTAAGCAAACAAGATAAGTCTTAAAGTAAATCCAGGACAAGTGGCTGGATTAGTCTAATTCTTTTAATGACAAGTGTAATACTGGAAATAGGCAAAACTCTCCATACAGTAGTGCCACTCAATGCAAGCCAGAGTAATCAAAGGGTGCAAAAAAGTTTGGTGCTATTGAATGGAGAGTTTTGCCTGTTTTAACAGCTTGAACAAGCATAAGAAATGATGATCATGTAATGTTTAGTGGTTTAATACTGGAAGTAAATGGATATTTAGCAATATTTAGTTGAAAAATAAAAGTGTCAAAATAATTTGGTTGGTCAGAAAATATTATTATATAAAATTTGAAGTCTATGAATTTCACACATAAATGTGACAGCTTAATGTCCTAGCCAATATACTGTCCTGAGAAATTTGATTTGTTGATCATATATCATATCTCAAATGTGTCACTTCCAGTATTCAAATATTTACATGGTGAATTAGTGGAGTGAAATATATATATAATATCTTAATTCTGTCAATTAAAATTCATATGATCACCAAGCATAAAATCATTTGATTACTTTGCCCTATGTGGCATCTTTCAATAGTAGAGTGATACATTTAAAAGTAGAGATCCATGAGTCAGAATTTGTCTGTTATTTCGAGGACACTAATATTAGATGACTTTCCAACAATCAATAATTTTGATAAGTGTGATTTAGTACAATGCTGGAGTGTTAGAAAATAGGCATATGTAACAGTTTAACTTCATATCTTCTAATCACCAAACATCATGTGACTATCCTATCATACAATTATTTGATTACTTTTCCTGTGCAGTTTAATATAGTGGTATAATGGCATATTCAAAGTCTACAAATCCTTGAATCACAGCTTAATTTCTGTCATTTCAAATTTCCAAAAGTCAAATAACCTCCCAACCATGAAACCATTTGATTTCTATGCCTGTATAATTTAATGCAATTGATGAAATAATGATTAATGATTGATTCAAAAGCTAAAACTTCATACATCATATCTTAACTCCATTATTTTCAGTACATTGACATTATATGACTTCCCAGGAATCAAACTATTTGATTTTTTGCTCTCTGTCTGTTTAGAACAATGATAAAGAGGCCAACTGAAAAGTTATAGATTCATGGATAATAGATCAATTTCCTCTTCTCCAATGTATAAACATCCTATTGATTAATCATACATCAAACTATTCTCCACCTTGCACTATGCAATTTAGAACACTTGTAGAGTGACATATTTAGGAGCTAAAGACCCTCAATCACTACTCAACTCTAGCATTTCTGATGCTTGAATATCATATGATCTTCTGAGCGACAGATTTTTTTATTACTATGTGATTTAATGCATTGATAAAATGATGGGCTCGACCAATAAAGATCCATGAATCACATATCAATACTGTCACTTCTGGTGATTAAACATCACATGACTTCTGGAGCAACAAATCATTTGATTATTTTATCCTTGATTGGCTTAGTGAACAAGTAGAAAGACAGACTCATTAGCTAAAGGTTCAAGGATCACATTTTAAGTACTAGAATCTCATGTTTTCCTAACTAAAGCATTGATTATTTTACTCTGTGTTATTTGGTCCAATGACAGATTGGTGAATACAAAAATTAAGGCATCACAATATAATTCTGTCATTTCCGGTATATAGACAACTTAAAGCATCTCAAGCATCCAACTATATTATTAGTGCTTTCCTGAAGGTTTGTGATGATGGTGTTTTAGTTATATTTATATATTGAACTATTTCCATCATTTAATCTGAGTATTGAATGCCTTTAGAAAAATTTAACTTTATTTAAATATTCCAACTGTTAGTAGTAGCACACAGGTTTATGCACAATGTTTTGAGAAATATTATTCTCCATTCTTTTTCAAATTTTTCTGGCCTGACCAGTGACAGTACTAGCATGGGAATCAAACATGGACTCTTAGATTTTTGAATATTGAATTTTAAGACAACGCTAACAGTCATCCTGTCAAAAGCAACACTAGTAGAAATTTCATATATTTATCTATGAGGTTCCTCCTGATTTCTCTACTTTTTCCTAAGAGCAAAGTTGATTAGTGGTTTCCATGCATTATGTATAGTCATACAAGTCGACTTACGGGATTGTATGCCATTATTACATGAGCAGCTTGTTTAAATTTTCTTTAGTATATGGAATTATTAACATTCTGCATAAAGACAACATACTTTCAATATAACAGAATTTTTCCAACAAAATCAAAAAATAGCTATAGGCTCATCATTGTCACCCCTGATTGACAATATTTACATAGAAGAACTTGAAACCTTAGCCATAAAAACTACTCCATATCCACCTAAGGTTTGGATTCGCTATGTGGATGATACATTTGTTATATGCCACATGGTCAAGCACTCCAACAAACTTTCTGGAAACACATCAACAACATATCCCCTTCAATTAAATTCACAATACTATCAGAACAAGAACAAAAATTGGCATTCTTAGATGTTCTTATAACAAGACTCTCTCATGGCAAAATCAAAACTACAGTTTAACAAAAACCCACACATACAGGAAAATACTTAGCCTATACATCTTATCACACCAGAAACACAAAACATGGAGTTATACTATCACTATGGAATAAAGCAAAACAAGTTTGTTCTCAAACCAGCGATTTGAAAAAAGAAAAGATTATATAAAACAAACTCCTATGAAAAATGGTTATCCATCAGCTGTTCTTAAGAAAACCATAAATAGACAACAAAAAGAACCATCAAGAGAAAAGACAATTATTGATACTGTAGGGTACCCATATATTCCAAAAATAGCAGTCAAATTAAGGAAAATCTGCAATCAGTATAACAGAACAGCTTTCCAGAGCCACATCACATTATGAGGAATTCTAATATCTGCAAAGCTTAAACTTGAAATGCTGAAAAGAAAATACTGCATCTATGAAGTAGAATGTGGAAGAAATGTACATTGATGAAAACAGTCATCTCATTGAAAAGTGCTTGCAAGAACACATACTGATGATTAGATGAAAGAAACCAGATGTATCTAATGTAGAAGACCATGTATGCACCAATGAATATACGTTCAATTTGGAAAATACAAAATTATTGGATAGAGAAGAAAATATACAAAGAAGAAAATTGAAAGAAGCGCTTACATGATAATGGCAAACAATCCCTCAAGTCAACCTAGTGTGACTACAAATAATGTATGGAAAGCACAAATCAACTTTGCTCTTAGAAAAAGGTGGTGAAATTAGGAGGAACCCTCATAGATAAGTATATGAAATTTCTACTGGCTGTTAGCCTTTGGCAGGATGGCTCAATTGGTTAGAACATTACTTTAAAATTCAACACTCAAAGAATCTAAAGGTCAAGGTTTGATTCCCATGCAGGTGCTATCACTGGTCAGGTCAGCAACACCTGAAAAAAGAGGGGAGAATAAAACCTCTCAAAACATTGTGCATATACTAACCTGTTTGACATGTTCTTATTAACAGTTGAATGTATTTGGAATATTTGATACTCATATTAGATGATGGAATTAGTCCAGTATATAAATACAACCATTAGATTACTTTGCCCTGTGTGTTAAGTGCAGTGATAGAGGGACATCCTTAAGAATTAAATATTCATGATTCATATAGTCCAAATCTGTTATTTCAGGTAACAATTCAAATTATTTTTTATCTTTTCACCTTTAAATCTACAACTCAAGAACCTTTAATCTTTTCATTTCTTTTTATAATCCCAGTTTTAACAAATCACAAAATAATTCAGCATCATGATAAATTTTCTAAAGGTTAAATAGTATTAATTTATTTAAAGGTTTCTGATCAACTTTTATTAATATTTTTATCTTATACAGACTAAATCAGCCATAAATTGTTAAAGTTATTCATATTATAATTATTAAAAATTATTAATTTACTTTTAGACGTATTTATTTATTACAGTAACATTTAGTTACACTTTTTTTACATAAAAGTTACATTAAACAAGCTGGAATATAATTCTATACTAGGTTACCATCATCAATAGTATGTTGCCCTATGGACAAGTCTAGAAAGAAGTCACAACTCAAGTGCATCCATTCCTCCAATCCATTATCCACATACCTCATCCCATCTTTTAGATCATTCAACAAGATCAATATTTTCTGTCCTTTCTTTTTGTTTTCTTCACTGTTTCCCCTGAACATTTTTTATTACATTATTCTTCTTTCTTAATATATGCTCAATTCAGTTTATTTTACTAATTTGCTCAATCAATCTTTTTTCCGTTTTTTTTCCAAAACTTTTTTGCCATTTAATTCATCCAAGTAATTTTTCCATCCTTCTCCATAATCACATCTCAAGGCTTCAAATATGTGTCTGATATTTTGACTCTTTTTCCACATTTCACAACCATATAATAGTACACTCCACACATAACATTTAATTAAACTTTTCCTTAATTCTCCAAAAATCCATAAAATATTTTCTTTCATGTAATAAATGTCTCCTTTGCTAATGAATCCTTTTAACTTTATATTTGCTCCTTCCATCCTCACTTTACTAACTACTCAAATTTCTAAATCCATTTATTTGCTGAATTATATTATCATGAATTTCAATGTGTAGTCTTTTTTATATTTCTTCTGATCCATAAACACTTAGCCTTCTCAACATTAATCTTTATTCCATATTCTAAGCATCTTCCTTTCAATTTCTTCAACATATTCTGAAGTCTCTTTTTTATCCTGTTATAGGAGCCATATCATTTACATTTTATTATTTTATTGTCCAATATTAACTTCTTCTAGTCTAAATAATTATTGAACTTTTCTTTTAAATAAATATTACAAAGCATGGGTAACATACCATAGCTTTGCTTAACTCTTTTTTCTATAATCACTTCATCTACCTCATCATTCTCCTTTATAATTATTTTTTTCCTAATATACATCTCTTTTCAAATTATTTTTTTTATTTTTTTAAGATGCTCATAAGTTTATTCTGTATTATTCTATGAAATGCTTTTACCAAATCCACAAAACATATTCAAATTTCTCTATTTTTTTTTCAATATATCTCTTTGCAATTGTTCTAACAATACCAATAGCGTCTCTTTTACTTTGCTGTCTGAAAAGCAAATTGTTCTTCTCTAATATATTCTATTTTCCCATAAATTCTTTGAGTTAAAATCCTCAATAATGTTTTTGAGGCATAAGATAATAAACTTATTATTCTGATCACCTTCTTTTTAGCAATTAGAACCATTATAGTCCTCAAGAAATCTTCCAACCAAATTCAATTATTATAATTCAAATTGTACAATCAAACTATTTCCATCATAATAATTTCTTCATCTCTCAATGTGTCCATGCCTTATCATCCTTATCAATATCTTCATTTTCAAATTTATAAATAATTGTATCATTTTTTACTAAATAGATATTGAAGATATTCTTTCCATCTTTTCAATTTATTATTGTTATTAGTTAATCTCTCTCCATTTTTACCAGCTATTTCATTTGTTAACCATTTTTTCTTCCATGTGATATTTCTAATTCTGTTAATCATATTTTTTCACCTCTAAAACACTTCTAACTCCCTATGTTCTTGTTTCAATTTTTTTTTTTTTTGCTAAATCTGTTTCTCCCTTTAATTCACTATTAATTTTTTTATATCCTTTTTTCTCTTCTTCAATATTGATATTTTTTATCTTCTCCATAATTCAATTTTTTCTAACACATCTCCCATTATCCAAAATTATTTAACGTTTTTTTAACCAAATAATTTGTAATCCATTTTTTGTTGTCTTTAATATTCCTTCTTTAATCCTACACCAATGCTTATAAAAATTATTTATGTATTTCATGTTTTTATGAATACTCTTTATTATATTTTTATATATTAAACCAACTCTTCCTTTCTTCATTTCTTTCAATATATATCCAAGTCCCATCTTATATATCTTTACCTTACTTTTATTCTTTTTCAACTTAACTTTTTAGTGCAGCAGACAAAGCATGTGAATCCTTAATAGTATTCTTATATCTATCATAAATCAATATGCAGTGTATCTATTGTTGTTCTCCATCACCTGGAGCTTTCCATAAATACAATCTTTTTGGATAATTTTTGGACCAAGTGTTCGCAATTACAAACATTTTCCCTACAAAATTTCATAGGCTGACGAAATCTTTCATTTTTTTCCAATACTATAATTTCCAACAATTTTTCCTTTCTTACTTTTTTCTGCAACAGCTTTCCAATCCTTCAAAAGCAATATTTTTACTCTCACAATATACAATTTATACTATCTTTTCATATAGCTCGTCAATTTTGATATTATCATGACTTATAATTGGTATAAAAACTTGTATGAATACTAAATTTCTAGGACTTGTAGTTATGCATGTCAACATAAGTCTGTCATTAACATGATCTATCTTGCCACACTATTACAAATTTTCTTACAACAGCAATGCCAACTCTACTTATTTCATTATCACCACAAGAATAAAATATATTAACAAGTTTACTATTTACTTCTTTGTATCTCTTTCACACATAAACCCATAATATCAATATTATTTATTTTCATTTCTTTTTGCAAATTTCCCAATCTCCTACCACTTCTCAGTTATCTTATTTCCAAGTACCAAATAATATATTTGGTTTGGGATTTAAAGCTGGACCCTGAGGTTTTGAATCCAGGCCATATTAACAGTTATATAGATATGATTTCATAACACTATATATTTTAGCATCCTTGCTTCTTCATTATCTACAGTCATCTATATGTCATGCCTGGAAAAGTTAATAATAATATTAATTAAATTCTTTACAATATATGATAATCATTAAAACCAGTCAACACTTAAACAACCCCAATATTAATAATAATCAACAAATTCAATCTTGATACAAAATAGTTTAAATAAATTCCTCCTTGAATTGTTAAATATAACCTGTTCTGAATGTAGAGTAATAGTCAATTATAGCATTCAAACTGCAATTATAATTTTCAAATTGTCCCAATGCATAAATTAAATAATAAGTGTAATAATGATAAAGGAATTACCCCTATATATGCTCTGGATGAATTTATAAAGCTGAGGAATATTCTCCTTAGCTTTATAAATCCATAAAGTTCGTGTATAGGGGTGATTTTCTTATGATTATTAAAAGTAAAAACATCCCACTAAATAAATAAATAATTAGTTATATATATATATTGTAACGAGCACAGACGTTTGTTACATTGTTTTTTTTTTATTTATTAAACATGAAAGTAAATTAAAAAGTTCGCATTTAAAAATTTTCTTTAAGAATTAAAAATTGAAATTAAATATCATCTTAAACTCATATATATTAAATCGCACAGATAAAAAAAATTATTAAAATAAAACTGTATTAAAAATAGAAAAGGTATTTTAAAAACAAAAACTTAAAAAGATTTAGAGATAAAAATATATCTTTGATTTGGAAAACAGGTTAATTAATCAGAAATGGAAATGATTGTTAATTAGTTAAATGTAAACCAGCCTTGGGCATTTAAATGTAAAAACATCGGTCAGATAGGGAAACAATAGAAACTTTTAGCAAATGAAATAAATCCATTGGGAAATCGGACCTCAACGAAAAGGATCATCACATCGATGACATAATGCCAAGTCAATCCTTCGAATACGTATAAAAGGAAAATTTGGAAATTATTAATTAGTGAGTTGTTATGATTATTACGATGTGACAGATAGATGTTAGTGCGGAGGTGCGGGAGAAGAGATTGAAGGATGCACGTTCAATCCCTTCAGTTGTTATAAAATGGAAAAATGAAACATCGCTTTTCTTATATTCAGAGGACCACAGGATCATCGGGAAATTTAACGCTGGATTTCAAATGGCAAGCAATTGTAAAAGATGAACATTTCTAAAACCGTAAGAACTTTCTAAGATAGATATAATGAACAATATTAATTTAAAAACACTAAGAACTTTAAATTTTAAACTTTCCTAGTATTTAATTGTTACAAATAGAATCCTATCTGACTAAACTAAATTCTTTATTAATAGTGTTATTTGATGTATTTTTTCCCCTTATTTATGTAAAATCATTTCCATTTATTTATTTTTTATTCTTTAAGTTTTTATCATGATTTTTTTTTGTTTTTCATTAAATTAATTATATAAATGTTAAACTTAAGTCGGGCGTGAATGGCTGTATAGATTTGTAAAGTTATATTAGGGGAGGGTAATCTTAGGTTATTTGTTTCGTGGTTAAATTGGGTCAATGGATTGGATATATTGGTGTGATTAGTAGATGTAATATTGATTCGCTATGGGCAGAATCGCTTCATACGCTGCACACTTCCGTTTGCCTATGGAAGGAATTATAAGTCGGATACCGCAGTTCCTTTCTATGGAGTTTTTTGTTTTATTGCTCTTCTTTGCAGATAGATGTAATATTCCTATCTCATAAGAGGCAACTTCTTCTCTTAACCTTTTGTGCTGCCGTATTTTATTACATTGAATACATTGATATATCAGATGAATTGATGCCAGTTTGACTACGAATTTTAGCCTAAGGTTAAATAGGGATAGAATGTTTATTTTCAAAAGCAAATTTATGTGGTCTATTCATACTTGACCCTAAATAAAAATGCAGTAAATTTAAGTTGTTTATAGACGTTTGCATGGATTGGTTATTGGTTAAGTATGTTTTGGGTTTTCATATTTGATCAAAATATATAGACATTCGATAAATAATGATATCTTACGGTGAGTATCTAAAATGTATTTATTCGGATGTCTTTTAAGTTATTGGTGACAATGCAAGTATCTTATGGTGAATACTATTGGGTTATGTATAAATTTCCCTCCGCAATTGTCAGTAATCAATAATTTTGTATTTTGATCGTTTATGTTTACTTTTAAATGTTTTTGACTGTGAAATCTATGTAACCGATCTATATTCAACATTATAAACAAGCTTTCATAAATTTATCTGTGCGAACTTAATTAAACTGTAAAATTAGAATATAATAGTAATTAAATGTAAATTAAAGTCAAAAATCAAAGTTAAAAATAATGTTAAATGTTAAAATGTAAAACTAATACTAAAATAATTTTAAATCTTATATATATGTGCATAAATAAATGTTTGTATGTTAATTACTGGCAGTGGCTTATTTTATTTATTTTTTAATGTTGAAATCTAATTAGATAAGATATTATATTATTTAATCTCTGCTATTCCACTGAGCTAGTGACATGGGCTAACGACCGGAATCAAAAAAAAAAAATTTTTTTTTTTACTTACGTATCTGCCTACTTTATAAATTTTTCTAGGTTCAAATGCCTAGATGGCGCCCCGTAGTGCAGATTATGTTAAGTCTCCTTCTCTGGATTGTTACAACTGGTGCCCAATGTGGGGCCGATCTTTAATAAACCACATATACCCTTAGCAAATTTTATCAAAATGAAATATTTTTATCTGTTTACATATAGTCGTATACTTTAAATCTTATAAAAGCACTGCCAGAATGAAATAGCACATATATTAAAAACTAGAAAGTATAAATAATTTTAAACTGTAGTTCGTTAAAAAGAAAGTCAAAAGGTTGCGATTGATATTTTGTTGTTAATATAAATTATGCTTTAATGTGTATAGGAGTGCACAGCCACGCAAGTTTATGATGGTAAATGTGGTACCTTACGATGAGTACCATTGGGAATTTACTTCAGTGTAATCCTATTTAAGCATTTTAATCAGTCATAAATAAGTTGGTGGTATGTATAATTGTGCTGCAAATATACACGTATAAATCCATTATCTTTCAAAACATATTTAGTTCAATGCAACCTTCTTAAATAAATAATTTAAATAACTTGCTTGTCATGCCGTATGGAAAAATAAAATGTATAAAAAAAAAAATAATAGAACTCTTGTGGGGAGGAGGTGAACGTAAATGGTCCTTGGGAAAGCGTTAGTCAACATTTTTTTTTTTGTATATAGTCTTTTTGTAAAATTATTAACCGGATGTTTTGTAAATGTCTTCGTCAATCGTGTACCGTAATTACTAACCCTAAGTAAAATATTTTTTTTTGATCATTTTTTTTTTAAGCAACTTTACTGATATGTAACGAGCACAGATGTTCGTTACATTGTTTTGTTTTTTTTTTTATTAAACATGAAAGTAAATTAAAAAGTTCGCATTTAAAAATTTTCTTTAAGAATTAAAAATTGAAATTAAATATCATCTTAAACTCGTATATATTACATCGCACAGATAAAAAAAATTATTAAAATAAAACTGTATTAAAAATAGAAAAGGTATTTTAAAAACAAAAACTTAAAAAGATTTAGAGATAAGACGCTTGCATGGATTGGTTATCGGTTAAGTATGTTTTGGGTTTTCATATTTGATCAAAATATATAGACATTCGATAAATAATGATACCTTACAGTGAGTATCTAAAATGTATTTATTCGGATGTCTTTTAAGTTATTAGTGACAATGCAAGTATCTTATGGTGAATACTATTGGGTTACGTATAAATTTCCCTCCGCAATTGTCAGTAATCAATAATTTTGATAGTTTATGTTTACTTTGAAATGTTTTTGACCGTGAAATCTATGTAACCGATCTATATTCAACATTATAAACAAGCTTTCATAAATTTATCTGTGCGAACTTAATTAAAATGTAAAATTAGAATATAATAGTAATTAAATGTAAATTAAAGTCAAAAATCAAAGTTAAAAATAATGTTAAATGTTAAAATATAAAACTAATACTAAAATAATTTTAAATCTTATATATATGTGCATAAATAAATGTTTGTATGTTAATTACTGGCAGTGGCTTATTTTATTTATTTTTTAATGTTGAAATCTAATTAGATAAGATATTATATTATTTAATCTCTGCTATTCCACTGAGCTAGTGACATGGGCTAACGACCGGAATCAAAATAAAAAAATAAAAAAAAATTTTTTTTTTTTACTTACGTATCTGCCTACTTTATAAATTTTTCTAGGTTCAAATGCCTAGATGGCGCCCCGCAGTGCAGATTACGTTAAGTCTGCTTCTCCGGATTGTTACAATATATATATATGATAAAATAAAAGCAGCTGTATATTATAGTGTCACTTTATTAAAATCAAACGAACCTTTACTTAAATAGCTTTTGAATGAGGGATCCTATTCATATCATCTTTTTCAACCATTATCAAGCCACTGCAGGATGGAGTTCTCACCAATGTTAATCCAGTTTCTTCAATCTTTAGCATCTCTTCTCTACATCATTCCTTCACAATATTTTATTTCATGCATCCATTTTATATGCGCACTCTCTCTAATTCTTAGTCTCTTGGAATCCAATTTAAGATTTCAACTACTCATGTATTATAATCTCTTTTAGCAATATTTATCCAGCACAGCTTAATTTTATTATCATGTTTTTCACTGATGATATTGATTCTTGTTTGTTCTCTTACACATACATGTGTCTATTCTTCAATGATAATCAGAAATCTTTGTATTGCACTTCTGTTACGTGTTCAAGTCTTATATCCATTAGTAAAAACTGTTAAAACATATATTTAAATATAAAACTCTTCCTTTCAAACATATAAACACATTTACTTTTATTTTATTTATACCAAAACCACTCTATTCAAGTTTAATTTTATGATTAATTCCATGCAATCTGACCGAGATATTTGTAAATGTTAACTTCTTCTAATTCATGATTACCAATCGTTATATTCTTCTTCTGAGAAAATCCATTTCATATTATTTTACTGTTTTTAGAATTTATCTTTAATACTGCTTTCCTACTTTTATCTGATAACTCTTGCAATATTCCTGGAGCTCTGAATAGTTGCAAAACAATTATATCATCTGTATAATTTAGATGACTTGAAAAATATTTACTTTTATACTTCCTTAGCCTCCATTTCAATTTGCAAAAGATTTTTTGTAAAGCTATTGTTAAAAGTTTGGAAATATCAATCATCCTGCCATGCATCATTCTTAATGCTTATCTTCTTAGTATCAGGACTTAATCTAATCACTGCTGTTGCAATTTGATAGATATTTTTCATAATATGACAATATCCAAGGTCTATGTTTTGATAATCCAAATGCTTTAATCTTTAATCTACACATTTATGGCATGACGATAACTCTCACTCATTGGTCTTTCCTATAATTTCTTTTAATACTTGGATGTGACTCATGGTCACAAACCCACCTTTAAATGCATGATCTTTTGATCAGTTTAAATCCACAGTTTGCTGTAGATGAGTTGTAATTATCTTGCTAAAGAATTGTATGGAATTGACTGATGACTGATAAATCAATGACTTCTAAGATCTTCATCAACTTTTTTAAATATCAGACTTATTATTGCACTTTGCCAAGCATTTGGGTACATGTTTTATTATTTAGACATTTCGTGCATAACTTTACCAAAAAATTTCTATTTCTTTACTTCTATCTCTTAAAATGTTAACAATAATTCCTATTTCCTGGATTTTTTCTCTTCTTCATAGATTCTTGCACACTTTTCCATTTAATTGTTGGTAGTTAAGAAGATGGAATAACTGCAAGACATTTTTCCATGTCTTTATTACTATATATTTCTTTAAAGAACACAACCACGCATTTCATGATGCCATTTCTCTTTTTAGTAATAAGTTCTATTTTTTTTTTCTTATTGAGAAATAAATTTTCTTTCAATATCAAATATTGCTTTACACTTTTGAGACTTTTATTTTTTCTATAGCTTTCTTTGCAAATTTACAATTATATTTGCTAAGATTATTAATTCTTTTTAATATCATTTTATAAAACCCTAGATATTCAATTCATCTTAATAGACTTTTTTTTTTCTTTTCTTTATCGTTATCTTGTCTCAATAGAAAATTTACCGGTAATTTGTTATTTTTTGTACAATTATTTGTTTTTCAGTTCTTAATAGAATATCTGTTATTTTCTTATTGACTTCAAATAAACTGAAATATCTTCAAAGCCTATTAATTAATATTTTAAAATAATTTCCAAGTTTTAATTTAAATTCATTGAAGTATGTTTAAAAATTAGGAATATCAACTATTACTACTGTTTTTTGTAACAGTTTGTAGTTCTGCATTAACACATATCTCTTATGTCTGTATACAAAGATTACATCATTTCTTTGGTGGATCTATTAAGACATCACAATCTCTTGAAATGTGTATTTTTTGTGAGTATATACTTTTTGTTCATCAAAATCGAATTCAATTACATTGTAGTTTTATTTTGATGCCTCCATGTCCAATTCCATTTAGTATTTTTCTAAAAAAAAGTATAATATATAGCAAGTTTTTTTTCATGTAAACTTGATTAGTGTATGTTCTCTCATTTTTATGACCATAACCAAATTTACCAACAACACATTCATCTTACAATATTTTATTGATTCTAGCATCAAATTCTACCATGAATATTGTTTAATCTGATCAACAAAATCCTTTACTTCTTCATCTTGATGAAAACTTGTTGATGCATAAATAACTACTTTTGATATCATCGCTTAATTTAAATAACTAATCTTGCTATTCTGTATGATATACCATTAATCTCTATAATACTCTTCTTCAACTTTTCCACTTGTGCTTTTAATATAATATCCACTTTTCAACTCAATTGTCTCTTCACTTCTGTCTTTATAAAGTCCAATAATATCCAATTTAATATTAGACAATTTTTCAATTTTTATAAAATATTCATTCACTTGAAAGTGGTTTGCAATTGTAAAGTATCTAAATCAAGGGACAGTGGTAAATAATCATTGTAGTCTTAATACCATGTGCTTTTGGACACCAACCACTTGTATTGGCTGTCTACTTTACAGCTTCCCAGAAATACTAGCCATTTTGTCTTTCACAATTGCAAATATTTATTGAAAAAAGATCATTCACACCCACATTTATCTTCAATAAAATTTAATTGATCAGTTAAAAAACTATCAGGCAAATAACAAAAAGAATATAGTATTTCTTGATCTTAAATCAGAAAAATCCAATAAACTTACTACACTGTCCGATGCATATTGGTAAGCACCCAATCCATGTTTGCTTTACCATATGAATAATCATCTAATAATAACAATTGCAACAACAAAACATATGAAGTGGATATTAGGAATTTGCCCTGTTCGATTCTTCTAAGGCCTCAAAGAGAAACCAAAAGCTTTGTTATCACTTAATAATAAACTTTATTTAGTAGCTGATTTTGTAGTTGGACTTCACTTATTGATATCATATGGGTGAACCAAGTGAGTTTATTTGAAAAAACTAATTGAATGATTTATCACTTAGGAATTAATAGGATGTTAAACCCTGAAATGACTTAGGTAAGATTTAACCAGAGAATTTTACTTCTTGATTCAGTAGCTTTACCACAGAATTAAACTATACATGATATTGGATATACGATATTATAAAATTTTAATAGATATAATTTGTGCACACAGTTCTTATAAATAATGTCGAACTCATGATTTAATTATATAATGCTGGATAAACTCTCTCAAGTATAAAATACCTGACAATGTAAAAATACCTTTATATTGGGGGGGGGGGGAATCTGATGAAATTATTTTGGGTTTACTTGAGGTGATTTTTTTTAATTTTCTTTCAATATCTAAAGTTGATTCACTCTTCGATATTAGATTCTGTTTCAAGTTACAGTATGATGTGAAAAACTTTCTTTTTAAACGTTTATTCAGCTTTTTAAATTTCTCCAACTTATTGTTGTGAATTTTCTTGGAGAAGATGCTTGGATAAACACTTTCAAAAATTTTTTTTAAAATAAAAATAAATCAATAAATATATTTTTTTAAGTAATCAAGGTAAATTGTAATAAATCTTTGTTGGAAAAGCAACTATTGCATAAAAATTAATAAGATTTATATATGTACAATTTAAGAAGTGACTCATAAGAGAACAGTTCAAGCAATGCTGATGATTAAAGATTATTTTTTTCTACTACTCTACTATACTCGGGGGGGGGGGTGTCATGGTAGTCAACTAATTGAGTGATTCTCATCTGAGTAAAGTAAAGTAAAAAAAAAAAACTTGTTGTAGTCAGTTAAATGGAATTCTTATCATGCCATATGGGTAAAATCAAGTACCACGTGACTTCCTGAGCAACTAATCATAAGATTATTTATTTCATTTCAGTACTCACCTTTATAATTGTTGTATCTTTGCCCTAAGCAAGAGACAAATAACATTACTTCATTTTAGTAATATACCCATTCTATGAATTTTTTGATTTGTATTTAATCTTTTTTTTTTCTTTACGCGTTTAATTTCATAAATGGTTTTGCTTATGGTTTTTATTAATATTAAATTAAAGCAAAGAAATTATTATTTTTTTTTTAAGTTTAATATTTCTTTCTTAGTGAGTTTTTATAAAAAAAATTATTACAACTGGAATGACATATTTCTAAAAGAGGTGTTAATGTTTAATTTACACATATAATTTTTATTTAATAAAATGTTTGCAATAAATATGCTTAAAGTCTAAAAAAATAATATCAATTAAAAATCGAAACTTAAAATTATTTAAAACTATAATGCAGAATTTGTACAATTAACCGATCATTATTTTCGTTATATGAAATTAGATTTCATTTTTTGGCTATTCTAATGTACCAAAAGGTATACTATGGCATCTTGGGGGTCATTTGTGTTTTACTGTAACTTGATTTATATGAATTTAAAAAGAATGGGGAAGTATGGAGGTTGTTTAATATATCTATAAAGATATTACACATGGGAAAGAGAAAGGTGAATAACTAACTTCATGCGTCTGTATGTTTAAAAAAATAAAAAAACTCAGATATATTAATCTTTAACAGAGGTTTAAAATTTAAATCTGTGCTAGAAATATTCTCTAGTTTAGTAAATGATTAGTAATAATCATTATTGTATTTATCTGAGGTGGATGATGGCAAACTTGTGAATTTGACAGTTGTAAATAAAAATGTAACAATTTACTATAGATTTTTTATAATTCTTTTTTTTTTTTTTGGAGAACTAAATATCATAATTAAATCAAAAAAAAAAAACAATAAATAAAACAATAACATTTAAAGACTAAAAAAAAATTTTTTTATTATAATAACGTTATTTTAATTAATATAAAAAATGAATTCTTAGCATCATTGCACGATATAATAAAAATATAGAAGTGAAAGTATTAAAACAAAACCTATTTCTTTTAAATTTTAGAATATTATTTTATTACTATAAACTGCTACGTACATTATTGCTAAAAATATTATTGGCATTATTAAAATCAATTATAGCTACTTCGGAAGCAAATACATTTTCGCCTATTCAAAAGAGGATATAAACGAGTTTTGCAAGATAATTAAATTTATAACAAAAATCAGATATATTTTATTATTACAACTTAATTGTTCATTTTTTTATATGTTCAAATTATTATCACTTTATAACAAAATGAGTCTATTCGTATACACGCATGTTAAAAAGGAGTAGAGAGGAGAGAATTAGAATAACACACAGGAAGTGAGTTAAAATTGATTAATTGAGTTGCAACTCGGAGCTTCCTGTGTGGAAATAAAAGTAAAAAAAGGAAAGTAAAAAAAAAAATAGAATGCCATCACAAGACAATAAGTGATAAAGAGTTTCATTAAAATAATAAATAATTTACGTTATTAATTCTATTTATCTTTTCATAACTTAATTATTAATAATGTAGATTTATGGATAAATAAACATGAATCTTTATCTATATATAACTTAACTGATAGTGGAATGATCTTCAAATATGATGACTAATTGGGAATAATTGAATTAATACGCGACCGAATGTGGGATAAGATGTTTGCTAAAAATGGTTTTTTTATTGCAAACAGCTATTTCTTTTTCTGGGCGGTTTCATTTTTACTCCCATTTGCTTTAACTATTTTTAACCTTAATATCTTATTCACTTAGACTAATATAGGGTCGGATCACCTTAAGCCTGCTTTCATTAATCTCCCTATCATAATAAGATTGAGAGTTTGCACAATTATATTTTCAAACTTTCATGAAGTACATAACAATTCTTATTCCAGACCTTTCATCTTTCTATTAGCAAATGTATAAATATGTAAAATTTCTCAACAACAAGGAAAATGTAGCAATGAAGACAGACTTAGCAATTTGGGAACCTTTAATGGTGATCTTGCATAAATCAGTATTATGAGTAATAAATTAGTTTGAAAATGGATTTGGAACATGACTTTCACTCAATGAAAGATTGCAAAATTTGGACAGTTTAAGAATATAGAAATTGTATGTAAAAATAGCTTTGCTCACTAAATCTGGCTGAGTCACAAACTAATAATGGTAATAAAGTAGTTCACCAAAATCATATTCAACTATTACTAATCCACTGCAGGATGAAAGTTGTTTAATTCAGTTTTTCTTCCATCTAGACTATTCCACCAAATTCCTTATTTCATTAATCCATCTCATGTGTATTCACTTTCTAGGACTTTTACAATCTCTTCAGAAATAATTTAGAACTCCAACTGTCCATCTATCATCATCTCTTTTAGCAATATGTCCATCCACAGTTCCATTTCAATTTTTAAATTCTTCCAAAGATCAGTGAGGTATCTGTTTGTTCTCCCACTCATTATATTTCATTTTCAATCTTTTCTTGTTACTCCCAATGTACATTTTTACATATTTTGTTGAGAGATCTGTCCAAAGTCTCATAATCATAAATGAAAACTGATAAAAATATATTTATAAACCTTTTTCAAATATATACCATAATTCCTTATTATACTAATGTATTTCTACCAAAAACATTCCAAGTTTAATTCTGTGATTACTTTTATGTATTATGTTTTCATGTATATTAATAATCTGACAAGATATTCATAGTTATTAATTTTTTATAATTAACAATTTTTATTTTCTTGTTATGAGAAAATCCATTAAACATTTCTCAAGGGTTTTTTTTTTTTTAGAATTTATCTTTAGTTCTGCATTATTAATAAAAATATTCATATCATCTGCCAAATCGAGAGGACAAATAATCTTCATTTACTTTAATCTTATCTTTTTATTTTATTCCACAAAATACTTCTTATAAAACTATTATAAAAAGTTTCAGAAGTACGGAATCACAGTGTTGTATATTTTTATCGATGTTAACCTTCTTAGTATCGCATAATCTTTTTATTTTGATAAACATTCTTCTGTATATGATATCTTATTTTTATATTTTGATGATCCAAAGCTTTAAACACTCAGGAAAAGCTTACAGAATCAAATGTTGGTTCATAATCTACAAATTCAAAGTATAAGGGCAATTCATATTCATGAGTCCTTTCTATAACTTATCAATATTTGGATGTCATTCATTGTACTAAAATCATTTTAAATCCAGTTTGGTTCTTTTGGTTAGTTAAAATTTAAAGTTTACTAAAGATGAATTGTAATTATCTTAGAAAAAAAATTGTGCAGAAATGATAAAAATTGACATAATTTATAATATCTTCTTTATCACACTTCTTAAATGTCAATATTCTTAGTGCATTCTTGTGATCATCTGACACATTCTTATCATGTAGATATTTGGTACAAAGCTTTGTCAATAATTTTTCTATTTCTCACCTGTTCTTTTAAAATATCAATAATAATTCCATCATTTTTTGGAGTTTTTTTCTTTTTCATAGATTTAATTGTATGTCTAAATTTATGTTTAAAATATTTAGCAATTTAGAAGCTTTAATGTGTTTCGTGATATCATTTTGTAAATAATAGTTACATCTTTTTTTTATTACTGAAATGATTTACCTTCCAATATCAAGATGATTTTTCTTCTCTTCTATGGTTTCCTTGTCAATTCACAACTACATTTTATTATATCATTACTAACTCTTTTTCATATCATATTACAGAATTTCCAATATTCAATTTTTTTTTAATGAATCATTTCTAAAAAAATTTACATCCCTTTTTTTTTCATACACTAACTTATTTTAGCAAAACATTTATTGGTAAATTGCTATTTTTTATTCTATCTATCTTTCTTGTAGTTCTTAGTAGAGTATCAATTATCTGTTTATTGATTTTAGCCAAGTCTGGGCCATCTTCGAGGTCTGTTAGTATTTTAAAACGGTTTACAATTTCTAATTAAAATTCCTTGGAGTGATTCTAAACATTAAAAATATCAACTATTAATATTATTATTCTTATTAGTTTTCATGTTTCCAGTTTTGCTTTGATGTATATCATACATCTAAATAATTGATGATCACTTTCTGCATTTAATCTAAGAATTTTACAGTCTTGTATTTCCTGTTAATCAATAAACATCACATGACCACCTCCTCTTATGCTTGTGTATAAGTGTTGTTAAAACAGGCAAAACTCACTATATATATTGCCACACACAGCAAGTTAGAGTAATCAATGGATGCCAGAAGGCTTGTGCATAAAATCCCCATTTAGTGCCTACTCATCCAATATCCTAAAATATAGATGCAGTGCTCTCAGATCCAAGACTCCTCACTGACAAAGGTCATAAGCCAGAAACTAGTCTGGGGATTTTATGCACAGGCATTACTCTAGCTTGCTGTGTGTGGCAATATATATAGTGAGTTTTGCCTGTTAGTCAAAATATAATCCAATTCTGCTGTATTTTCATATCAATATTTTTATGACTATTACTATTTAATATTTATCTCAAAAAAAGAATTCATAATATACAGTTTGTTTTGTTTTGTCTGCAAATTCCATTAATCTGAATCCTCTCTCATATCTGGCATTTAATTAAATTTAACATAACATTTTCATCTTTTAATTGCATACCAATTCTAGCATTAAAGTCTGTCATGACAATTGTAAAATGTTAATTGGTCTAATCAAATGCATTTTGTATATCCATATAAGACTTCTACTTCTTTGCTATCTTGAGAACTTGCTGGGATATAAATGTAAAATTGTCTGAAGTTGATAACTTCTATTAATCTGAGTAATTCATTAATCTTGTCACTTTATTTGATAGCCCATCAATCTTCACAATATTCTTTTTCTCTTTTTCCATGTGTTATTTATAATGAATCCCATTCAACTTGTTCTTTATGTATGCTTTTGCAATAAGATATCTGTTCACTTTTAAAATCAATTGTAGTCTTCACCCTTTTTTTAATTCACAAAGTACAATATTGTGATATTTAATATTATATCGATCTTCTTCCAATATATGTAATATTCCTTCATTTGAAAGTCATCTGGAGTTGTAATTATTTAAATAAAAAGTCTTCATCAAATGATGGTATGGTTCCCAAATCAGGATACTCTGTTTTTGGTCACATATTACTGCCTTAGTTGGTGACTTTACAGTCTCCTGGGAATAAATATCATAATTTAGATTTGGCTTTAATTTTTGTAAATATCGATAATAAGAAAAAATACTAAACACACATTCTGTTTTCAAGCAAACTCAATTGGTATTTCAGTGAAAAACAATAAGGCAACTGAGAAGCGAGACCATTATGTTTTTTGATCTTAGACTAAAAGGCTGTAAATTCCATGCCATGTTATGCATGGAGATGAGCAGTAGCTCATTCATTTTCATTAATTCTATGAATAGTCATTAGTAATAACAACTACAAAAAACATACGGAGTGGATATTAGGAATTTGCCCTGCTCAATTCCTTTAAAGCTTCAAAGAGAAATCAAAAGATTCTCTTTGCAGTTAACAGCAAATTTTTCTGCAGCCAAGACATAGTCATAACAAAAAAGTTCCATCAACTAGATAAGGCTGCTAATGTTTTTTTAGAAAAAATTAAACTTTATTTTAGTACAGAAGTTAGTGTGGAATGTAATGTATTAAGGCATATTTCTCTTCCCACTCTTTCAGGTGTTACTGGCCTGTCCATTAACTTAAGAAATAGTCATTAGTTAAGTGGAATTTACTGTTACATGAATTTAACTACACTGTTAAATATTATGTGGAATCAGAAAATATTGTGGCTAACATCTTAAGCTCTAATCCTTCACAACTTACTCAAAACTACTTACATCACAGTAGTTAACCTAGTTTTAAATAAGCCAGTAGAGAATGTTTTGAAAAGGTTGCAAGAGTTAGAAAGGCAAACCCAAATAAATAATAACCTACTCATATATCAACCAAAAGAGAAAGATGATTATGGAGGATCACAATACTTTCCACTGCATAGAAGAATCTGATTATGCATCTGCATTTTTCATTACAAGCCTAGGAAGACAGAGCAGTTGTTTCACATCATACTTTATTGGGTTTATAACTATATAGTTATTGCTTTAGTCAATTGTTATCAAAACTACCAAACAACTCTTATACAGAAACATTGTGAACAATAATCCCTAATGCAACCAAATGAGTTACTGGTCAGCAACTATTTCAGATCATTTCCTGCATAAAAAAGAATGAGTTACTTAGGTATGACCTGTGATGTATTTAGCAAATATGAGGCTGCATGTCCATTGCAAAGGGCTAATACCAGTATAATAGAATGATAATTTCATATTATAGGAAAATCTAAGGCCATTTCAAGAGATCATGATATTATGATGGGATGATGATGATTGAACCTCATCACAAAGTAGTATCAGCTAGTCCTTTAAATATTAATATTGTAATGAGCTGAAATCATTTTAGAATAAACAAATACATTCAGATTAAAAATGTTTGTGGGTATAATAGGCACCTACATACAAGGCATGGATAATTGATTCATAAATATAATAAAATATATACTGGAATTTTCCAGTATTTGTAAATATATTTTTTTTGTATCACAAAGAAAATATCTGTATATTTTATTTTGTTTTATCTATCTAAAAAGTTAAAAAGAAATGAAAATTAAGTTTGCTTTTTATTTATCTTGTAAAATTGTAATTAATTAAGATTTTTTTTTACTGTCACTCATATAATTTTTTCTTTTATAAAAGAAAATAATTTGGTTTTTTCTCTTATCAAAGTAAGAGATTTAGAAAATATATTTTCTTTTTTGTGTATTGATTAAACCAATTATTTTATTAATCAATCAATATATTTATTGAGGAATTAATTGGAAGAAAATAGTAATAAGAACAAACAGTCTGAAAGCAGTTTCTTTTCATGTGTATTTCTATAAATTAGGTTTTAAAACTAGACATTTTAGTTCTTAGATTGTTTTTTTAACTGTGAAAGATAGAAGGTAAGTTATGACTGAGTAGCTGTGCCTTTAAAAAAAACTTTGGCAGAAAAAAGTTAGTTGAAGCTCTGAAAGATTTTGGAGTGTTGATGAAAACTGCACAAGCATATATCATTATGGAGTGCCACCACTCACTTTCAGGGAATAAAGCATTATTGTGTGGATTACCATTTTTTACCTTGCAGAATATTGTTTTCTGAAATAATTACAAGAAGCAAGATGGAGTAGAGGAACTCATTTGTGTATACTGACATTTTTCCATCATCAACATATAATCCTATACATAATTGTTCTGTGTGAAAATGTCTACCAAATGGAAAAAATAATCCTGTAAAGTAGATGTGTAAATCTGAATCCTTTATCTCTTGTTTTATAATTCTATGCATGAAAATTATGCTGAAAGTTTTGAACAGTGAGTCAACTTTTTTTAAAAGAAAAAAAGAGATGGAAAGAAAAAAGTATCTTATCAGATTAAAACATTTTTTTTCTTTGAAGAGAATATAGCACCAAATATTTCTTTTTTTTAGCAAATCAAATATTTAAAATATAAAAGAAACCATACACCCCAAGAATTAAAGTTTTAATTTTAATATATTATAAACTTATATAATATATGAAACTGATTTACTTTTTATATATAAATTGATATATATACATATTTATATGTACATGTAGGATAATTCAATATGTGCCATTGATTTAATTTTTATATGGTAAATACAATTGATAATTCATTCTTCACATATGTTGTGTCTTAATTAGTTATGTATATATTAATAGAGTTATACATATACATATGTATGTATATTCTGATCAATACAGGCAATGGTCAGTTATGCTAGAAATAATTACATGCAGAAATGAGAATTAGACTAACTGCCAAGTAACATTTTAATTTGCATTAAAATAAAGTCTAACAATATACAAGGAAGCTTTAGGCATAGTCTTCCAAGTTTTACTAATATATATATATATATGTAAAATAAATAAAATATCCATTAATTAAAAACAATATTGTAATTATAATTGAAATAATATTTTTAACGGTTTACAAACAATTACAAACAATCTTTAAATCCGCAGAAGTACTTTCGGTTACTTTCTAACCTGCCTCAACTGCCATTAAATTCAAAAACTAAAAGCGGAAGCAAACGTCATCAATTCAAATTCCACGAATCTCGTATTTTAATGTTTGAAGCTTGTCGATTTATTAAATGCGTTTTATTCCTGTTTATAAAAATTGCCTCTTTAATTTTTCTTTTACTACGGTTTCTCTCTTCATGAAGAATTTTCACATTTTCAAATTTAAATTTAAATTTATATTTACATGTTTTTTCATGATCGAAGAAAACTGAAGAACATATTAAATCACCATTATTTTTATTTTTTACATGCTTATATAACAATTCGTGTTCCTTCAATCTTTTCTCAATGCTGCACCTAGATTCACCTATATATGATAGCATACAATCACAAAAAATTTGATATATGATATTACTTTTTTGCTTGACAGGTATGACATCCTTAGAATTATTAACTAATTTATTAATATTGTTTGGAAAGTAGGATGAAACATTAAATACATTCTTATATAAATCCTTAAAAAATTTTACTTGTGGATTTGAAATAAATGGAATAGATATCCATTTTTTATTATTAATCTTCATTTCTTTTAAATTATAATATTTTTTTTAATTGACTTAAAGTATTGTTTATTTGTTCCATTTTATAACCAACATCAAGCAATTCCTTGGCAAATATCTCAATATTTTTCAATTTATCACTTTGGTAATGACATAATTTTTCATTCCGAAACAAAAAAGATTTAAAACTTGCCATCTTATGCATCATTGGTACTTTTGATTTACAATTTATATATCCTCTTTTTTGCAATGGCTTAATTATTAGTTTATAATTTAATATACTGTTATCTCTTGTGATCATTAAATCTAAATAGTTAATCTTATGGTCCTGTTCTTTTTCAATAGTCCATTTCAAGCCATTTAACTTATTTAATTCCTCTATAAGCAAATTTATACTATTAGTGTTTCCACAGACAAAAACATCATCCACATATCTTTTGTAAATTTTAATATCTCCAAAAATACACATATTTAAAATACTACTCTCATATGTAGATAAAATGAAATTGCAAACTTGTGCAACTACAGGCAATCCCATAGGCCAACCTTTGTTCATTTTATAATATTGACCTTCAAAAGATGCAACAATGTTATCATTAAAAAATTTTAAAGAATCAATGATAAATTTTATCATACATTTACAAATATTTTTACTTTTTAATGCATGTTCAATTATTTTTATGGAATTCATTCTATCAATAGATCCATACATTTCTGTAACATCCAATGAAGCAATAATATCATTTTCATCAATAATTAAATTTTTAATACTATTTACAAAGTCAAACGATGAAGCAATAGTATTTTCCCCAAATCCTAAAAAGTCTTGTAAAAGTTTACCAATATATTTAGAAGTCTGATATATATATATATATATGAAAAACAAAAAACACAAGTTAAAAACTTGCATATGCTTGTATTTATGACAATAGATGGCGTTATACCAAAAACACCTTCAAGCGTTTGTTTACATAAACGTCAGAGTGAGTATTTCACTATCTCTAACTTAATTTCCACCTTCAGATCATGATTTCAAGCTATTTGCTACCGTCAGTGAAAGATAGGATTAAGAAACTAGATCTAAAACACAAACTCTGAGCATTTAAGAAACACTTTCTATTCAGCTTGCAAGCGTGAATTTTTTAGACACGTAATGTCTTCAAACTCAGCATAGCATGCCAGATAGCTATATGGGTCTGATATCAGTTCAGCATCACCACATAGTAGAAGCCTCTGCAATATATATCATTGCAAGAAAGACCTCAAAGGTACATTTATGAAAAACAAAAAACACAAGTTAAAAACTTACATAAATGTCAGAGCGAGTATTTCACTATCTCTAACTTAATTTCCACCTTCAGATCATGATTTCAAGCAAAATCATGATCTGAAGGTGGAAATTAAGTTAGAGATAGTGAAATACTCGCTCTGATTTTATGTAAACAAACGCTTGAAGGTGTTTTTGGTATAACGCCATCTATTGTCATATATATATATGAGCAGTCATTTAAAATTTATACCAACCCTAGGTAATTACTGGACATATTTGTCAAGAATACGAAAACCTTGGACCATGCCAATCAGCATATTCTAAGATTGAAAAATAAACTACCTTCATATGATATTGGCCTGAAGGTTTGTGATGATGGTATCATATATGTGATAATATGTTAGACTATTTCAATCATCTATCAGTAAATAATGAATGTATAGAAAATTTTAAACTTTATTTTAACATCTCAAATACAAATAAATTGTTAGTAACAACACACAAATAAACAACACAGGCAAGTATTGTCAGAATGTTCTTTAATTGTTGTTGGCTTAACCAGTGATAATATTAGCATAAGACAAAATAGATCAGTTGGTTAGAAAATTTGTTTAAATTCAATATTCGAGAATGTAAAGATGTGAGTTCAATTGCTATGATAATACTGTCATTGGTCAGGCAAGCAACACCTGAAGAAGAATGGAGAATAATACTATTTGAAATATTGTGTCATTACTAACCTGTGAAGTTGTATGTATTTTAAAACTAAATAAAGTTTAAAATTTTTTTATACATTCAACTTTTGCTGATAGATGATGGAAATAGTCCAATGTATTGTCATAGCTTCATATGACTATGAGTTCTGCATAGGTCTAAATGGCAAATAAAACATGAAGATGTCCTCTTCAGAGCCTTGGATAAAAGCATACACAAGTCATGCATTAGTGAAATAAACTACACAGATATATTAAAGTCCAAAATGGTTAATAATAAAATAATAGCAGAGTGAACTAAAAAGAATAAGAACTATAATGTGATAATAAATTGATAAAAAAAAATAGATGAATAATGAAACAACCAAATTACATAACACTGGTAATATGTAATATTCAGGAAAGTTTGTCACCATGTCATTAATTCATACTTATGACAGACCATCTTCAGAGGAGGAAAAGTATTTTACAATTAATAGACCTAGGACCCCTCAGAATAATAATAATGAAGGAATTAGTGCATTTATGGGTTTGGTGGCCAGAATTAAACAGTGATATTGAACAGACTGTTAAAAAATGTCAAGCTTGCGAACAATTAGCAAGTTTTCCAGCTAAAAAAGTTCAGTCTTGGCCTGAAGCTAAGAGAATTGGAAAAGAGTATATTTAGACTATGCTGGGCCATTCCATGGATATATTTTTTTAATATTTATAGATGTGTTTTCAAAAATGAACAAAATATCACTTAGTAAAAAATATCAGTACAGAGAGTGTGATAAAAATCTTAAACAAACTGTTTTTCATGTATGAGTATCCTGAAACAATTGTAAGCATGGGATTCAGCTTAAAGAAATTAAAAGACTTCCTTGCTCCAAATTGGATACAGAATATACACATCACCCTCTATCAAATGGAATTGCAGGAAAGTCAGTTCACCAGATGAAAAATACTCTCAATTAGGAGAAGTATGCTGACATTTATGAAGCACTTACAACTACAGGGTTTTCCCAGCACTTCATGTCAAATACTGAAACAAGAAAAACACTTGCAGAGTTCTTAATGATAAGCTGCATAAGAATGCATTTGTCTGTTTTCATATTAGATAAAGTTAAAAAGAGATACACTTAAAAAATGCTACTGGGAAAAATAAGTAAATTACTCTGCACAATACATTTTTGAGATACTATATAAATCATGTTAGAGATATTAAAACTGGGCTAATGCAGAGATGGATGTAGAAAAAAATCTTTGGAAATAGAAATTGAAACAGAAGGTTCTAGCCTAGGTTTACACAAGCTAATAAATTTTGCAAACAATAAATTAACTACTGCAGAGGAGACCCATACCACCATTCAAAAGAGCTAGTCTGCAATAAAAACCAGTAAAGTTGCAAGATTTTATTTACAATTAAAACTGTTTATTTCTAGAGTAAAGAGGAGCTACTATTGTGTCTTGACTAGTTATGTATATATTAATAAAATTATACATATACATGTGAGTATACAAGTTGGTTGATACCAGCAATGTTGAGTCATTCTAAAAATAATTATATGCAAAAAATAGACTAACTGCAAATAATAACATTCTAATTTGCATTAATATAAAGTCTACTAATATGCAAATTATCAAAGCAGAACCGCTAATGAAAAAAGAAGAATGGAAAATGTAAAATGGAATACAATGGAGAAAGGAGAAAAATAAAGTGAAAAGCAGACTAATAAAACTCGTACAGAGTGAAAAGCTGATAATGCAATTGCAGACCTCTAATAGCACTAGAAAGAGCTCCAATCAAATCTAATCATATGGACTCAAGGCAGCAACGAGCAGTGAGGTGGTTACTAGAAATTGCTAATGGATGATAAACTGAAGTTATAGAGCTAATAAAAATATACAGTTATTGAAATAAAGACTTTAGTAAATCATGGAGTTAGAGATGAGGTCTAACTAGCTATCTATTTATTTATTTATCTTTCTACAGAGATGTGAACTGTTCCATGATGAATATTGTTTATTGCTCTCAATAGCCAGTTGAATTATTATTCTTAATTATTAGTATATATTATTCAGAGTAAATAAATTAATTTATTTATTCAAACTTGAATGTATGTGTCTTTTTGAGTTATTTATAACTGTACAGTTACTACATTATACTCTGGCCCTGATATATATATATATATATGTGTGTGTGTGTGTGTGTCTGTGAGTGTGCACGTGTGTGTGTGTGTAAATGAAATATTATTTTATGTGAAAGTATTTAATCTTTTTAAAATTCAAGCTTCTTTAATCATGTATTATTTTTTTGATATGTATATATATCTGTAACTTAAAGAAAGGGGGAGAGACTTTTTATATACATTTTAATATTTTATTTTTCTAATGTCTTGTGCTGTGTTAAATTGTGATTATGAATTTGTTTTATTTAACATAGTAAACTACTTACTAAGTTGAGTTAGCATTTGGTGTTTAATTTTTCTGCTCATATCTCTCAACAGTAAAATGTAAATTATAAATTTTGTTTTAAACACTGATAAACTGAATCAGATGTTTTGATAAAAGCAGTATATAAATAATATATTTATTTTAGCACAACATTTTAGATTTATATATCAACAGAAACCATGTTTATAATTTTTTTTGATTGTGTAAAACTGCAGAATTCTTTAGTATCCACTTATCTATGATTGGAAACAATTTATTTCTATATAAATTGGCAGAAGTAGATACATAATCACTCATAAAATGTTTACTTAATTTTTATAGATCAAATACATCCATAGAGTAATTTCTAGCTATTGGTCTTTAGCAGTAGTTAAACATATATATATATATATATATATATATATATATATATATATATATATATATATATATATATATATATATATATATATATATATATATATATATTGAGATGTAGCTTTGCTATCTAAGAGCAACATTTTATTGGCAAAGCACAAACTTAATTTCAGATTTTAAGTTTTATTTTCAATATGTGCTGTATTATACATACAAACACACATTAATACATTTATGTTTGTAATGTTGGTTCAGTTTATTGAGTCACAAATATCAATCTGTAAAAGATTTTTTTAAATTACAGGGAACAATACTTCATCTTAAAATTATTATCAATTCCTAATTACTTTATAATTAAATCTTGTAAGAAAATCTTTTTTTTCATTAAATATTCCTCCTGATTTTATAGTTGTTATCTGTAAAACTTCAAACTGATCTATTTAAAAATTGTAAATCCATTAATTAATAAAAAAATGCTGGCTTATCTGGTTTTAAAATTGTAATCACTGATTGACTAATTATGAAAATTCTTAAAATTCTTAGTGGGCTAACAAATTAATTTTCAGTCTATAAAAAATCTAGCTGAAAATTACTTATTTATTCTCATTCTGTGTTTCTACTCTCTACTCAGCATTTTGTTCCAGTCAGTTCTACATTATAATTTCATTAATGATTCTGCTTGTATTTTACTTTGACTGCTATATGATGAATTCAGAACTTTTTCCAGTGACCACGTTTGAAATTATGTACTGCTAAAGCACTCACAAAATGAACTCCATTCTCCAGCATGAACCAGTAACCATCATATGTGTAGCCTTTCCTGCTAACTGATCAACAACGTAAGTCAACTACTACCATCAGAGACCATTGAAAAAATTCACTTCACTCTGCCTAATAAAACAGTTCTTGAATCAACTCTAATATCCAATCAATGAAACCAAGAAAAAAGACACGGGAACTAATATCAACATATTCATATATGTAATGAAGCTATGCATATATATATATATATATACAATCATATATATGCTGGCTTCAACATTCACTGTGGACTAGCTAAGACCCTAAGTCCAACCTTGGTGAATGCATGTTTTTTTCAAACTTAAAGAATGACCTGCAACAAAAGTTACATATTATTTTAAGGAAAATTATTTTAAGAGTGGGAAAAGTTAATGAAATAAAATATAAAAAAATAAGAGAATTTTTTTTTAATTTTTCTTTATTTTTAAAATATGATGGCAGAAAGAAATAAGATAAATTTTCATAATTAAACAGAATCCATTAAAGAAAGCAATTAATTTAAGAAACCTTTTTCATTAAAAGAAAAATAGATAATGGTAAAATTTGAAACAATAGGCTACTAATAAGTAGTTTAATTAAAAATATAATTGGGGAAAAGAAGTATAATTAAAGAACTTTTCCTTTGTTCTTCAATCTGGAAATCTGCTGAAGCTCTTGCGAAGAACTCTTATATTAAGAATTTCTAGAATCGGCTGAAAATTATTAAAAAAAAAAAAATTCATTTTTGAAATCCTGCTTGCTGCCTTTTTATTGTTGCTGTAGATTATTTGCTCTACATGTATTCAAATCCAGAACATTGTTACTCTATAAAAATGTGGGGGTAGTTTTCTTTGCCTTCACTCTCCCATCTTTGGGACTGGAGTCATAAAGATGTGAGCCAGCTGAAAAAACAAGAAAAATGCCAGACAAATGCCTATCCTGTAGTAATTAATTCTTTCTATGGAAAACGTGAAATAAACCTCAAGAATCAAAAAGGAACTACCAAGCAACATCAACAGAACCCATTTTGACACACATATGCTAGTTACTGGTAACTATCCCCTTATTTGAAATATGTTTGTCTTTTTCAAAGTAAATCTAGATAAATGGTTTCTTTTTTATATTTATTTATATGTTTGAAATTTATAGACTTAACCTCTTGTAAATGATATTTTATAAATTGTTTTTTTTTCTTTTTTAAAAATATTGTAAAGGGGTGTTGGGCTTACTATGCATAATGGCAATGAAGAATCTTAATTTAAAAGAAATATCTTACTAAAATTAATTGCCATTATACTACTATGATTAATCACTTTTATGGTTTTTTATGTATATAAAAAGAGAGAAGAAAGGCAAAACACAGAAAGCATGAACCCTTCATTCATAAATAATGCAATGTTCCTATTAATTTCTATTTATTGGTAAAAAGACCTATGATTTAATTATTAAGGAGTTATTTAGTTTTTTTTGTTAGAAAAGAAAAGGGAAGACCCTTACCTATATTATTTTTGTCATACATTTCTCTTTAATTCAATTCAAAAGGTTACAAATATATATGTGGGTTTTTTAAAAGAATGTAAATAACATAAAACTTTTGTTTTTCGTCTAGCTGTAAACGAGAGAGTACAGTCGCCCATATTTATTGATATTAATGTTTTAGATAAAAAAAATTGTATTAACTGTAGTAGACTGGCTGAACACTAACTAAATTTTAACATATCCTTCCCTTTGCATAAGTGATTTATTTTATAAAGGATTTTTCTGCTTGATTAGACTATAATAATGTTTTGTGTACGTTTACCAACTAAGTTTTTTTTTAAAATTTAAAAGCATACTGGATGATCTGTGGGTATGTCTCTGCATATCGCAGTGCTTTCTTACTAAGTCTACATAGGCTAATATACCTACCTACCTCAGGATCACAATGAAGATTAATAAAATTGGATCTATTCTCTTTCACACATATATATATACACCTGGGTCTCGTTTTATGCAGATTATTTTAATGCGATTTTGAAGTTATGCGATTCATGTTTCTTCTTAATATCTTTCATATTTCACTATATTTATTAGATATCAAGAAATTTAAATTATTAATAACTTATTTTGACTTGAAATACTTTTTTTTTTTTTTTCAAAAATATAACGTTATATTAGCAGCTAACGTGAATATGGCCTGAAGCTGTATTTAGAATTTTAGCTTCTATGTAAATAACCTATTTATACTAATGTGTAAATAATAATATTAGATTTATATTTACATATAAAAATATCGCAATGAATATTCAAAAAATTTAAACTTTTAAACCGTATTTTGTTATATATAACAGAAATAAATAATCTTTTAGATTTTTAAAATAAAAAATGAAGATTTTATAAACTGATTAGCTTGCATGACAAATATCTAAACCAATCATATTTTTTAGATTTTCTAACAGTCCTCAAAACCTACTATAAATCCTGAGCTATCACTATATACAAAATATGCCAAATCAGTCTTTCTATTGTAATAAATGTCTATTCCATCAGATGAACTATAGGTTTGAAACAATTAAACATCTACACAGAAACAAAACAATTTTTTATTTCTATATCTTAATCAAGACCAGTTTGATTTTAAAGTTTGAATGTAAAGTTTCCAGATTTTATTATAAATTATCACCTGTTATCTTGTCAAAAATATCCAAGACCCATTTTCTTTTCTTTTACTGGAGAAGTATTTCACACAATAATCCTATGTTTAACCATTATATGGTCTTCCAAAAGGCAGACCATTTATCAGTCATGGATGGAAAAGCTGACGTAAAAAAATTATCAATCTAAAAAAAGGTTTCTGAATTTAATTAAGTAACTAAATAATTAGTTGTGGGTGAATCAGTCATATACTTGTATTTAAATATTAAAAATATAACTGAAACCCAAAAGATAAGACTGAGTTGTTTTGGACATATTAGTTAATTAGATTCTTTTTAAAAAACAGTAATGTTCGGAGTAATTAGTAAAGCAAGGCTGGTGGCATTGTTTTAAATTATTATATTTTGATCTATATGTGACAAACTTCCTATACCCATACCTTTGCTCTTATCCACTTTAGATAATTACATTAATAATTATAAATTAAAGCTGGATATATAGCTTGGGTGTTGTTTACTTTTTTCAGATATGATCATTTAATATGTTTTAAGAATGGATAGTGGAAAATAAGTTTTAAGTATATCTAAAATATTTTAAACAACCAAAATAGGAAACAAGTTAACAATTGGAGTACAACTAAAATAATTACTCCTATAAAAGAGCAAACCACAATTGAAAATATATAATCAGAAAATAACTTTTTTTTAAATTTCATTACTAATAAATTACTGTATTTTCAAAAAACTATCAATTCATTTTACAGGTAAAATTAAAATGATTTAGAAATTTTAATTTCTTATTCGTGCTCTTTACTTTCTTACCCTTTTTTCTAAATAAAACTGGAATGATTTGTAAATATTGCGAAATTTAAATTCATGTCATTTAAATGTCATTGTTTTCGACGACAGAATATTCTGTTTGAATGACAGCTGTTTTAAATTTCCAAGCTGACTAAATGCTATCAAGACTTTTTGCAGCCATCTTTGAATCAAAAGATCGGAGTATAAAACTATTTTAAGATAATTTACAAGTGTTTATTTATTGTTGGATAAAAGTTTAGAAATTTAATTCATGAGAAAATCTCATTTGGCATTTCTCTTTCATTCTCTTCAAAAAAAATTCTAAATTTTTATTACTTCAGTGATGGTATAAGCTTGGTGAAGCTTTGTTTTTCTAATATTAATTCAACCTTGATTAAAAAAAAACGTAGGAATTAACTCTAATTAAAGAGAACTCAATTAAGTGGCAATTTACAGAAATGTAAAAGAGAATGCGAATATAAAATGTTGACAAACTTTTAAATTAAATATATATATATTACAAACTTTTACATGTAGTGTCATATTTTAGTTTACAACAGTTTATTAAAAATTAGAAATCAAAATTGAGGATTGATATAAGGACTGACAGAACATATTTATATAACAGAACATATTTATATAATTAGTTGAACAAATTTGTGCAGAACAATATTAAATGTTTTGAACTGTTTGCAAAAAAGCTATAAGATTTATAATGTGAGCAGTTGTTAGTTTCCTATAAAGTATTTTTTAAATGCAGCATAGCATGCTCATATCAACTGCAGTTTGTATTATATAGCTACAATGTGTTCTGACCTTTCAATCTATGTGACTTGATACGGAATTAAAGGATCTTGGATTGATTTTCAGCTAAGGAAAGCAAAATAAAACCGTAGTTTGACAAAGAATGGAACTTTCATGCTCCTCCTGTCTCTTTGATGCAGGAATGTTGCATGATTTTCTGAGTAACTTGACTATATGAATATTTATTTTATTTACTGAATCTATGAATTATATTTTGTATCAATAAACTACTCAATATTTTTTCTGATTTTTAGATAATTAAAAGAAAGAACAAAATCAGGTAATCATTACGCTACTAGCGCCATCTATGAGAACTCAAACAAAGCTTTATATGAATCTTTTAAAAATCATGCTAGACAAATATTTTTCTAGCTCATGATTTAATTTTTATTTCAAATGTAAATTGTAAAAATCAATGTATGCATATTAACAACTATGGTAGACTTTTAGTTTGTTCAACATACTTAATTTTATTTGCTTTAGTAAATTTTTTTAAAACTATTGTTATAGTCCTCCCTTCTCTCAGAAGTGGAATATTCCAGATTCCTCCTTATCTGATGGGATTAAGCATTGTTTGCCACAGGCCAATAGGCTGATGTATAGCTAAAACATAGCCAATGATTATTACAGGCCAATAAATTATAATGTTGCTGCATCTGAGTGTTTTCAGTAAGGTCAGGCATCTGGCTTTAAATAGTCAGCCTTTTGTGAGAATCAGGGAAAAACATCTGTCTAACCTGAAAAGACTGTATTCATTCTCTCAGGGAAGCCCTATTAACCTGAACAGCAGTCAGCATTCCCACTAATAACAATTTGCTATTTATTTACACAGCTAGGCAAGTCCACAGAGGGACTGGACACTGCTAAGGTTACTGTTGACTCAAGGCAAACTGTCTTCTACAGCCGGAAGAGTCATTCTCCCTACCCACAAGACCAGCTATCAGGTGTAGCTGGAAGCGGTAGAACCACAAGACTCGGATTCAAGAGTTCCAGTATAACTATTGTTTATTGTATATATGCTGTACAATTTATTGTATATAGTTAATGAATAATAAATATTATATTAATTGTAATACTGGTATTAGTATTAATTTCTGTAGGTTGGGTCTGTAATCCAGACCAAACACAACAACTATTTCATTTTGACATTTACTGCTAGATAATAAATATTCTCCAGCAACAAATTAGAGCCAGATAACAAAAATACTGAAGTCTGATTATAAAGTTAAAATTGAAAAGAAATGTTAAAATTAAACATTAACATAGTGATAATCGTAATTTTCATGCTATGCATGGGCATGCAATATTTACAATGTTAAAAACTGTATTATGGCAGGAACCATGAAATGATATCAGAATTTAATAGAAAATATTTTACATAAATATACATTTATAGAACTGGAATGAATAAAAATTAAAATAATATAAATAATAGTATTTAAATTAGGAGGTACTGTTCATTAATAAAGAGAAGTAATATCATATTCCAATTGAGAAATGATAAGGTAAGTGTTGTTCAAGGTCAGGCAGAGTATACATATGTAAGTTGTACAATAACAAATGTATAATGAAAATGTAGAATAAAAATGATAACATAATACCATAATTATGTATAAAGATTGTTTGTAAACAATTATATGAATAACTGTAATCATAGAATGTAGCAATGTAACGATCATTAAATAACAATGTTATTAGTCATAGTGTTGTACAGCTGATCTTATAAGGTCATAACATTGTGTAAAACATCGTATATGGTGAAGAATGCAAAAAATGCTATATGGTGAAGAATGCAAAAAATACTATATGTATGTAAAAACACCATAACGGTAAGATATGTAAAAGACTCCAGAAGTCTTGAAGGGTATATAAACCATCAGAACCTGATCTATTTGTTCTGAGTATTAAATGTAAGTCACTCCTGCCTCTGTAAGTCCAAAAGCAGGACTAGGGTTATTATGTGCAGGTCACCATGACCTTTTATTATTTTATTACGCCTTATAATAGGCAATGTGACATGTAAAAATATTCATATTTACTTAAATTAAACTAAAATCTTACCATCTCAATTCTGCCTTTGTCCATTTATTACTTGCTGGATGTAAGACACAACAAAGTGGTGCAGTCAATACAGGAACGGAGCTACAGAAAAAATTGGCTTTCATCATAGGATCGAATTTGAAAGTAATTGCCTAAACAGCAAGCTGAAACTATTGTAATTGAATTGGAATTAACAGTGAAAATGGCAGGCATATCACAAGTTGGTATATGTGAGTTTAATGTAGAAAATTTGGATGATTGTATGTTCAAAGGATAAAAAACTACTTTATATTAAATAGTATTACCAAGGATACTATAAAAGTGGCCTCATTACTTTGCTTTGCAGGCCAAAGGGTAATTGAAATAGCTAACAAACTGTGTGACAATTTGCCAGAGACAGAGAAATATGATGAGCTGGTAACAAAGCTAAATGATTATTTCAATCCCCAGCCATCCAAGTTTATTGCACGATTACATTTTAGAGGCAAAAAGCAAAGGAAAAATGAGAAAATAAAAGAATATGACAGTGGTTTAAGAGAGATGGCAAATCCATGCCTTTATGGAAAATATTTAGAGAAAACTCTCCTCAAGCAGCTATTATATTGTAACCGGACAAGATCATCCAACCACTTTACATCGGCTATAACTATTTCCTGATAAGCATATTGCAGGAAGGAACTATCAATTGGCATTCCCGAATGCAGATGTTAACCCACCTACAAACAACATTTCCTGCTCATCAGAGGATGTTGCCCCATAGAGACTGGAAGCATCTAGAAATTTATGTGTTTGGTTTCCAAATGGTGCCACTACTTCCATTTCACTACAACCTTACTTACCATTGTCTGGTTATGCCAAACATAGCTCAGGAGGCATGAGATTCTTGTGAACCAGTGCATAAACAGATGAATGATGTAAATGAAATTGACAAAAGGTATTATTTATTTTGAAACAATAATTTAATTTAACAACAATATGACTTATAAAGTTCTTGAAGAAGAAGGAAAAGTTTGCTGACAGTCTCTATACTGTCTGTCTTCATATTTGTGTGCACATTACGGATGTTTTTCTGATTGTTTCTTAGTGAAAATTGTCCTTTTTGGTTTGAAGCTCCCTCATCTGTATAGATATGTATCCATATGTATAGAAGTATTTACTTTATTTAGGTATCTTGATGTATTTATTCTATCCAAGTATCTTGAAGTACTTATTTTAATCCAGGTATTGAGAAATATGTATTTTAATCCAGGAATCCCAAAGTATTTATTTTTTTTTTTTTACATATTATACAAGTGTGGGCTTGAACCACTTATTTATCATATCATTACAATTTGAATCCATTATTGGGAAGAGATTTATTATTGCTTAATATATTCAGTGTGGGTTTGAACCACTTATTCACCATTCCAATACAGTTTGAAATCATTATTTGAAAGAGATTATATTATTATTCCTTAATTCACATATGTAAACATTTCCTTAATTTATGTATGTGTGGTTCCAGAGGCAATTCTTTCTATCAGAGTTTTTTTATATATAAAATAATAACCGTTATTCAGAATAAATATTTTTATTATTATTTAGAAGCATTTTAATAATCAATCAATCCAGAAAATGACATTTTATTAAATAAGTGAATACATGACCCACACCATCCAATGCCAGGATGAGCAGACAGTTAAGTATAAACTACCAGAATAGAATGCCCCATGATGTCATGAGAAAATACCTCAAATTTTTAAGTACTGCCCCTTCTAAGTACGTAGACAGATCATCCACAAGGAGTAGTATTCCCCAAAAATATTGGGCATTGAGCCAGCCCAGATGAGGTCTATTCATGAGACCATTAGAAAATACCTCATTTTTAAGCACTGCCCCTTCTAAGTACCTAGACAGATCATCCCACAAGTAGTATCCCCAAAAAATATTGGGCATTGAGCCAGCCCAGATAAGGTCTATTCATGAGACCAAGGCCTATTCATGAAGCCTACATATACACTGTTGGATTACTCTGGGAGCTCAACATCTAGGTATAAACAGTGCTGAGCATATGCTTTGAAACATCATGACATAATGCAACCTGCTCAACCATCCATGCATCATAACATGAAAAATGCAACTCACAGAACGCTACCTTCACTCACAAACTTCTTCCACCAGCTACCTCTAATTTTTTTATTCAGACCTGTAGTTACATCTTGGTTTGGGAGACTGAGGATCATGATCCATTCTCCGATGATAATTTACCATATTTTGACATGGTGGACTCCTATATTCTCTTGTCTTCGGTCATTTTTCAGGCCAAACATCATCATGATGGCTTGCTTTTTTATCCACATTTTTCTGCAGCTCATCACTACTATGTGATCTTTTAATGATATGGGTCTGATATGGACTATGCATTTCACCTGTAGAAGTTTTTCTTTTTCTCTTTCATGGTGATGTTTTCATTTCTTTGTTGACGATACCATGGCAGTGTTTTATAGCTGTTATAGTATTGTGGAGGTGATTTCCTCTTATAATGGATAGCACCTACTCTTGGCCCATCATCTCTCCTATATGGAGTTCTATTTGGAAGCATGGACCCTCCTTCTTTATTGGTTGTTTGAGGTACCACAGTTGTCATACGCTGTTAACAACTCAGCAACCTGCTCAATGGACTGGCAATCCATTCCAATTAGCATTCTTTTGACATAAATAAGAAAACTATGGTGGATCAATCTGATGATTTGAAGTTCTGATAATGGGTCTGCTGTCACGGCCCTTAACTTGGCCACTTGTTTTCTGAAGAAGAGTGTGTAAGGTTCACCAGGTGGACATTTTTCCTGGGATACTTTATACTTGATCCCCTCTTGATAGTCATCACTCCAGTAGCAGCTTACAAGTGCCTTTTTAAAATCATTAAAATTGTTGAGTTGGCTAAACAATGAATCCCACCAGGCTTGAGTTGTACCCTGCAAAAGGCTGCAGGCTATTGCCAGTTTTCCCTCCTCGAATATTGCCTTAATACTAAAGTATCAGTCTAAACTTTTTATGTATTCAATAGATACTTCATGAGGGTATCCTGAAAATCCTCTTATCTTAATTCACAATTCCTGGCATATAATTGTCCACTGGCACATATTGGTTAATTTTTCTACCATTTTCTTCTCAAATTTTGTTTGGGACTGTTGCTGTCCCTTCCTTTACTGGCAATGCAGAGCTGCTTTTTATTTTCAGTTCTCTCACTTGGGTGGTCAGACTGTCCACCTGCTCCGGCATGGATTCTTGGACTTGTTCAATTTTCATATCCATGGCTTCACAAATTTGGGTCATCTTGACCTCTTGCTCTATTAGTGACTGTTTAACTTCATCCATGATCTCTTCTTTTATTTTCAATATTTGGTCATTCATTTGTTTAATTATTTGCTCAAACTTTTCATTTTGACTTTCCATTGCTTCTGTGATTTGTTTTTTTTATTCTTTGGTTTGTTTCTATTGTTTGCTTCTTATAGTGCATTTTCCTTCTCAGATCTACCAAACTAAATCATCCATCAGGACAAAATGCTGACAACCCTCTCTCTCTCTCTCTCTCTTTGCATACATTTTCAAACAATATTCACTCTTCCAATGAGCTTAAACATTTTGGAATAAAATTAACTTCATTCCTTTTTTTTTTCAATGCATGATATATATTTTTAGAAATACTTAAAACTTCCATTCCAGTTAGAATTCCTAGAACATATAAATAAAGCATCTGGAAAAGACGAATAATATAAATATATTTATAGATATAATAAACACCTATATAATAAACACCTCCACACTTCTCCATTCTTTTTAAATTCATATAAATAAAGATATAATAAAAGACAAATGACCCCCAAGATGCATTTCGTGCTGAATCAGCACTCATCAGTTGGCCCAGGTCACTATCTCTCATATATATCTTTATTATATGCAAAGTATTTATCTAGAGTAAATTGTTACATTTTCATTTACCATTGTCAAACTCCCTCCACTCACAGCTTCGACGCCATCCATTTCAGATAAATACACTAATGATTATTACTAATCATTTTCGAAACTAGAGATTATCTTTAGCACAGATAGATACTTTAAACCTCAGTTAAAGATTAATATATCTGATTTTTTAAATTTACACACACGGAGTTATTCACCTTTCTTTGTCCCGTATGTTGTTCAAAAATATCCTACCCTTACTATTATTATTTTTTTAATTTTAGAAATATTAATTATAATCATAAATGTTATTGCATGCACTTATTGAATGTTAATAAAGCAAAATTAATATATATATTTTTTTTAAATTATTTTTTTAAAGACTAACAGCTTTCGTTGTCTTCTTTACTTTTACAGAGTATTTTTAAGATTTCTTTGTTCTATTTTTTTCCACCCAACCTCCGAAATGATATTTCTGAATTAGAAAATAGCTTAAATACTCATAGAAGCATTCAGTCTAAATAGATTTCATAGATTTGAGAAAAGTAAGGTTTTAAAAAATTATAGCCGTGAACAGTGAGCACTGAAATTATTAGTGAATAATTAAGAGAAAAAAAGATTGATGATCACTTGAAAAGGACAGTTTGATAAAAATTGGCACTATATAAGATGAGAACGAGATAACTGAATCATTGATATAATTAATTTCTTATGAAGTAGGTTACTCTGGAATACAAGAGGTATTTTAAATAAGAGAGCATAATAGTACCATTCACTTTTTTGAAAAATACGGTTTTCAGTTTAAAATACTTTTAGAAACTTACTGTACAATTTCAAATCACTTCTGATGAGCCAATCTATAGTGATATGAGAGACGACAACGACAGAAGTGACCAATTTTTAAAGACAGAATTACTTCTTTTTAGCCATTAAAATAGTTTACATATTCAAAATCGTTAATATTCAATATTTTATCAAGACTATTAAAAAAATAAAAAAGAAGTATCCTGTTGTGAGAAAGACTTAATTCAGAAATGAACTAACGAACAGCTTTGAAAGATTTATTTGATATGAACTATAATAATAATATATGTTATTACATATTAATATTTTAAATAAATCTTTATGTTAAACGTCAATTTTTGAAAATGCAAATACAGATTTCGAATTATCACATCAAACTACATTGTGCCCCTCCCCCACCCCTCTAATTCCTTTCACATTGCAAGCTTTCATTTACGGTAAATGAATTTCTAAAGTTAATAGCATTATTAAAGTTAAATTAAAAAAGTAATTTTAAAATATGATACAATCACTATTTGCCAGATTTTTAAAAATAAGTTAAATGTCAACTCACTCATTTAATGTTAATATTAATTCATTATGATTTTTTTTTTTTTTTTAAAAAGGACAAATACCTTACTCTATTTTTAAAAATATAAAACCTGGCAGATTTTTTTTTTGTAATTGGAAGCACATTACAATAGAACAAGTCTTATATTAAAGAATACTTTAAAATAACAATATGATGTTACAGAACAAAATGTTTGTTTTTGGGGGGTTTACAAAAAAGTAAATTCAGTAGACCTTCGGTATTCACAGCATTTAGCTCCAAGTTTTAGCATGAATACTGAAATCTACGGATAGTAGTGTATTGTGTTCTATCCCCAAGTATATAGTAGTTAAGGACTACCTATGTTTTTAAAATATTTATTGACAGAATATTATATATATGTTTTATAGTGCATGTGTGAAGAGTAGTTTCCTTCCACAATATTTCATACCTGATATGTACTATACATGAGCTGTTAATTAAAAAAAAATTTTTTTTCAACTCTAATTTTTTATTCACTACTTTTTTAATTGGGAATAAACTGATCAAACAGCTATAGAAATCATAGATACAGGTCTCATAAAAGAGTGGGTGATGTACATAATTATTTTACTGTGTTATATAAGCATTGATCAAGTAAAAAAGTATTAGATGACAATGGAAATAATTAATAGCTAATTGCACTCCTTTGTAGTAAAAATACAGTCACATTAATCTTTCTAATAGCTAAATATCTTTATTATTTATTATTTACACTTTTCAAATGCTTTTCAACAATTTTTCCTACATTACATTTACCAACCACAGGATTCATTTATACTTTCCTTTTTATATTGTCCATCTTATTTCTACAGAACCATAAGTAGTAGTTGGTATAATACCAAATTCTTAGATCTTGTAATTATACTTACCATCATAAATCTATCATCAACACAATTAATCTTTGCTACACTACTTCCATTTTTTTTTCCAACCACAGTTGCAACTTCATTTATTGTTTTGTCACTAAAAAATAGAACATTGTTCTCCATTATTTACTTCTTTACATTCACCCATCTCACTTTATATAATCTGATAATGCCAATATTATTTTATTTTATTTTTAAATTTTGTAATTTCCCAGCACTTCTCATTGACATTATATTCTTAGTACCAAATCCCTACATTTCTTTTTTCAATTAGCATTTTGCAGATTTATGATTTGAGCAACTGCATATATAGTCATTCTGGATGAGAGATCAAAGACGTCTTTAGATAAGGGCTAATCTGAATCAATTATTCATAAAGAAAAAATGAAAATTATAAGGTTTTGACTCCTTTACTTGGGAATAATCTTTATTCCAGGCTTAATGCATGAGCCATTTATCACAAAATGATTATTTGCCTACTGATTTCCTCTTTGTCATTGTCACCTATAGTGATCATCCATTGACTTCATAAAATAATGTTGATGATCAGCAAGGTGTTTAGGGGTAATCACCATTTATCTTTATAGGAGTTTTGCCACTGTCCTCTTCACCATTGTTGAACACTATTTATTTGCAATTTCTGTTTTTCACAGCTTAACTTAATATCTGAAGGGCATTCACCTATCTGCAACATGGCATGTTCTGGATAGCATGAGACCCATCCTCTGAATATCACAGTTTCAATTTTTTTGATTCTATTTACCTCCACATTACTGTATAAGCCTTTGGAAATTATTTGGATCCAGTTTCATATTTCAATTGATGATTTATTGTCATATTCTTCTAGAGAAATGTCCAGCCCAATTCAATATCAGCCTTGTAATGCCTTATTTAATGTCATTAATAGTCATACATTTTTTCTTTCATTTATTTTGCTTTCAATCCCTCATTATTAAAACTAAAATCCATATCACCACATTTCCCTGGGCTACTGTTTTCCTTCAAGTGTTGAGCATCAGTCATTCCACTCAAGTTTATTCATATGGTTATTATTATTTAATTTCTATCTATTTTAATACTCTAAGTTATTCCAATTGTTAACTTCTTCTAATTGATTACTATCAATTTTTATTTTTGAAAAGTCGTTTTAGTACTTATGTTTAGTCTATTTTTATGCTTTCATCTAATAATTGTTATAACATAGAAGAACAATAGTGTTTTTCAGCATGTTCTGAGGTGATTTCATGCACTGCTATTATTTTCAGCATTTTGTGGTTATCTATGATATGTAATAACAGGATCCCTTTAACTACCTTGATCAGGTCATACTTCATCATATCGGTAATTAGCTTACTATCCCAATCATATACTATGATGAGCATACTAAAAGACAATATCAGCTTAAAGCCTAGTGCTGGTAAAGTGAATTCCACACAATAATATTTTTTACTTTTTATATGGATATAAACGTTGCTAACCTAAGGTTACTAGAATATATTTAGTTCTGGTTGCTAATATTATTATAGACCCACAACAGTGCCACTAGTAATATAGGTTTGAACTTATGACCTTTCAAGAGATCTTGTTAACACTGGATCTTAGCTCTGGGAATTTATGAAATTTACTGGTAATGTTGCACTACATAGTTAAGCTGATGAAATGCACAAATGAAATATAAACAAAGCAAAACAGATGTAACAACAATAATAACAATTTTATTCTGATGGTAACATGCAAGTGGTCTTTACACCCTCTCAAACAATTGCTAACATTGATCCTTACAAGCCATCTGTATCAATTACAGTATATCAAAAATTTTATTGTATAATTGCTTACTGGAGACGCAGTGTGGCTTTAGAAACCAAAAAATACTTCAGTTTTTGTCGGAAACATGCAAGAAAAGTTTAATGAGAAAAAGCAACACATTTTATTGTTTTGTTACACACTTTTACTTAACCTACTCTGTTTTTAATCTTGCCTAAATAAAATAGTCAATTTTCAACCACTTTCGAATTTCCAGTCCAATTGAAACTTTGCATACATATGTATTTCTGAAGACTTTTTTTTTTTAATTTTCAAATAATTTTAAACCAAAAATTAGTGAAAATTTTAAATTTGTAATTCTATGTGCAATTTTAGAGCTACCAATGACTAATGACTCATTGAAACATAATTTATTCAACATTCTTAAACTTCGACAATTTCAAAATATAATTTAAATAAATTCATCTCATCATTACATTATTAGATGTCATGTGACTAAACAAAGTAAACATAATTTTCCCAATATGATGCTATACTCATATGAATAAAAATTAAAAATTGAACAAAAGTAAAATATATATCATTATTTTCAACCAATATCAATACCCTGTAGGATGAAGATCTCTCAAAGCTCAATGCTTCTTTTCCAATCTCTAGCCTCTCTTCTCCACATCACCTTCACATGTTTTGTTATAAGATCCATACATTTTACATAGTCTAGTTCTTTTACAATCTCTTGGACCAGTTTAAGATATCAACATTTTGTCTATTATCAGTTCTTTTAGCAATATGTCCAGTACAATTCCACTTCATTCTCTTAATTCTTTCAATGATGTCAATAACATCTATTTGTTCTCTTATCCATGAATTTCTTTTTTTGATCTTTTCTTGACACTCCTAATATGCTTCTCTCCATACTTCTTTGAGCATTCTGAAGTCTCTGTGTTTGCAATTCTTTTAAATGTCCAGGTTTCAGATCCATAAGAAATAACTTGTAGAACACCTCAAAAGTACTCGGACCCTTTAATTGTTTTGGTTTTTGTAGCTTCTTTGTCAGCGGGTAAATTGCTTTTATATGCTAACACCTTCTTTTCAAACACAGTGACATGTTTTCTTTTAATATTAAAATATTTCTAACAAAAGCATTCTGAACAAGTTTAATTCTATGACTTATTTAATCCATTATGTTTCCATCTGTAGTAATAATCTGACTAAGTAGTAGTAGTTGTTAACTTCTTCTTACTCATCATTATCAATCTTTATTTTCATCTTTGGAGAAAATTCATTGAACTTTATTTTAATCTTTTAATTTTTACCAACCTTACTTTCTTACTTTTATCTGATAACTTTTGCAGCATTTTCTGAAATCTTAAAGCATTATTTTCAAAAACAACTACAACATCTGAAAAATTTAAATGATTTAAACAATCTCCATTTCCCTTTATTCCATTAGCTTTCGATTTTAACCCTCAAAATACTTTTTGCAGAACTGCTGTAAAAGTTTGGAGATATGGAATCACTCTGTCATACATCCTTTTCAATGTTAACATTCCTACTATCATTATGTAATCTAATGGTTGCTGTTGCATTTTTATAAATATTCTTCAGCATATGACAATATCCTGGTCTATATCTTGATGATCCTATGATTTAAACACGAAAGAAATGTTTATAGAATCGAAGGTCTTTTCATATTCTACAAGTCCAAAGCAAAATGGCAACTCATATTCATTGGTCTTTTCTACACCTGCTGTGTCTCCACTTATGACCAGATGGCCAGCAAACATGAATACACAATTGACATTAACAAATAACTATATATATTTAAGTAGTATTAAAACAATTTATTAGCAATTAAAAACAGTTAACTAATTAAATCTTCAATATACATATAAGTCTGAATTTATGCAAGCATAACTCATCAAGCCAAAAAATGAAAATTTGAATAAAAATGTTCAAACAGTCTATGCAAATTAATGGGTTTTTTTTACCTTCACTCTACAGTCTATTTCTTTTAAAATGTAAAACCCTCAGTGAGCCTCTTGAGGCATTTCACAATAATCAGGTCAGTCTGCTAAAAGTCCTAATCAGCTTGGTTACATACAGAAGCCAAGATCCTGGAAATGTAGTCCACTGATAATGATCTTCACTGCAACATCCATGTGGATTCAGAAAAGCAGGCAGCCACCAAGAGTGCTCAGTCCTTTCTTTTCTGGCTTTATGTACCCCCCCCCTCTTCTTTTGTTTTCTTGTCTTCTTTTTTCTTTACTTTCTTTTTTAAACCACTAAACATCACATGATCACCATCTTTATACTAGCACATAATTGTTGTAAACAAAGGCAAAACTCTCCATACAGGAGTGCCACCCTGTGCCAAACAGAGTAATCAATGAATGCCAGAAGGCTTGTACATAAAATCCCTATCTAGGGCCTACTCATCCAATATCCTCAGACTAGTTCCTGGCTTGTGGTCATCATCAGTGAGAAGCCTTGGATCTGAGAGCACTGCACCTAGATCTTAGGATCCAATGCAACCCTCCAGCAACCACCTTTTAACTCTACTTTACTACAAAACTATGAGAATGAAATTGAAAACACAATATTTTCAATCTAATCTCAATAGCTTATATAGTCATATAATTGATTACTCTGTTTGACACAGGTGGCACTACTATATGGAGAGTTTTGCCTTTGTTTACTTTCTTTTTTTGGAGTAATTAATTTGTTTTCTCCCCACATAATTCATGAGAGGGGGAGGCATTGTTGACTTTTACTTTAGTTCTGCTTAAAACAATTTAACTATTATTAGACTGTTATCTGTTGTAAATCAATAATTTTTATCCTAACATTAATTACTAATTTTCTGCTTATCTTAGGAATTTATTTCCACTATAATCTAACTTTTCCATCTACAAAATTAGTTAATATATATATTTATTTTGTTTGTCTCTAGTCAAAACTTTTATTTTTTTAACTTAGTTTAATTAACATTTTTCTTTTATCAATTTCTTTTGCAGCTTATAACCAAATTTATTTAATATAAATTGAATATTTTACACTCCTTCCCTTACTCCAGAAAATATGCTTAGGTTTACATGTATTTTTTTAATCTAACTGGCCTTCATGTCTGTCATCTGGGTTTGGATGATCTAGTTGTTATTATTTTTGGCTTCAGAGTTGGTCGTTCATCTTCCTTAATTTTGGGTTCAAACTTGCTGCTTTCTGGATCTTGATTCTCTTCTATCACTATTTCATGTGGTATCGGTTCTGCTATCTCTTTTTTCCCTATGTTTCATCTTCTGGTATAGCCACTGAAATTTGCAAGTCTTCCTTGACTCTATGGAAGACATAATTTATATGTTTCCTCTATGTCGTACCATGGTGCTTGGGTAATTAATATTTTTTTTATAATAATTTTGTAATTACCTCTTGAATCCATTTCTTTCTGATCATATCTCAAACCCAAACTTTGTCTTCTATTACATATGTATTTTCACTTTTTTCACAAGTTACATGTGTTTTTTCACTTTTGTCAAACTCTATTTTATCAGTCATATTAGGAAGTAGAAGTGATAATTTAATCCACAATTTTTTCCCCTTAACAGTTCTGCTGGTGATGATGATATAGAGTGTTGATGATGCATGGCATTATACAATGCTTGCTGCATACCTTCATTCATACATTTCTTAGGGGCTTTTATTATTGTTTGTAGAGCCTTTTCAGCAAGGCCATTCAGTGTTCATATATGTTTAATGCCATTGTTGACAATGTAGTTTTTCATTTATGGTGTGGTGAATCTACTGTCATCATCAAACATTATTGTTTCTGGTAAACCTTACCAAGAAAACATAGCATTAAGGTTTCTATTGCTTTTGCACTCATATCTTTTATTATGTGACACTCTGTCCATTTTTAGTATGCATCTATAAGTACCAGCACTATTTTACCATATATTGGATCTGCATGGTCCATGTGTACTCTCTGCCAGGATTTTGTTGCTGTTGGCATGCATTATATTTCTTTACCTTCAAATTTATCTCTGATGGACAAGACATACATTTTTTAATGTATTGCTTGAAGTCTGATGTTATTTTTTACCACCTTCATGAAGTAGCTTTAGAATTTAGTAGTCTGCCTTCAGTTAGTATTACAACTTGATCCTCCATTAACATGCAACCTTCACAAATAGACAATTTGTTTTGTTTATCTAGAACCCTGGGTGACATAGTGAGGCTTTAAAACAGGCCAGTCATTTTTTATTCAACCCATAAGCAGTAGATAACCTTCCTCAGCTTTTGTCCAGCTAGCTACTTTTTCACTATTAAGTATTTCTGATTTCAACACATCAATGTAATTTATGTCTCTCTCCATACTGCTAGGTTCTTCTTTATCTGGGATGTAAGATAATATATAACAGCATGTGAGATTTCTTTGCTCTTTCTTATATTCTAATTTGTAGTCATAAGATGACAAAATATTTCACCAATGCATTTTTCTGAAAATGTATTGATGAAATTTTTTCAGTGTGAAAATAATAACCAAAGCCTCTTTATCATTCTGATTGTAGTTTCTTTCTGCTTTTAAGAGTGAATGCAATGCCAATGCAATGGGCACCCCCCTTACAACATGGATGAGAGAGAACCGCACCCACTACCCATTCCAAAGAATCAATGGTTAAGCACACTTCCAAATAATTATTAAAGTGTACCAACAATTTGTCCAATGACAATAGAGCTTTATTTTTGAATGCTTCATCATGAATTTCTAATCATTGCTAGTTTTGATTTTTTCTCAAGAAGTCATATGATGGCTTTCCTACATGTACTTTATTTATTTAAAAAGGCTCGAAAAAATTTATCAACTTTAAATATGCTTGTAGTTATTTAATGTTTGTTGGTTTGTCACATTTTGCATTGCTCTTACTTTTTTGAGTGCTAGAGTAATCAATGGATGCTGTGTGTGGCATACGTATAGTGAGTTTTGCCTGTTTTAACAACAGTTATACACAAGCATAAGAGATGATGGTCATGTGACTTTTTTGAGTGCTGGTTTTTTCCCCTATCAGAAATTATATGACCAAGGAAAACTAATTATTTTGCATGCCATATGCTTTTTTGGGCATTTAATTTCACTTCAAGTTTGTATAATTTTTTACAAATCATGAACAGTCTCTTCCATAGTATCTCTTTTGAATTTTCCATAATGTTTATGTCATTGAAGTAGGGAATAACCACCTCCTGGTCCTGGAGCAATGTGTTAATTTTTGCTTGAAAAATGTTAGGGACTAATGATATGCCAAACAATAAATGGTTACACTTAAATAATTCCAACAGGGTTGCCAATACTAATATTTCAGCTGATTTGTCCATCACCTATATCTGGTGTAATGTGGAGTTCAAATCCAACTTTGTGAAATGTGAATTTTGGAGGCTGGATGGTGCTTACCTCACATTTGGAAAAGGGTATGCTCTCCTATTTAGATATTTGTTTACCATTACTCTATAATCCCTCACATAATCTAATTTTGCCATTAGGCTTAGTTATCACTACTAAAGTTGTGGCTCAATCCAATGTTTCAATTGGCATTAATATGTCCTTAGTGACTAAGAATTTAGTTTTTCCACCACTTTCTTTTTTATGAACGAATGGGATTTTATGAGGTTTACACAGACTGGACACACATTTAACTCTATATCAATCAGACTCAGTGTAATTAACCCCAATTCTTCATTAAACAATTGGGGTATTTGTTTTCTATTTCCTGCTCAAGAGAGACTTTTTTATAATATTAAATTGGATTCCTAACTCATGGAACCCCTCCCTCCCGAGGATGAGCTAATCTTCACTTTTACTATGCATAGAGATGGCTTTCTTTTTTTACCACAATGATTGATGGGTGTTGTCTCATGGCCTAATAATCTTATTGCATTTCCATTTACATCACATGCTCTAATATTAGTTTCTCTAATTTACTTTCCATGTTAGGTGATAATAGCAACATCCAGTCTGTAAGTGACATCGGGGAAATAACATCAATTTCCACTGACACTTCTTTTCCACAAAGTACTAACTTAATCATGAACTGATTTAACCTTTGTCCACATTTTTAACAATGTAAGTACCTCCAATATATGCTTGCATTGGTAATTTGTTTCTACCTTTAATCTTATCTTCTTGGTTACATATACCTGCTAACTGACCCTTTTTACTACATTTAAAACATTTCTTTAAGCCATATGCATTCTTTTGCCATGTATGCATTCTTTTGCCATGTAACCCTTCTTTCCACAGCAAAAACATGTCTGTTTAGAATTCTTACTATGATCAGTTTTTTAGAATTCTTACTATGATCAGTTTTTTACAGGACATTACTCTCCTTTTTTGTCTTGAACACTTCCATTTTAGTGTGTTCCTCAGTTTTAGTTCTGAAAATCTGAGCCTGTTGCAGAATTAGTTCATACTCTATGTCTGTCTTAGGGGCCATATTATACATGATATCAGGCTTGAGCCTATCATCAGACATACCCCATAATAACTGGTCCATGAATATTTCCTCAACAAAACCTCCATAACCACAAATCTTTAGCCAACTCCTTCAGAGCTGAGTTGTAGTTTTTTTAATTCCCCCCCCCCATTAAACTGCTTCCTATTTTTTAAGGTTAAGGGAGAGATGTATGGTGATGGACTAGGACTAAAATGATCATTTAATCTCTTAATTTTTCATATTTTATACTCTCTGTTATGGGTATCTCAAATAATCTACTTATAACCTCTATTACTTTTTTGCCAGTGAAACACATGAGTTCTGATATCTCCCATTTATTATCTTTAATACCATTCAGTGTAAAAAATTCTCTAGCTGCATTTCATATAATGATTATTCAAATGCATTACTGACATCAAATTCTGCTTTGCTATTTAACCAAATGAACTTATTTTATGGATTACTGTTAACTGTCCTTATTACTAACTTTCATCTGTCTTCCAGGTTCCACTGACTGACCCTGACTATACTACTAATTTGCTGCATCGGCAACTATGATCGGGCAGTCAGCAAACATGAATACACAATTGATATTAACAAATAATAACATATATAATAGTATTAAAACAATTTATTAGAAATTGAAAGCAGATAACTAATTAAATCTTCAATGTACATATAAATCTGCATTTATGCAAATCTAATTCAACAAGTCAAAAAATAAATATTTGAACAAAAATGTTCAAACAGTCTAGGCAAATGAATGGGGTTTTTTACCTTCACTACACAGTCTATTTTTTTAAAAAAAACATAAAACCCTCGGTGAACTTCTCGGGCATTTCACAAAAGGATAATAAGATCAGGTCAGTCTGCTAAAAGTGCTAATCAGCTTGGTTACTCACAGGACCTAAGACCCTGGGAATGTAGTTTCATGACGATAATCTTCACCACAACCTCCATATAAAATCAGAACTGCAGGCAGCCACCAAGATCACTCAGTTCTTTATTTTTTAGCTTTATATACTCCCCTTTTCTTTCTTATCTTTTCTTTCTTTCTTTTTTGGAGTTATTAATTTATTTTTCCCCAAGTAATTCAGTAGGGGGGGGGGGGTGCTGACTTTTACTTTAATTACTTCTGGGTAAAAAAAAAATAACTACTATTAGTCTTAGAGTTTTGTTATCTTCTTATAAATCAATAGTTATTTTACAATGAAATTTTTCTTAATTTTAATTATTAATTCTCCATTTATCTTAGGAATTTATTTCCACTATAATCTAACTTTTCCGATCTATAAAATTAATTAAACTAAGTTAAAAAAATAAAAGCTTTGAACAGAGTTAAACAAAATAAATGTATACATATATTAATTAACTTTTTTTTTTATCAATATCTTTGCAGCATTATAACCAAATTTATTAAATGTAATACTTGAATATAATCCTTTGTGCTAAAACCATGTTTAAATCCAGCTTGTTCTTTTGATTGGTTGAAATCCAAAGTTTATAGTAGATGAGATATAATTATCTTGGTAAAATTTTTTCATAAAACTGGAAAAAATGGATAAGTCTGAAGTGTTTAATTGTAACAGGGACTGGGTTTAAACCTGTTCCAAGGCAAGGGATTTTGTAACCATGCATCTATATAAATACGATTACTACATATATGTTGTTGTATATGTTTGATTTTTTTTTTTTTTTCTAAAATGTTAAATAAAGAGTTAAAACAGGTGTAGGGTTGTCAAGCGTTGGTGGTCGAGAGGTCTGCCTTACAAGTAGTTGTCCCGGGTTAGCAGGTTCACTTCCCGGCCAATGCTATGACACCCGAGAAAAAAAAAACAGGTGTAGGGGGGGGGAGGTTTGTGCTCATTTATATTTATAAAATATGTGAATGTATGTATTATTGTATAGTCAAGCAAACAGAAAGAATCTTCTGGAAAAGCATATGATATATGTTTTATTTTTGTATACAATTTTGAATATGTAAATGAAAAATAAAGAGAAACTAAACAGATTGTTATCTGTGGAATGCCTCTACCAAAGGGTTTGAAGTCATTTTCCAAAGTGTTCAAGGAAACGTTTTAAGAGAAAAGAGAGAAAGGTGCTAAAAGTTTGTTTGTTTTTATAAAAGAAAATAGAACTAAAGAAGCCAGATTTCGGATACCACATGATAGGATAGAAAATATCTAACATTCTGAGATTAGAATTTAAAAAAAAAGAAAAAAAAAAGGGAATATAAATAGAAAAAATGAGGATACTATTTTAGTTTTTTATGCTGTTATTTTCATGGCCATATTTTTAATGCTGGAGATTTCTGAATGCTGATTTTTAAAGAAAAATAGAAATATTCACTAGCTAATATGAACAGACTGGGGTAAAGCTCTAAATGTGCTGGACTTTTATCACATGGTATCATGAAGAAACAGAAGCTGCTACGTGATCGTAAAACAGCCTGAAGTTAAAAAGCAATCTGCGGCCATCCATCTGCATCTTTCTTTACCAATATCCTGAATCATAATCAAGCCATCGGAGATTTAAAAGAAAAATAAGCATGACATCCTTGCTAAACAATTTTCATGGCCATAGTGTTTCTGAATGAACTAACTTTTATTATGAATCTAAATAAGCAACCTTCCCCAAGGAACTGAAGGTGCTATGTATGTTATTCTAACTCAATGTGCACTTTCAATGTTATATTTAAAAACTTAGTTTTGTCATATTAAAGCTGAATTATTTGGTAATTGCAATGTCTGTATAAATATATACGTATATGCTATTGTGTCATTAAATATTTGAGGACTGTTAATTATTCTCTTTTCATTATTTCATAGCTTATTTATTTAGTTTAAAATATATATGCATGTTGTAGTTATTGAATACTTTAATTAATTGGATTCTTCAGTCTAAGCACCACCCGCCCTGAGTGAGCTAGCCAGTCATGGGCATTTATTAACAAGCCAGGTTTATTCTCCTCATCCTTTCCAGCACAATTATTATGCATGCATAGGATTGGTGCATGGAGTCAGAATAGGCTGACAGACATAAATACGCTGATTGGGAAATGTTAATAAATAAATGAACATTAAGGCCATCTCTGTCGATAAAATAGTGTCGCAAATTCATTTGTCTTGTTAGTAATAAATAAAGCAAATAGTAATGATAAAAGGGCTAAAAACTCATTACAGTATATATAATAAAAATGCATTTATTCACACAAATGCACTAAATAGTACAAAAATCAATTTTCTTCAGCTTTTGCAGTATTCTTAACATTATGTGACCAAAGATAAAGACATTCACATTCAGAAATATTCTTAATTTTTTCTAACCATGAATGCTTAATGCTTTTATTGACATTATATCGAGTAAAACGTGAAGATTTTTTAAAAACTTCTTAATGCATTTACATGAATAAAATTGCTTCTTAAATTTTTTATTGAATAGATAAAGAGAGTTGACTCAGTTAATCAAAAACTTTTTACATTGTTTGAAATTAGCTAGTTGTCTATAGAAGTTTATTCTTATAACATAGCTTGTACATGATGATATAAAAAAAAGCAAAATTATTGCTAGTAGAAAATCTTAACTATTTGAAGCCACAACTGGTTATTTAACAGGGATGGGTATTAATTTCAAATTTCTATGATTCAAATTTGGAACAGAATTCAAAATGTGAAATAGATTTTTAACATGGACAGATTAAAAGTAAGATGGAGATTATTGTTTTTTTTAGATTTATAGTATGCCTATGATCAATTCAAAGAATAAATCTGCAGAATGACTTGAAAGCAGCCTTTTATTTAATAATTATTATTGTTAAAAGACTTCTGATGTTTTATCAAATAGTTTTAGAGCAAAGCAATTTCTAGGTTTGTTGTTTGTCAATTTGAGAATGTGAATCAATTTAAAATACTTTGGTAAATTTGTTTTAAGTACAAAAAAAGCACATTTAATGTCAAGATGCAACACACACTTCTAAGCACTGCTACTGTGTTTATCAATTTAAAATAGAATAAATTATCAGTGTGGTGTCGTCATCAATAGTACTCTTCCTCTTGGACACATCCAAAAAACAATCACATAGCCAGTTTATTCATTTCTCCATTCTATTCTATTGATTGCCCAAATATTTAATTTCAAATATCTCTTCCCATGTCATATCATCAAACAAAGACAATCTTCTCCACCATTCACCATTTTTTTTAAAAATGTTCTTCATTCAACTATTCTTTCTTCTTAGTATATGTCCACTCAATTTTCTTTTTTCATTTAGTCTTCCCAGAACTTTCTCATTTGTCATTTTATTCATCCGACTAATTTTCTCCATTCTTCTCCATGACTATATCTCAAAGATATCTAATCTGTTCTTAATGCTTCTACTTATTGTTCATGTTTCACAATCATAGAATGAAATACTCCACAATCAGTTTATAATTTATTCTTTTCCTTAATTTCTTCTTTAAAGGTCCACAAAATATTTTTTTTCTCTTAACAAATGCTTCCTTTGGCAATGCTGTTTTATTTTAACATCATATTCACTTCTTTCATCGTCAATTAATCAATTACTCAAACATCTAAACCCATTCATTTGTTTGATCTGTATTATCATGAATATCTACTTGTATTCATTTTGTATTTCTTTTTATATATAATCATCTTCTCAACATTAATCTACATTCCATATATCATACATTCTTCCTCCAATTTATTCAATATATCAAATCACCTTATCACATGATCACCATTTTTACACTTAGTCAAACTGTTAGCACAGTAGCAACTATCTCTAGATAATATAGCCACCTAGTGACATCTATAATAATTAATAGATGTTGGAAGTTAAGTGCATTAAAGTCCATGCTGCTACCATGTTATTTAACATATTCTAAAGATCCTTTTTATCCTCAGCTATAAGAGTTATATCATCTGAAAATCTTATACATATTATTCTATCTCCAGTATTAGTTTCTCCACAGTTAAAATATTTGTCTAACATGTCTTTTAAATAGACATTTAAAAGCACAGGTGTAATGTAGAATCCTTATCTACCTCCTCTTTCTATACTCATTTCTTCAGTCTCATTATTCTCCAATCTAATTCTTATTCTTTGCCAAGTATATATATATATGAAAAACAAAAAAAAAACACAAGTTAAAAAACTTGCTATATATATATATTGTAACGGGCACATACGTACGTTACATTATTTTTTATTAGTAAACATTAAAAAAAAAAAAGTTTGCCAATAAAAATTTTTTTTTTTAAGAATTAAAAACTGAAAATTAAAAAATCGTGCAGATAAATATTTATTAAAATAGGGCTTTATTAAAAAAAAAGAGTAGTTTAAAACTAAATTTTTAGAAAAGATTTAGAGATAAAAATATATGTTTAAGTTTGAAAACAAATTAATTAATCTTTTGTAAAATGGAAATGATTATTTTAATTAGTAAACCAGCCTTGGGCATTTAAATGTAAAAACATCAGTCAGATAGGAAAACAATAGAAACAAATAGCCAATGAATGAAAAACAATGGAATCGGACCTCAGCGAAAGGACCATATCATCATCATGACGTAACGTCCATTGGATCCTAAAGTTATGTATAAAAGGACAAGTTTGAAAATTATTAATTAGTTAGTTATTGATTATTATTTATGATGTGACTATATGCGTTGGTGCGGAGTTGAAAGAGAAGGGATTGAAAAAGACGCACTCTTCAATCCCTTCAGTTCTGCTAAGAAAGAAAGAGAAATGAACTATCGTTTTCTACATTGAGGACCAACTAAACTAAAAAACCTCCGGATAAATAAAAAACAATGGCTAACTCAACAAATCTCTTTAGAACGGCATGGGAATTCACGTTCATGGCAAGCAACGGATAAAACTATGGACGTGTTAAAACCGTAAGAACTTTATAAAATATAATGAACAATATTAATTTGAAAACACTAAGAACTTTAAATTTTAAACTTTCCTAGTATTTAAAATAATTGCAATAGAATCCTATCTGACCAATTTTAATATTAATTTTAATAATGTTATGATGTATTTTTTTTGTGTAAAATCATTTCCATTTATTTATTTATTTTTTTGTTCTTTAAGTTTATTTATGATTTCTGTTTTCCGATAAATTAAAATATATCAATGTTAAATTTAAGTCGGGCATAAATGGCTATATAGATTTGTAAAGCTATATTAGGGAAGGGTAATCTTAGGTTATTTGTGTCGTTGTTAAATTGGGTCAATGGATTGGATATATTGATGTAGTTAGTAGATGTAGTCGGAGATTCGCTACTGGCAGAATCGTTTATATATACGCCGCACTCACCCGTTTGCCTATGGAAGGAATTATAAGATGGAGAATGCAGTTCCTGTCTATGGAGTTTTTTTTTTTATTGTTCTTCTCGTTAGATAGATGTAATATTCCTATCTGATGAGAGTCAATGTCTTCTCTTAATCTTTTTGGTGCTGCTATATTCCATATTACATTGAATACATCGATAGATCAGATGAATTGATGCCAGTTTGACTGCGGGTTTTAGCCTAAGATTAAATAGGGATAGAATGTTTATTTTTAAATGCAAATCTATGTAGTCTATTCATACTCGACCCTAAATAAAAATGCATTAAATTTAAGTTGTTTATAGACGCTTGCATGGATTGGTTATCGGTTGAGTATGTTTTGGGTTTTCATATTTGATCAAAATATATAGACATTCGATAAATAATGATACCTTACGGTGAGTATCTATAATGTATTTATTCGGATGTCTTTTAAGTTATTGGTGACAATGCAAGTATCTTATGGTGAATACTATTGGGTTACTTATAAATTTTCCTCTGCAATTGTCGGTATCAATGATTTTATATTTTGATCATTTATGTTTATTTTGAAATGTTTTTAACCGTTGTAATCTATGTAACCGATCTATACTCAACATTTTAAAACAAACTTTTATAAACTCCTCTGTGCGAACTTATAAAAAATTAAAATGTAAAGTTGTAAAAATTAAAATGTAAATTAAAATCAAAGTTAAAAATGTAAGTTAAATTTTAAAAGGTAAACTGATGCTAAAATAATTTTAAATCTTATATATATGTGCATAAATAAATGTTGTGTGCTAATTACTGGCAGTGGCTTATTTTACTTTTTTAATATGAAATATAATTAGATAAGGTATTATATAATTAAATCTCTGCTATTCACTGAGCTAGTGACTTGGACAACGACCGGGATCAAAATTAAAAAAAAAAAATTTTTTTTTTTTGACTTACGTATCTGCCTACTTTATAAATTTTTCTAGGTTCAAATGCCTAGATGGCGCCCTGTAGTGCAGATTACATAAGTCTATCTATCTTCGGATCATTACAATATATTCATTCTAAATCAATTTCCTCTTTCCAAATACTTTTTATTTTTCAAATGTTTTTTTTCAAATCTACAAACATGTACCAATTCCTTTATCATTTTCAATATGTCTCTCTTCAATCATTCTTACAACAATGGTATCTCTTGTACTATTTTATACTCTGAAAGCCTAACTGTTCTTTTTCAATATAATATTCTATGTTTTCCTAAATTTTTTCAGTTAGAATTGCTCAATAATATCTTTGAAGCTTGAGATAATATCCTCTGCACTTCACATCTAACAACTTTATTCTTTTTTAGCAATTAATTATAGCCTTCAATAAATATTTAATACAAACTCCATTATTATATATGAGTCTAACAATTTGTTTTATAGTCGTTTCTCCCATCTCTTCTAAAAAATTTATAAGCATTATATCAAAATTAACAGTTTTACATTTTTTTTAGTTGATTTCGTTATTCCCCCACCTCTTCTTCATTCTCAAGTTCCTAATCAACTGCATCATTTTTTTGTCTAAACAGATATTAAAGATATTGTATTCGTTTTTTTTATTATATTATCCCTATCAGTTAATCTCTTTCCATTCTTATCATTTCATTTTTTCTTTTTTTTTTCCAAGTTCACATTTCTAATTCTATCAAATCATATCTTTCTGCTTGTTGAGGCACTTCAATTCCTGTACATTCTTATTCCAACCATTTTTTTGCTAAATCTCTTTCTCTTCTTAGTTCATTATTATTTTTATATGCCTTTTGCGCTCCTTATTACTGACATTTGTCCATCTGTGTATTTCAATCTTTTTAAAAAACCTTCAGTTTTGAGAAGCTCTTCAGCTTTCCTTAATTGGATAATTTCTATCACATATTTTATCATTTTTAATATTTTCGGACTTATTAATTAAGAGCTTGTTTCAGCTATTGATACACTCTCTGTATTGCATTTTTGTAACTACAAGCTTATAAAAGTAATGTCTCGTTATATATGACTTGCTTTTTTAATTACCAAATTTTATTAGAATAATTCATACATTCCTCATCTTTGTCAATTATTTTATTATTTTTCTCATATGAAACAAAACTTTATTTTTTCCATTTCTTTCAGTTTATTCAAGTCCCATCTTATCTATTTTTCTGCCCTTTTCATTAGATTTTATATGAATGCCAAGCAAAGCATATAAACTCTTAATAGTATTTTTATATTTATCTCAAATCAATATATGGTCTATCTGATATCTTTGTCATCTGGAGCTTTCCATTTATACAATTTTCTTGAATAATTTTGTGTTTGCAACCACAAAATTATTCTCTCTGTAAAATTCAATAAGATTACTACCTTTTTCATTTCTTTTTCCAATACAGTAACTCCTAACAACTTTTCCTCCCTTTCTCCAAAATAGAATTTCTTAAGCATTTTACCCTCTCACTGTATTATTTCCTCAGTATTTTTAAACTGTTTATTTACTTTTGCATCTTCATAATTAGTAGCTGGCCCATACATTTATATGAATACTAAAACCTTAGAGGATCTATTATCAAAACAATTTTAGCCACTCTATTCTAAATTTTATTTCTAACACCAATATCAACTCCCTTTACTCATCTATCACTACCAGAAATTTAATTTCCCTACTATTTACTTTTACATGTGCCTTAATCCTCATCATACATAATCCCATAATATCAATGTTATTATTGTCATTTCCTTTTTCAAATTTCCCAATTTCCCAGAATTTCTCAATGAACTTATATTCCAAGTATCAACTCTTACTATCTCTTCTTTCAATACAGTATCCTTATGAGAAAGATTTCACAGGTTTACTAGCCCCATGTCTTCTCATGATGTGTAAGACCTCAAAGCATTTTTGCTAAGGTCTCAAAACCAATATGAATCAATCTTTTATTCATACTTATAATTAAAACAAAAGAATTATAAGGCATTATAAAATAATTTCCTATTCTCTTTGCTACACAAAAATTACCTTCATAATGTGGCAAGCTGTCTCTAATAACAATGGATTTTGTCTATATTTTCCTCTTTGCTGTTGTTCTGCCAATTTGGAAGAGTTCTGTTATTTACCTAGCATCCAGGGGGGGCAAGAAACACTTGACATTATATATTCAGTGGCATAAGAATTACGGCATTTTATATGCCACTATTGCCTTCACCATTTTCTGATAGTTCATTAATTTTATATCTTCGTTTTGTTTTCTATTTATTTATTTTTGAGAGTGGAATAGTCATACTCATTTATTTAAAATTTGCTATTAATTGTAATGAAGAAATGTATTTTTTTAATGGAATGTATTTAATTCAGTTTTAGCATTATGTATTATAATTGAGAATAAATCATATAGTTGTTGTTGAAACCAACAAATCATACTAGGAAGACTTGATATTTATATAGTCTTAATACTCTGTTAGTGAATTATGTTTTGATTTTATCGATAAGTATAATCTACTAAAATTAAGTTTTGGCAAAATAACTTTTCTTGATTTTATTTTTGTTAGTGTCTTGTACACAAATAGAACATTATTTGAACAAAACCAACATATTTTAAAAAAATAGAATAGTATTCATTTTACTCTCTTTCACCATTTATTGTTTTCATTTTTTTGATGTTCAACATAGGATCTGATCAATTAATTGTTGGCTCAAAAGATTATAAAGAATTTTATTAATTAAAAAACATGTAGCGTGCATGATTAAATGAGATCCTATTGGTTAGAAGAGAAGCAAAACCACTTAAAGGAGACTGACTGAATTTAAAGGTATGTATTTAGTTAGTATTAAAATTGGCTTAAGCTATCAGAATTCAATATTTTTAGGGATTAGGATATTAGAATAAATATAGGTAATTTAAAATCAGACTTTCAAGCACTTTTCAACTATGCACATTATCTCATACCACTGATACACATGATCACACACATGTAGAAAAGATCAATAATCATCAATAATCTTCATGCTGAACCAGCACTCATCAGTTGGTCCAGATTATCATCTCTCACACATATGAAAGGTGCTTGAAAGTCTGAGTTCAAATCCCCTATATTTATAATTAGGCTCCAGGTATATGAAGAGTGCCTGTATTTCAAATACTGATATTGGAATAAGCAACTTAGTTATTGCATTTTCTGAAGTATAATTCATAGCTATAAGTAAATATGTTTCGGTTTAAAATAACATCAAATTTTATGCTATTCTCTATTATTTTATTTATAAATAAAAATATACAAGAAAGTATTGATAAAAAAAATGTGACGTTTGAAAGAATTATATTTTAAAAGTTAAATATACAATAAAAATGTATAATAATTTTATAAAAAAAATAAAAGTATTTTTTCTTTCTTTTCTATCTTCTGTAGATAGATAAATCTTTTAGTATTTTTAATTTTTAAATCTCACTTTTAAAAACATATGTTTTGACAAATTATATAAAATGATTACTGCCAATGATGCTATCTAGAAATCACCGAAACAAGAAATTTAAGAATTTCAAAGTACAACGCAAGAGAAAGACAATATTAAAGATAACAAAAAATATTTAAAACCAGAATTTAAAAAATCTCTGGAACATTAATTGAAAGAATTTACAAAATCCACCCCAACCCTTCTCTCTCTCAAAAATAGTTCAAAATCTCAAAATAGGACACAGGAAAAGTATGCGCATTGCAAGAATAAATGCAGGAGTATTAAAAAATAAAGAAAAAATGAAAGTGGAAAAATAAGAAATAGAAGACGAAATAAAAAAAGTAATTAAAAGATTTCAAATAAATTTGCAAACATGAATCAATAATGTGTGAGAGGAATTTAGAGTAAGTACCAATGTTATATAATTAAAAAATGATGATACAAAAATTTTATCGAAAATTTATAACTGTAATTGGTGATAGAAAAATAATATATGAAAAATCATTAGTACTGAACCAATTTCAAGACAAATTAAAGAAGAAAAGATAATGAATACAATGAAGAACTAAATTGTAATGAATGTCAATAGATAAAAGATTACATATTTAATGTTATAATATGTTGATCTATTTCCATAATATATCATTAAATGTTCAATGTATAGAAAAATTTAAACTTTTCAAATACTAACAATCTAATAACACACAAATAGACAACATGGGTTAGTAAATACACAATGTTTTGAGTAGTATCATTCATCTGAAGAAGAGTGGAAAATAATACTACTCAAAAATGTTGCATAATTACTAACCTGTGATGTCTCTTTGTGTGTTATTTCTAAGAAGTTGTTTACATTTAAAAGTTTAAATAAAGTTTAAAATTCAACATTTAATGATAGATGATGGAAATAGTTCAACATATTGTCATATCTAATATACCATCATCAAAATCTTCATGCAAATATTGTATCTTTAATAGTTTAAAGATCAGAAGTAATAATTATAGACCACATCTAGAGCAACTAGAAATATTCATCACAGAATTCTTTTGAAAGATTGAAAAATAATTGTAATAGTGTGAAAGGGAAAGTAAAAGATGTATATATACAAAAGAAAATAAGCAAAGAAAATTAGCCTTAATCAAAAACAATTTAGCTCACAGTGTTAAAAACTATAGAAATATTGGTTTTATAAACCACAACTATGATTGTTGGGAGTAGGTTATCCAATCACAGTTGAACAATTCAGAATGACACAAATACTTTTTAAAAAATCCTAGACAAAACAAATACAAAAAAAAAATTAAGTAGGACTTGAAAATTCTTGACATTTGAATTCAGAGATAAAATTCAAAGAATAACGGATTAGCAGATATATATGATTTAATAACAAATATGCTATTTCATGGAAACAATCCAGTTGTGTTAGAAATCAGAAAATACAGTCACAAAGCCAACTTATGAGGGATAAAGCAGAAAATGCTATTCACCAAAAAAATTGTAAACTAGCATATCTGGATTATAAGTCAAAGCATAGAATATGACAGTATGCATTAAACTAATAATTATAGCTTGCATTGAATGGCATTATTGCATGGAGAGAGTTGCTAGTGTTTTTTTACTTTTATAGATCTTTGTTGAGGTCTCCCACCATAAAAACCTGTAATCCATTTAAAAACATTTTCGCAATTCATGGCACACTATTTCATAGCAATTGTGACCTATTTAAAATAAAATTTAATGAGTCCTGTGGCAAATAGCTCATCTATGTTACTACCTAACACGCGATGAATTTACATGTAATACTGCATGCAGCTTAAAGGAAAAAAAACAGCCACTTTTTTCACTGCAATGCATTGTGGATATGGATATAAAAAGCAATTCTCATTTCAAAATTAATTAAATAACAATAAAATTATGCATTTAGGCATTGGATTATTAACAATTGTGCATCTCTAGAAATTTCTGCAATGAGCAAATTAATAAATTTTGTTAATGATTTTTCATTTTATTATTTATTTAATAATGATTATTTTAAATCTCATTTATTTTCTATAATTTTACTTAGTCCATTTACTGTAGGTATTTTTTTTTTGTTTAGTTTATTTCATTCTTACTTTTATCACTACATGTCATAATAGTGTGGAATTCAGTCAAGCATACTCAAGAATGAATAGAAGCTACTAGCTCTAGTTATTACTGTATCTTCACAAGATAAGCCTCATTAAGTTGCAAGTATCAGTCCTAAAAGAGAAGTCACAACATTTCTTTCCAAACATTAGCCGTACAACTAACAATTAAACTTGCGTAAAACAATACCAAATTTTTCCATTCAATAGTGTCACTTAGGGTAAGCTCTAGTATTTCCAAACTAGTTTTTAGCTTATTGTTTTCATCAGAAAAGAGTATTAGATCTGGAAACAGTGCACCTGGGTCTTTGGATCTAAAGTACCCCTCTAGCACCCATTTTTTACTTTTGTGTGAAAATTTTTTATCTGATTTAATAACTTATATAAGCATAAGGAAAGTTGATTATGTGATGTTTTTAGACTTGTATAGTTTACAAACCTACATGCAGGTGAATTGTTATATCTAAACATTTGTATATACTCTGGATATATATAATTCTGTACATATGTATTTTATATTGTAAATGTGTTTAATAAATATCTATATTTATTTATAAAGTTGTGTGTTGTTCTTAAATGACCAGGAATATTATTTCCAGCTATATTACAATATAAACACTATATAACTTCATTTAATAATAATAGTAACGGAAAACTATGCAGGAAAGTTTAAAATTTTAATAAAAATAACATCTAAGCATTGCTTTTTATAGATCAGTCATAATTATAAAACTACAATAAAATATATAAATAAAAATATATATTATGCCATTTTCATGATAATAAAATGCATGAGTCTTTCTTGTTTATTGTACTAATATTATTTGCTATAAACCATGCCTCTTTATATTTTCTTTTTTAATCATTACATTCACTACAAACAACATCAATATTAATAGGATCAAAATTATGTCTAGATTTAATTTCATGCTTCAAAAATATAGATTTAACATTAGAGTATGATTTAGCACACTTGTATAAATATTTATGTTGTGCTAATCTTGTAGCACAATTTGCACAAAATTCTCCATAATAAATTGCATTTTGTTTCATTAATTTTATAACTATATGTAGAGATTAGTTTGGATATAATTTATTTTTGGTATTCTTCAAAATTTGATGAAGATTAAAGAGGTGTTCTAAAATTGATATTATTATCATTTGAACAAATTGTTTTTATTCTTTTAGATATATTAGGTAAATAAGGAAGCCATAAACATCACATGACCACATCCTCTTACATTATCGTTATTAAAGTTTTTAGTATTCAAAGATGAATAAAAAAATTTAAAGTTTTGTTTAATAAATTATAATTATAACCTGATGTAATTAAATCTTTTATATAAACTTCAATGTTGTTTCTTCTATCACCTTCAAACTTACATAATTTAAAGTTTCTATATAAAAAAAACATTTAAATTTAGCTAATTTATGAGAAATTGGAGTAAAAGAATGAGAATTACCAATACTACAAATATTAATAGGTTTTATAACCATTTTATAACTAATTTGTGAATTTGTATGTTGAGTATACACATCTAAAAACTTTATACCACCAAATTTATCTTCCATAGTCCAAAGCAAAGAAAATAAGAGCTAAGTCATCTTTTTATATCAATAACTATTCTCTCTTCAACATATATAAGAACATCATCTACATATCTTATATATAAAGGTGATGCGTTGCTGTAGCGAATGTTTTTGGAATAATTTCTAATTCAAAGTTATTTAAAACAATGCTACAAATAATTCCATTTAAAAGTAATCCCATAGGCCATTCATGTTCCACTGTATAAAATTCACCGCATAAAATTAAATGTAATGTACCAAAATGCAATGCGCTTTATTGAGAATCTCAGCCAATTGTACAAGATTAGCATAACATAAATATTTATATAAATGTGCTAAAACAGACTCTAATGTTACATCTATATTTTTTGAAACATGAAATTTAATCTGGACCTAATTTTGATCCTACTAATATTGATGTTGTTTGCACTGAACGCAATGATCGAAACAGAAAACATAAAGAAGCATGGTTTAAAGCAAATAATATCAATTCAATAAACAAGCTCATGCATCGCATTACCATGTAAATGGCATATTTAATTTTAATGTATATATTTATTTTTCTATTCTATTGTAGTTCTATGATTATGATCGATCTGTCAAAAGCAATACTTAGATATTTTTATTAAAATTTTAAACTTTCCTGAATAGTTTTCTATTACTATTATTATAATATTCAAATTAAGGAAAGAAAATATTTTATACCTTCCTCTGTTTAATAAAACAAATTATTAATTCATTTTAAAATATATATTGCGTAGTACTTTTTAATTTTAAGCATGCTTTTAAAAACAAGCTATCTTTTCATTCTTATACTTCTAAGTTATTTACCAAAAAAAAAAAAATCTTGCTAAGAAATTTATTCCATTAGATGTCGCTGCGGTTCCTGCAAACGTTTCAATATGGCAGCTTACAGCTGATTAGTCGAAATATTGGTTTTTCGGTACGTTTTTTAAACAAAAATAATATTATTTTTAAATAGTAAGTAAGTTTTATTGCAATTCATTGTTTTAATATTATACTATAAATAAGCAAAAATATTTTTCGACAATGTTTTACATATCGAGGTAATGCTTAAATCAATTAAGTATTTAGAAAATGACAGGGTGATAGTTGTTTTTGCTAATGATTACTTACGTTTTGATTTTTTTCTCAATAGAATGTTACTTAAAGTCGTTTTCAACTTCTGGAATTTGTATTCTCTTTGCCCGTTTATGATAATATCTTTATTGTGATATACATTTTTATTGCATAAATTTTTCGTACTTAATATTATAAACAATTAGAAACAAACTTAGTATTTTTCTAAATAATTTGTTTTTATTAATATTTTATACTTTGTAATATATATAGCTATATTTTTTTTATTTGAATTAATTCCGAATATATTTTTATTATAATGCTTAATTTTAATTTTTTATTTTTATACTATATATTTTTTATAAAATCATTCTAAATGTTAACTTTTATATAAAACTGTTTACATAACATATAAATAGGAAACTATATAAACAATTTGATGATCTCATGTACGAATGGGTGTATAGTCATTTTTTATTGTATACCCATTGCCGTCAAAATATTTAGACTCAATAAAAATATCCAGATCAATGAAGTTAAAGACCTGTTTTTAATCTTAAAAATGGGAAAGACTTCATGTTCAGTTGAGTACTTGAACAGTTTTAAAATATAGCGATTATATGTTAGCTTCAAAAGTATAAGAATTTCTTAGAAATATATGGATTCATGAAATTAAGACACTTGATCTTAAATTCCTTTACTCCAATTTATAAAAATAAAGAAAATGGAAAAGACAGTAGTAATTATTTTTAAATATAGTTTTCTATTAGAAGTACTTGCTAAGATTTTATTGAATAGATTGTTTCTAATCCTAAATAATTAGAATGTTCATCTAAAAATAGTTTACATTTTTACAAAAGTACATGTAACAAATAAAACCGTTTACTAAAATATATAATTATTATACTTTTTTACGAAAATCTTGTAATTTGAAATTTCTCTTATTTATTATCATTAACTGTGATCAGTACACATTTGATATAACTGTAATGGGTTTCAATAATTATAAAAATTCTACTTGGAAAAATGTAAACAATTTATACTATAGTAAACCATAACATCTTTTGTCTTATCTAATAACCCACTTAATATTAGCATTAATTTTATTATTTCCTTTTTGCGGTATTTAGCTGCTCCACTTCCACATAAAAGTCAGTATACACAATCATTACAAATACAAAGCTAAATATTTTTAAAAATAGAGATTTCGAATTGTCTCCAATATTTATTCTACCACTTCGAAACTTTTTACTTTCAATTCAAGTCTTTAAAAATTGTCAATGAAATAGAATTGATTAGGAATTTCAGTAATATTATAAGAGTAGGAATAGTTGGATTAGTACCAAGATTTGACAATAGGTATATGTTAGATAGGGCATGTTCTATAAATGAGAGATTGAAAAAATTGTGTGAGAGAAATGATGTTATGTTTGTGGATGGGTGGGATTTTTTTATCAGTAAGAGGAAGTTATATAGCAAAGGTGGATTGCACTTAGCAGAACAAAGAAGTGAAGTTTTAGGGAGTTTGATTTCTAAAGAATATAGTTCGGGAAACTTATAAAAGGGGGATGGGATTTTAAATTGCAGTGTTATCAGAAAGTAGAAGAATGGCCGAGATGTAAGAAATAAACAAATGGTAGCTGATTTGGATATAAATGTAGATGTGGAGAGAGAATGGTTCTGTAAAATTAATGGAAAGCAAGTTACTTATAAATGTAATGGAGAAGAAAGTCAAAAGAATTTATAAAAGGTAATTAGAAAAGAAGAAATTGTTAAAATTAGATATTTGAGTATGCAAGATGGTAGAGACCAGAAAAGTGGCTGGAATTAAACAAAGTAATTAAAAATGAAGAGCTTGTGGTATTAGCAGTAATGGAAACACATCTAAGAGAAGAAAAAGAACCTATACTGGAAGACTTGATATGGCATGGTATAAAGAAAAAAAAGAATGGTGGTATAGGAGTTATGTCAAAAAAATATTTAAATGCTGTTAAATGTCAAGAACATTTATCATTTGAGATAAGGGTAGGAAGACAAAAATGGATGGTGGATATAGTGTATATAACCACTGGAGATAGTCAAACTATAAGAGTGAAACAGTAGCATATATGAATGCCTAATTAAAGATGTACAGAGTTTCAAAAAAAAGGGGAAAGAATAATGATTATAGGGAATATGAATGGGCATATTGAAGAAATTGATGATATAGATAACAAGAATGGGCAGCTTTTGAAGAATTTTTGTTGGAGACTGAATATGAGCATTGGAAATTTTATGAAATATTTATGAGGGACAGTACACATGGTTTAGAAATAATATATTTCACACAATGGATTATGTATTAGAGAAAGAGAGAATGAATAAAGTATGGAAAATTAAAGGGTTTGATAATGAAGAAAAAGTATGTAATAGTGATCATAATTTTTTTATAATAGAAATGATTAGTAACGTGATGGAAAATAGTAATAAAAGTAGAAAGGATAGTGAAATATGTGGCTGGAGAATGAATGATAAGAATAAGTTACAAAAATATAAAATAAAAATTGAAGAAACTATGGAAAAGTTGATTGGGGATGAATATAAGGATTGGTGTGGTGAAGTAGAAAAAAATAGCAAATAGGGTTTTAGGTGAGAATATTCATAAGAATAAAAGTAATAGAAAAGTGAGATTTGGTAAAAATGTATAAAAGAGGGGGAAAGCATGCAGAGAATATAAGTGTGCTATTTAGGTCAAAGAAAATGAAAAGGATCTTAATGTTAAATGAGAAAAGTATTTTTGACTATCCTGCAGTCTTCCTCAGAGCTATGATATAATGATGAATAAAATAAAATAAATAGCTATATAAATAATACAATTAAAAACAAATTAAAAATATAAACAATAAAATTTAAAAAAATACTAAAGAAAAATAGCATAAAATAAAATATAACAAATCTTAATAAAACCAAAATAAATTAAATATAATAAAAATAAAATCATAATAAAATAATACCTATAATTTAAAATAAAATATACATTGAATTGGTGATTATTTATCTTTTCGACATATGTGTGTTCAGGTGTATCAGTGTTATGAGATAGTGTGGAGAGTGATGGGTCATGTGAAAGTCTGTGCTCATACCCTGTCTATTACATATATAGACACAGGTATATATAAGCCTGTGTATTTCATCTATTAAATTGAAATATAAAATAAATTATTAATGAATATTCCAGTTTTTACACATACATATTCACAAACAACTACTAATTTAAATATATTATTCCTTTTACTATTTTTAATAATCCCCTAACTATTAATTTCCTTATAAATTAAAACTGTAATTTTATTATCCCTAAATTAATAAAATACGTATTTTATTTTTATATATTTCTCTGTTCAACAATAATTCATTTACTAAAAATATTATTTTTAATTTTTAAATCGTATATAATATCTTATTTTTTTATTCAGTCATTTGTTATTAATAATATCTTATATTTCTTTTTTTATTCTACAGCTAAAAATCATAAATATTATAATCCTTTTTTAACTTCCACTCCTATTTCAATTTCTTAAAAATTTCAAAAAATCTTTTTTTTCTTGTATTAAGAAAATGACTTTTTATGGGTGAAGTTTATTTGATTTTGGAATAGTTAAAATATTAATTTAATCTTTAAAAAATGGCTTGTAGTAATAAGTTTAATTAAGTTAATAGAGATTTGAATAAATATTCTACAAATTTAAATATGCTTATTTCAGTTAGATGTAAAACCATATGTTCAGTGTAAATGTTGTCCATTTCAATTTAGAATGTATATTATATCATAAATTTAAAACATAAACTAAATTTGTTATAATTTATTAAAAAGTTTTTCTATTATTTGAGGAAAACATTTTAAATCAAAACATTTTCATTCTAGATTAAAACAGAAAAAAGCAAGAATATATTTTAAACTATTTAGTTAAAAAAAAAAACTAAATAATAACAATGAACATTATAAATTAGCATATAAATGGAATAAATACACTGAAAGTTTTAGGTACACTGTGTATGTGGATATTTATATGTATGCATACATCAGTGTTACTAAATGAATGGATATTATTAAATTATTTAAAAGCAGTCGAGCAATTAAGAATTATATTTACGTTTGCAAATAATTATATACGAGCACATTTTATTGTTTTCCTCAAAAGTAATTAATGATTGGGGATATTTATTTAATTTATTTCTTTGATTTGGGCATGTGTTTTATTACTAATTGATATTTAATACATTTGTGTGATAGTGTTCTTCAAAACATGATTTTCAGAGATTTTAAGTAATGATGAATATAGTTCTTGAACGTTATTGTTGAATATATTGAAACATATTTTAAGAATAGTGAACTTTTGATGCTTTAATATGATATTTAACAAGAAAGCAAGTCATATGTTTGTGTGTTGAATTATTTGGGAAACTAACTGCCAGAGGATCAGCCCCCCCTCCCTTTTTTTTTTTAATTTCTATTATCCATATGAAATAAGCATGCCAAAGAGCATATTTTGTAGTTAAAAAATAATTCACGTCCCGGCTGATGCTATGACACTTAAAAAAAATAAATAATGACGATTAGGAATAGAGTTTATAGAAATTTATCTGAAGAATATTGAATTGTAATTAATAATAATGATATATATGTAAAGAAAATGTTTGATTCTGAAAATGTATCGCTATAAGAGATTTACGTATTTTCACTTTTGTTGAATAAAGTTTGGAAATAAGCATGATATATCTGATTATATCAGGATAATGAATAGAAGGAATATTCATCCTTAGAAATTTTATTATTTTTTATGTTATATATACTTCTATTAATCTTTTGCTTTATTTAAATTTCTTTTGTAGCATCACATACTGTTGCATTATGAAATCCATTTCTTTAAAATCATGATCTGAACATCTGTTTTAGTATTTAATACTGTATTATATGAAGAAATAAAAAGACAGAAATAAAATGTAAGTAAACTGTTTTTCATGCATATTGTGAATGACAACAATTATTAAACTTAATATGCAGTCAGATTAAAGATAATAGTGAGTTGATAGGGAAATGTTAAATAAAGCAGAAACATTATATTTAGAATGTAGTAGATCTAAGCTTCTGTCCAAAGTTTGGTCTGTAATAAAATATTTAGAAAGGGTGCGAAATGCAAATCTCAAATGACAGAAGAAGGAAAGAGGGTGGCAGAAAAGACTGCCTGTATTGGAAACTATTTAGCCTTTGATGAACCAATATCCCTTCTGTAAGACAGCAGGAACTCTTGGTCAGGCCTGTTAATTGATTTTCATAGTTGGCTTTCATATCAAAACATCATTCCAGTATCTACTATCTGTGGAACCATTGATAACCTGAGTATTAGATAGGCATATAGGAGATAGTTTATTTGTAGTCACACAACTTATAGATATGAGTAAGAATACAGATAGACAGTTATATACGGTTTTTATAGATATAGAGAAGGCATATAATAGAGTAAACAGAAATAGATTATGGATAAGTTTAGTAAATTTGGAAATGAATGGAGCTTTAGTAGATCGTATTAAAGATTGTATGAAAATAATTACTCTATGTATCAATTAGGAAATATAGAATCAGTTAAAGTTAAAAATGGGGTGGGACTAAGGCACCTATTTTGTTTTTGTTATATTTGAGAGAAATAGAGACAGCAATACTAGGAAGAGGGGTAGAGATACCATTAATAGATGGCAAGGGAGTATAAACATACATTATTTGGTCTTTTATTTGCTGATGATATCTTCTTGTGCATAGAAAATAGGGAAGGTGTGGAAGTTATGCTACATACATGTGCAAGTGTGGATAAAGAAATGGGGATTAAATTTAGTTGGAAAAAAATCAAAAGCAAAAATGATAAATGCTGGGGTAAGAGAAATGAAAGAATTTTTATTTGAGGATATAAAGTTAAATGTGGTGAATAGGTATAACCATTTGGGAATCATCTTAAGTAATCAGAGAAATTGCTTGGATGAATGGGAGAAAAAATTGATAAAAGAAATAAAGAAAAGAAAGGAACTGATAAAAAAATTAACAGTGTTTTCATATAATAAATATGATGTAGCTAGAATTGTATGGAAGAGAGTGACAGTTTTAACTTATGGTAATGATGCATTATGTGTTAGTAAAGGGCTGTTAGATTACTTAGAAAAAATACAAAGAGAAGTTGGAAGACATGCATTGGATGCAGATGTGTGGACAGCAAGGGAGGCAATTCAATGAGAAATGGGAATGCCAGATTTTTATGAGAGCTGCAAAAAGCAAAATGAAAATGTTCGATAGATTGCAATTTATGGATAAGAGAGTAGCCAAAATAGTATTTAATTGGCTTATAAGTAAAGGGTAAGCAACAAAATGGGTGAGAAAGATAATGTATGCAGAAGATTTGAATAAAGACTTTATGTTGTATACTTATACAAAAGGTGGGATGATTGTGTTAGGAGAATTGTTGAGTGTTATAGCGGCAATGAATGGGATATAAGAATAGATGCATTAATAAAAAATAGGGAATTGGAAAGATGGAGCAATAGTATGGAGAGTAAAAAGAGTTTAAATATATATAAAAGTAAACAGATTCTTGGGTGCGAGTTAATTTATGATAATAGCAAAGGGAGTAGTTTACTATTTAATGCTCAAACAGGATCTGTAGCAACAAGGAATATCCACATAAAATGGGAAAATATGGATGATTTAGTCTGCAAGTTATGTAAGGAAGTTGTAGAAAATATTAGGCATCTGTTAATTGAATGTAAATGCCTACAAGAAGAAAGGGTGCAAATAATGAAGTTGTGGGAGAATAAATATAAACAAAGTGATTATGCAGAAAGTGGGTTCTGGGTTTTTATGCTGGATTTGGGAAAAGATAAAGGGGATTTAGATATAAAGGCCATAGAATTGACAAAGATTATGTTGTGGAAATGGGATGGAACAGGATAGAGAAGAATATGGGAAAAACTTAGGGTGGAGAATGGAAAGGGAAGGTAAGGTGGGTGGGTATAATAACTGAGAGATTCCTGACTCCGATAAAGGAGAAGCCATAGTGCATCACATCACATATGCCAATATATTAAAATCATTTCTTATTGAATTGTTATGATTTGATCACTTAATCTTGAAACAGTAAGATTCGTATTCGAATCTTAAGTTTCACCTTTTTCTGTCTTCTCTCACTGACCGGTCTATCCCGCCCAAATTTAAACTTTTGATATCGAATTGTGTGTGTAACAATATTAAAAATGTATAAATATGTGTAGAATTCAGCTTAAACACGCACACATTTCAATCTCAAATTAAACGCAATAAATAGGGATAAAATAATATAATTTAGATTTCTTTTAGTTATATAATTTTGTATAATTTTAATCATTTATTTTGGATTATAAAGTTCGTATTTATTGCTTTGTTTAAATTTCATTTAATAATAATTCTAAAAATATCTGATGTAATATTTAATTAAAAGTTAAAATAATCTTATGTTCCCTTTTTGTTTTTGAAATTTAAAAGCATCGGTCAGTGATAGATAATAGATTAATTAAAGAAAAAGTCCCCAAAATTAATTAGTAAATGTAAAATGTAAACAATAGAACGGCAGCTTTCTTTAATTAAAAACCAACTAAATGCATTGATTATCCTCAGGGCAGATTAAGTAGAACCTAAAAATATCTCAACAAAAATGTGAAAGATCAAGATAAAAAAAAGAGGCTATCTTAGACTTGCTGGAGACATTCACTTAAACTTTAGCTTTGCTCTCGATCACTGAGAGTCTCCAAAAATATAAAAATAATTTGTTCCTGCCAAGGTATGACCGAGTAAAGCACCTAGATTATTCTCCATCGGGAGGGCCTATCGGATGCCGAACTTTCCATTGCCCATCATAAATTCACCATGAAGATCTGCTGCCTGAAATAAATGAGAAAGCTGCTGCTGTTGTGAAATTAAATGAAATATCTAAATACAAGAAAGAATTGCCACTCACGAACTATTTGCTACTTAACCAATGGAATCAGAAAACTTCTTATAAAACAGGTACCTGTCTGTGTTCAAACTCTAGAGTACTCTAATAATATGCTATAGCTCTTCTTCATACTACTTATCTAAATTATAAAATGTAAAAACTACCATATGTATAACTAAAACTGAATAATTAATTTAATATGTAAATTTCTCTAATAATCTAGTTTACCTCACTCTGTCTTTCTTGGGTGCGTATTTCTATAATCTACATTTCTATCTATAGTTATTATTTAATTATTGCATGCTCATAATTATTTCAATTTTCAAAGTTTAAATCTATGATCGCTTAAAACAATGAATGTGTGTCAAATTTTCATTAATATTTACTTTCCTTAATAACTTCACTTTCATATAAATCGACACGCATTCAGTGCCTCATTTATTGTAATGCAGGATCTACTACTTCGCAAATGGCTGGCATATTAGTTGTAATAACTCCCAGTTTATATATATTTTGTATTTATTAAATCTAATGAATAATTCTAGAAAATTACATTTCTTTGAGAGTCGACAACGTTCTTTAATAAATGTTGATAATGTATGACCAAGTTAGAAATCTGTTGAAATCTCATCATAATCGTTTATACAGTATACATGTGTTACGTTTTAGAGACGCGATGACCCATTCCGCCGTGAAATTTCCGGATTCTTCAGGGTTGAAATTAACCCCAGTCGTCCTACACAAGCGGGCATAATGGGTGCTCCCGTAGGATTTGACAATGTCATGCAGCCAGCGGCAAATCGCGACATGGACCGCTTGTCCCTGGTTATGCTTATGTGACACCTTACTTCGTCGGGTCGGGGCAGAGACCAGCCTGGCATTCTTATAAACCCATTCGCGACATTGCAGTTTCAATATACTGCCATTCCATATCGCCTTTCTAAAGCGTACCACGTGTTCCTTTGCTCAATTCTATTATTCTATATATCACTCCGCCTCTGCATTATCTTCGTAATTCACTCTCAAATAAATGTTTGCCCTTAGTTATAAATAAATATTTTAATTAAATAAATATATGTCTGCCGTTACTCTTAAATCTTACTTTAGACTCTTGCATTGCAAAGGTATAAATTCCCTAAGGCATGCATTAGAAATACTCACTCGAGAATTTTAGGTAGCTAGATTACGCCTTCAAATAAATGTATTCCTTTTGTAAACATTTCAGTATCGGAAATACCGCTACTGAAATCCTCAATATAAAATAATGTCTAAATAAATAAATGTATTCTTTAAAATATCATGTCGCAAATCCCGCTACTGAAGCTGTTAGTCCATAAGATATTATTAGATTGTGTTATTAAAATGTATTAATAAATAATTTTAAACTATATGTCTGCAGTTACGTTTCATTTATTCGATACCCATTCTATATAATATTTCCTCGATTATGTAAATATGAATGTTTAATTAGTGTTAGTTTGATTATTGGCTAACTCGAGAATAAAATGAGTCTCTTGCATATCCCTGACCACCGTGCCTAAGGAAATATTTACTAATGTCGCATCAGATGCGTTGTTTCGTGGATTGTATTGTGGAATTGATAAACTATGTTCGAACTCAGTACCACGGGTGGCTTCGCTACTCGATGGTGCTGCTGTTCTGTATGGTGGTCGAATTCTGCACTATGTTTACGAGTCACACGTTTTCTGCAAGATCTTTAATCTGGGAAGGCTAACAAATTAAGAGTGACAGATTAACAATACGGTGTGTGTATAAAATGAAATGAAAATATTTTTAAAAATAAATTATGAACAGAAATTTAATATTATATGAGTCTTAATATTATCTTTCTTTCTTTTTTTTTTTTTGTTAATAGTAGATATCTGTCATTTGTTATCATCAAAGTTGTTTGGATGGATAGTGTTGAGGATATTGAGGATCTTTTTACATCAGATCATGCTGACTTGCTTGAAAACTCTCGGTCAAAGTCATATGTTATTCCCAGAATAAGAAAATCTCAAAAGATAAAGTGTGAAGATAGGGATATATTGACTCTTGATAGCACGGTTCCAGGTAATTGTTTAATTATAATTAAGAATATTTTTAAATGTATAATATATGTAAAGATAAACTTACACATACTAATACATATAAATTCAAGATTGTCTTATAATATCTTTCTTCTGTTGGGAAAATATGCTATGATACCATTACCTTGATTTTTCTACTACTTAGAAAGATTTTTTTAGATTATATTTAAAAAAATGAGGTTAATTGTATAGATACAATCATACCTTAGCATATGTGGATACATAATATAAGGATAAATAATGTTAGAGTTGTTTAAAAATGAAATTGAAAAAAATTTTATATTATGCAAATTTGGAAATATGTGGCATGCAAAGACATATAAATTTGTTAATGGTGGTGATTTGACCACCTGCCATACAAACAATATTAAAATCTTACCAAAACTTGTACGTCTAACTGTCAGTCAAACAAAGTGAATCTCAGTTCGATTGACAATTAGACATAGGAGCTTCTGCACAATTTTAATGTTATTTATACAGCAGTCAGAGAGATCTTTACTTTCAACACATTTATATAATATTTGTTGATTTATATATATATAAACTAACAAAACCCAAAGCTAAACTAGTTAATGTAATACACAAATTCAATAAAATTTAGTATTAAGGAATCAGTGACTTCACTGCCAATGCAGACCTCGTATGCGCCACTATTCTGAATTTGGTGTAATTTATTTAATGTTTATACTCGGAGAAGAAATGTGATATTTTTTATTTTATGTTAACATTATTATAAATTATATAACTGTCAGTCAAACAAAGTGAATCTCAGTTCGATTGACAATTAGACATAGGAGCTTCTGCACAATTTTAATGTTATTTATACAGCAGTCAGAGAGATCTTTACTTTCAACACATTTATATAATATTTGTTGATTTATATATATAAACTAACAAAACCCAAAGCTAAACTAGTTAATGTAATACACAAATTCAATAAAATTTAGTATTAAGGAATCAGTGACTTCACTGCCAATGCAGACCTCGTATGCGCCACTATTCTGAATTTGGTGTAATTTATTTAATGTTTATACTCGGAGAAGAAATGTGATATTTTTTATTTTATGTTAACATTATTATAAATTATATAGAAGTCTTGAACTTGTCTCCGATCACATGCTCATGATGAAACTGATCAACTTGTGGCTATTTTTATTATCGTAAATAGCAGTAGCAGTCACAAGTTAAATAGTCTTTGCAATCAAATACTCTTATTATCTTGTATTTTCTTGTAATCAATAATGAATCAAATATGCATCCTTTGGCATTTTAATCACTAGATGAGTGGGAGGATTTTCATAGCCGTTTTTATTTTTCTTTCATCTGATATTAAGAACGTAAGAATTTAACCCATATTTGTCTTTGAGAAATGAATATCATTCTTATGTTGATAAAAATTGAATCCATTAATGTTTTGCTATGCACATGGTAGTGTTTTTAGCTTACGTAACCTACTGAGATATCAGAAATCTTAAATGAATTTTGATATTTTAAGAAAGGAATGATTATCATATAATTGATTATGCTGGTAACATTTTTGAAGATAGATTTCAATACATAGCTATACGTTGGCAGATCAATCATTAAACACAGTTTTGTTGAGGTTTAGTAGCACAAGTATATATAACACATTTGGATGGACAAGTCTTTGTAACTTAAAGTTTGAATTAGAATTATAAATATTAGGCATATCAGTTTTAATACTTGGTCTTCACAAATTCTTTTAAAGCCTTGTTCATTCAATACTTTTTGAGTTATTCTTAAGAATGAGCTAAATTGAAGAAACCATAAATATGACAACTTGTTGAGCTTGATAGTTGTGAGAATACTGATATTTCACATAGAGTGAATTAAAAAGCAATTTTATTCTTCACAAATGAGTTAGCACTTTTATATTGGTGCTCAAATGCTGCATATGTAGGTTGAATAAATTGTTATTTTTATAAATAATATACAAATGATGATCTGAGGAATTTGGAAGTTAAATTAATGAAAATAGATAGAAGTAGATTGCTTTTTGCAATTTGCTATATGAGCAGTTTGTAAATGGAAATAAGGACATCTATTGAGAAATTATTTGTCACTGTTTAAAAGATTTATAGAATTGTGACACTCATTTAGTTATGATCATCTTGTCAACATTTGTCCAATAATACTGTAAATGTGCAAAAGGATAACTGAGTGATCGAATAAAGAGAGGAAGAAGCATAAAGGTGAAAGTGGAAAGATTCTTGGTTTTTGTTTAGATCTTAATGACAAGAAAAGGGAATATGAAGATAATAATAAAAACAAATAGCCGTATTGGTAGCATTGGCAACCATCGAAGAACATTTTAGGGATGTAGAGATATTTCTCAAAGAGTGCTTAAAGAAAGGAATCAAGGTTAATTAAAAAAAAAGCATGTTATGTAAGGATGAAGTTACATTTTTGGGTCATGTGGTGGGTTCCCACAGGATAAAACCCCATCCAAACAAAGTCTTGGCTATTAGAGAATTTCCTAAACCTATATCGCGGGAGCAAATTCGATCATTCATGTGCCTCTGCAATTTCTATAACCAATTTTACGAGGGTTTTGCAGGACAAATGGAACCTTTGGTTAAGCTGGTAAGAAAGAATGTCCCGTGGAAATGGACTCAGGAACAAGTGAAAACCTTTGAGAAAATAAAAGAGGTTTTGAAAAACAAGTCATGTTGGCATTTCCTGATTTCAAAAAGCCATTCATTGTTCAAACGGACAGTAGTGGGTATGGTCTAGGAGTCACACTATCCCAGATCACACTATCCCAAAAGTTTTTTTAGGGTTGGTTAAGGGGGGGGGTGTTATATAAAAGGAAGCCCTTGCAATTGTCTGGGCCTTCCAGAAGTTCAGGACACTTGTTGGGATCAAAAGTTGTTGTCGTTACGGATCATAAAAGCTTGGAGTTTTTTATCTACAGCTACCTCACCGATAGCCGGCTGATTCGATGGAGTCTATACCTCCAGGAATATGACTACACTGTAAAGTATTGCAAAGGGTCGGAGAACATTGTGCCAGACATATTGAGTCGTAACCCTGCTTGGTCCCAGCCATGCCTTTTAAATCGAGAGAACTTGTATATTGCCAGCTTAAACCTGAAGATAAATGAAGCAGTGGAAAAAGATTTGGCTAGACTACCTCACTGCCAATGGGAAGACGGACAACTAAGGACCTTGATTGAGCAGCTAGAGGAAAAGGGGACAATGGACTTAAGATGGGTAGGAAATAAGGCAGGACGATACCGAATAAACAATCAATATTACAGTATCAAATTCACGAGGACCAAGAAGAGTGGAAGCCCGTTTTACCACTTCAGATGAGGGAGGCCGTTATCACCCATGTACACCAACTCTATGGTCATTATGGCACACTCAAAACTGAGCGTTTACTCTGGGATTGGTTTTATTGGCCCGGAATGCATACTAAAATTATGGCTGTGGTGGGCCAGTGCGAAATATGACAAAAGGCAAACCCAGCTAATAGGAGTTATGTAATACATATGACATCCATGATCCCAACACAACCTCGGGAAATGATGGCCTTGGATTACTATGGTCCATTGCCCGCTTTTAGCAAGAAGAAGTATCTGGTCGTGGTCTATGATCTATTCTCAAAATTTGTAGCCGCATATCCGATATCCCAGGCAAATACTAAAAACACTATAAGAATGCTAGAAAATAACCACTTTCCCACTGTGGGAAAACCACTTATTTTATTATCAGATCATGGCACTCCTTTCATGTCGGGGGAATGGCGTAGGTGGATACAATGACAAGGAATTAAGCACATACTGACATCCATCCGTAATCCGCAATCGAACCCTTGTGCGCGGGTTATGCGGGAACTAGGTCGGCTGTTTAGAACATATCTCCCAACGAACCATCGAGGGTGGGTCAAGCAAGTTCCACAGGTCATCAATTATATCAATTGGTCGGTCAATGAATCAACCGGGTTTGCTCCAATATGGCTGCATTTAGGAAAACATGTCCCTCGATTGATAAAAAAAGCCTTTGCCTGTGTTGAACCCCCAATAGATGTAGAAGCCGATAGAGCTCAAGCTTACCAGACCCTTACGAAAAGAAGTCAAAATAGAAATAAAAGGTCAGCGGGTACTCAGCACCGATTCCAAATAGGGTACAAGGTAATGGTAAAAACTCCACATGTTAGTGACCCAGGAAAATTCGTTTGCTGTAAGTTTTGTAATTTATATGAGGGTCCTTTCACTATTGTACAGTGACAGGGAAGTAATGCAATTTGGGTGAACACGGGGTCAGAGGTTAAAGGGTCATAAAATGCTAGGGCTTTAAAACCTGCAATATGATGGATTTATTATTTTAGACCTCAAAATAAGTATACCTCATTTTGAAGTCTTTCCAACAGGGGGCATTGTAACAGTAGCTGGGTTCAAATCCTGTTACAAAAGGAAAGAAAATGTAGATTTTAGACAGTTTTTTTTTTATATTATTATTATGCTATAATTATTTTGTAAAAGTCGCACAGACAAACGCATATGTATTTTCTGGAATGAGGGGTATAGGTATATATTTTAGGTGGCATACATGTATATAGGTAAATGTTGTTGTTGAAAACAAAAGAAAAAAAAATTGTTAAAAGATTTTAAAGCGTGTAAAAGAAAAGTTTCTTTTACAATTATATTCCCGAATTAATTAACCAAACGTATCTCACTGTTCAAAAAAAAAAAAAACAGATCTAACTATTTGAAGGATATCTCATTTTTTTAATTAAACGGCTTTTGTGAAAATAATTTTTTTAAGAGAAATGAATATGAAATGCCCATTATTTATTGAACTCTTTTCGATTTCTTTTGTTTAATGAAAGTCGATGAAAAGATTTATAATTAAAAAGTTCCAAGAATTTAACAAAGAAGAATTAGTCGAGATTGCTAAGTGGTTTTTCTTTTGTTTTCATTTTATAAAAAAAATCTATTTTTGAAAACAGAGGAATACAAGAGATAAGGAGAAAGGAAACTTGGATTACGAATGAATTTAAAAAAAAAATGGACAGTTGACTTCTACTGGTCTGACGGGGAAGAAGAGCAGGTGTTATAAAATATATTGAAGAAAATTTAGTAAGAGAAGATTTTAATAAATTAGCCGCAAAGCAAAAAGACGGGGAATAAATTGTGCAAACTGAAATAAATATAAAAGAGACCTCATGGATCGCATGAGGTAAAATCACCATCGTGCCGGGGTCAGTGTTCAGACTCCAGCCATTTAACTATATCACATAAATATGTACCACAGTCAACATCCCCAATTGCCCTTCAGAACTATAACTATTTGAATCTGGTGCAGATCGTCCGCCATTCCGGAATTTATCCAAAAGGAACAGTAGAATAAATACGCCACTTTAAATGGACTAAAGGATTGAAATATTAAGTGGAAGAGACGGACGCCATATTTGCCTATGCTAGATTCCTGATTAAATTACAAGTGCACTTGGAAACATATACGCAGGTTATACAGACTCTGTAATACTGGTAAATATACACATATTATATCATTTTAACCCTTAAATCTAATCCAACTTAACTGTGCGATTATCTAGTGATGTACATGCATTGTTTAGTGTTATTTTTTTTGTTGTTTTCTCTCTTAATTGTAATTCATTAAAAATATTTATCCTATATATGAGTGTGCCATTTATTATTTTTCTTAGAATAAATATTAGTGAATCTGAAATTAAACTATTGATTTGTTTCGATACACGATATATAATTTGTATGTTCCAAAATCTGATACACGAGCGTGCTGGTTGCATCTAATAATAGGTTAAAGCAAAACAGGTTAGAGAGAAAGGTGCATGGGGCATTTTAAGAGGTTTATTTTAGATTTTAATGTGAATAAAAATAGAAATTTATAGAAAAGATTCGATTTAAAAGTTCGTTCACCCTTCGTTTCTCCTTCGGCACAATGCGCTACCACACCCTGAGCATTAAGGCGGGCATCAAATTAAATTGCCGAGTCAAACAAATATTTAATACACCCTACAATTCTTGTTAAATAGCAAGATTGGCGCTTGGCAACGAACAAAAAAAGATACGTTGTCCATAAACGTAGAGATCTAATTAGAGGTTAAGTTAAAGCTGGGAGGGTTCAATACAATTACCTTATATACATGTGTTTTGCAGTCAGCTTCTTCTCTAACCCCTTTTGAATTACCCAAAGTTCGGAAAAACTTCATATGAGGGGTGAATGACTCAATTTTATGGGAAAACTTCATATGGGAAGGGCTATCAATAAGGCGCATGTCATCGTATAAATTCACCCTCGGGAAGAAAGAATAAATGTAAAATTTAGTTTGATAAGGATGAATGTTTGACATCAGATGATATAAAAGTTAAAATAAAAAACGTATTTAAGGTAATTGTATCGAACCCTCCCAGCTTTAACTTAACCTCTAATTAGATCTCTACATTTATGGACAATATCTCTTTTTTTTTTTTGCCAAGCGCCAATCTTGCTATTTAACAACAAAAAAATAACATTAAACAATACATGTATATCACTAGATAATCACACAGTTAAGTTGGATTAGATTTAAGGATTAAAATGATATAATATGTGTATATTTACCGGTATTACAGAGTCTGTATAACCTGCATATATATTTCCGAGTGCACTCGCTAGCATAGGCAAATATGGCGTCCATCTCTTCCACTTAATATTTCAATCCTTTAGTCCATCTAAAGTGGCGTATTTATTCTACTGTCCCTTTTTCCTCTTGGATAAATTCCGGAATGGCAGACGATCTGCACCAGATTCAAATAGCTGTAGTTCTGAAGAACAATTGGGGATGTTGACTGTGGTACATATTTGCAGAAGTCAACTGTCTGTTTTTAATTATATCCATGTAAAACATTTATAGAAATAAACATATGTAGAAAATCCTCCAGATGGTGTTTAAATATTTAATATGTCAATTAACTACATATTTTCAGCACTGATAAGTTATTTATTTAGATTAATTAAAGAGAATTTGAACCCAGACTTTCAGGCTCCCACAGTCATCCACTCTATCCAATATAATAGATACACATACATGTGAAAAAGATAAATGATCTCCAATATATATATTTCATGTTGAACCAACACTCATTATTTGGTCTGGATCGTTATCTCCCATATATATATAACCAATGCCCAGTTTATATTAAGATAGCAAATCTACACACTTTAATGGACAGACTTCAGTCCTCTCCATTCTCCAACTCTTCAGCCATCCATACCACTAAGAATCTGATTATAGAATGCTCAAAGCCCTTGATGATGCCAATATTATAGTCATATCCATGTTGATCTTAAGAGTGTCAAGCAAGTGACTCAGAGTACATGAATCCTGTTTTGTGTTCTTTTATTGTGGCCTGTAACAACTTCTGGTATAAAAATTTACTTTGCATATAGTGAAAATATTATTGCACCAATAATATAAGAAAAATGTTCAAATTGTTTTTTCGTTAGCACCATTGTTATGTTTATTACAGTACACTGATTATGTACTGTTTTTGGTGTTTGATATAGAAAATATCGTGGTTTAAAATACGAGTAATTAAAGTTTAATTCATAAGCAATTATTTAAATTTATATAACTTCTGTAGTCAGTTTTGTTTTTATCTAGAAAATATCACTTTCTAATCAACAAAGAAATGAAACATTGATGAAGAAAGATAAAATTTTAGGAAAGATGGATTTTGAATTACTTTTGTATAGAAATGAAAAATAAACTTGTGTATATCACATGCAATGAAAGAATTAATGTGGCCAAAGATTATAATATTAAACTGTAATAGGATACAATTATAAGAAACCGTACTTTTGCTTTGAAGGTAAATTAAGAGAAGAAAAATAAAAAAACTTTGAAGAACTCATTTCATAATCAACAACAGCTGTTTATAAAATCAATGAAAAGCAATGAATTAATAATGAGAGATAGATGTGAAATTAATTTGCTATTTACTAAAAAAATTACAGAAGATTCGTTATTCAAAGTATGTATGATAAAGGCTGTTGATTTAATTGTTCTACATCACGTCTTTAAAAAGAAATGCAGTGACAGACAGAGCACCTGAAATAGTAGATAGCCTGAGTGATCAGCTGCAAGAAGTGTCTGCAACAATGAGTACAGATATACAAGATATTTGTAAAATGGCTGTGATCATTGTGGTTGCAATGAAAATATGAAAATAATGAAAGTATTTTTGGAAAAGATCTGGTGAAAACATTTTTGATGAGGTATAGAGCATTGGAGAAATTCCAATTTTTTTGGGACAGGTTTGTTGGTAATTCCAAAATAATATTACATAAAGGACTTGTACAAAGAGTGGCGGCAAAGTTGAAGAATATCTACCTGGATAAAACAAAACTAAAGTCATTCAACTGCATTTTTCATCAATATGTTCCGTGTTTCAAAATATTAAAAATGGCAAAGTATTAGAGACTGTGACTAAAATTGTAAAATTCATTAAATCCAGGTAACTTAATGACTGTTAATTTGCAGCTTTTCTTAAGAATTTTATGTGAATTTGAAGGATTCTCTTATCACACAGAAGATCAATGGTTATCATGTTATAAAGTCTTAAAGAACTTTTACTGGCAGATCAAAATGTATCAATTTTGAGTATTCCAGCATGGATGAAGATTTGGTATTTGTAGTTGATCTGAACAGTTTGAGCATTTAGATATAACAAAAGACATGTTTGGTACAAAAGCAAGTTTTGTGTGGAAATTGACTCTTTTGGAAAATTATTTGAAAAATTGATAACCAAATTTACTTTCCTTTGTGTGAATAAGACATTTATTTTGTATAGCGCGATGTTTTTATAAACTGTAATACCAATAATGCACATGCGCTTTGTAGATGTAACTATATAAATGAATACTCTCACTTTTTCAAACACAAGATAAAGTCTTTGGGAAAAGATAGAATGAATCCATCTATCTTTGCGACCCAAACATATATGTATGGGCAAATCTTAAGTGTTTGAAAATGAGAGCATGAAGATGTTAATTGATCACGTAGTAAAAAAGTAATTTAAAGTGATCAATTAACATCTTCACACTCTCATTTTCAAACACTTAAGATTTTCCCATACATATACGTTTGGATCGAAAAGATAGATGGATTCATTCTATTTTTTCCCAAAGACTTTATCTTGTGTTTGAAAAAGTGGGAGTATTCATTTATATAGTTACATCTACAAAGCGCATTAGCTTATTTCCTTTGTGTGGTAATTTAAAATGCAAAATCAAAATTGTATTTTTTCACAGTATTGCGATAAAATTAAAAATATTAAAGACATGGTAAATGCTTTAAAGATTTCAAAAAGGAACAAAAAATATTTTCTCTGTACTGGTAATTTTTTCTATCAAAATCAAACAAGTTTTAGTTTCCTTGCAAATTGGAACTCATTGATCTGCAGAATGACTTGATTTAAAAAAAAAGAAATACATAGAAGTTGGGATTCCAAAAATATATTTAGGACAAACGTATTCTGAGATATCAAAATGTTTGCTGTATAAAATCATGATATTTTGGAAATAACATATTTATGTGAACAATTATTTTCATGTGTGAAACACAATAAAACATATCACAAGCCAAAACTAATTGATGAAAATGTTTCTGCCATAATGAAGTTTATATATCCACAATCATTATCTCCAAATCTTTAAAATTAATTAGAGGCAATTGATGCTAGGTTTTTCGCAAAAAAAAGCATTATAGACCAATACTATTTAAAATTTAGTAATAGATATTATAATTTCCATTATGTTTTATGAATCAGTCAATAAATAAATTTCATTATCTAAGGATCCAAGAATTGAGATAATCACTTTTATTGATATATTCATTTTATTGACACATTTAAATCTGAATAAATGAAATCAAAACATCTCTTTATAATTTTAAAAATGGAAAGGCTTCAGTTCCTGATGAAATACCGGAATAAGTTTGAAAATATGGTGATATGTTAAATGTTATTAGCTTCAAAATTTTGGAATTTTTAAAAACATATGGGTTTATGAAGTTGTGATCTTAATAATGCTTCTATTTTCTCAATTTTTAAAAATAATTCAAATAAAACAAGTTTGCCATAATTATCATGGAATATTAATATTATCTACTACAGCAAGGGTACTTTCAAGAATTTTGTTGAATAGGTTTCTTCCAGTCATAAATGGATGGTTATCTGAGATTCAGTATGGTTTTAAAGAATCAAGGAGTACTGTAGGTCAAGTTTTTGATGCTAGGCAAATGCAATTAATGTTTTGAGAACAATAGAGTGTTATATATATATAATTTTCATAGATTTTGATGAGACATATGACTCGATTGATCTATGGTGTTGTTTGAAATTATCTGATGCACACAAAGTTTATTCATGATGGAATGAGAAGTATTATTATTACAACTGGACAAATCTGAAACATTTGAAATGAAAACTGTTATTAAACAAGAATGAAAACTTACCCTAACATTGTTTCAATAGGGATAAAGATGTAACACAGGGTTGCTGATGGAATTTTTAGTTTGAATTGATTAAAAATGGAAGTAAGAACTTCTTGGATTCTGGATTTATAGTATGCTAAGGATTGACTACTTTTGTCAGTTCAAAAGATAATCTATAGAACATACTTAATATTTTGAATGCCATATTTAAAGACTTTGGTTTAATAATGAATTTTTAAAAAACTCAAGTTCCTTATCAAGCATTGATGGAAAAAAAAATCTCTGCAACATTTAGATTGAGGTTATGAACTTGAGAATGTAAACCAATCCAAATATCTTGGGTAATTGTATAATTTAGAAAAATGAACTTAGATGTTGAGGTGCTATGTAATGTGATGTAATGCATTGTGACTTCTCCTTATACGGAGTCAGAAATCTCTCAGAAACTATGTCCAAAGAAACCTGTTAGCAATTTTACATTCCCTTTCCATTCCCCACCCTAAGTTTCCCCATATCCTGCTCCATCCCATTTCCACAACATAATCTTTGTCAACTCCATGGCCTTCATATCTAAATCCTCCTTATCTGTTCCCAAGCCCAGCATAAAAACCAATAATCCACTTTCTGTATAATCACTTTGTTTATATTTAGCCATTCATAACTTCATTATTTGTACCCTTTCTGCTTTCAAGCATTTACATTGAATCAATAGATGCCTAATATTTTCTATGCTTTCCTCACACAACTTGCAAACTAAATTTTTCCATTTATGTGTATATGCCCTTATTGCTAAAGATCCCGTTCGAGCCTTAAACAGTAAACTACTTTCCTTGCTATTATCATAAATTAACTCGCATCCAATGTTCTGTTTACTTCTATATATATTTAAACTCTTTTTACTCTCCATACTAGTTCTCCATCTTTCCAATTTCCTATTCTTTATTAATGCATCTATTGTTCTAGCCCATTTCTTATCACTATAACACTCAACAATTTTCCTAACCCAATCATCCCACCTTTTGTACAAGTATACAGATATAAATTTTTTATCCAAATCTTCTGCATACTGCATTAACCTTTCTCACCCATTTTGTTGCCTGCCCTTTACTCATAACCCAATTAAATACTATTTTGTCTATTCTTTTATTATCCATAAATTGCCACCTACCAAAGATTTTCATTTTGCTTTTTGCATCTCTCATATAAAAACTTGACCATCCCATTTTTCCTTCAATTGCCTTCTTTGCTGCTGCTTTTAACAAGTTAAAAGATTAAGTATTTTATCACAGGGAAATAACTGCAGCAACTCAATTAGATATATAGTAAAGAACTGTTCTTTTGCCTATTTTATTATTTGGAAGTGAAACTTGGACATATTATTGGTGCAACGTAAAGGCATTAAAAAAGTTTTATTCAAGACTGCTCTGTAAAATTTTAAAAATACAATACCAAGATTTTAATATATGAATTTTTTCTATAATACAGGCTTTTTCATACCTGCACTACAATATTATGTTATATATAGGGGTTTGAACTCAAACTTTTACATGACCCTCACCTATCCACGCTATCTCATACTGCTGACATACTTGATCACACACATGCCAAAAAGATAAATAATCACCAATAGACATATTTTGTGCTAAACCAGAACTCATCAGTTGGTCCAGATTATCATCTCCACACACATGAATAGCATGGATAGTTAAGGTCATATGAAAGTCTGAGTTCAAATCCCCTTTATATTAAGTATCAAGATTGTAAAACTGATCAATATGTCTTCAGTTTACTGAATGCCATATTATAGAGTACCTTTGTAAAGTCATATTTTATTAGATTGCACATGTAAAGAGAATGAATAATATCAAGATTTCCTAAAAGTGGTGTTTTATGATGAATTTAGGCTTGGTTTGGTGAATCCTGTTTATGTTATAAGGATTATCTCAAAGATATTCTAAAGAGGTATAAATGGTGATAGCTTTCATTGGGAAAATATGGTGGAGACTATAATGAGTTTAAAAAGAAAAGCTTTCTACAGAAGTTAAAAGCAGCATCACAGAATGCCATATAAACAGAAAATGTATGTTCTTTATGTGGATGTATTTGTGTTCCCCTATTGATTAGTGTAGTCATTGTAAACAGTCATCTCTAAAGTAGATTTTTTCTTTCTCGTTTACGAGTCTCATTTCCTTTTGATTAGCCCAATATTTTTCTTTGAGTTAATTAATAAAACAAATTGACTTCATGTTTTAATTTTGTTATTATATTTTTTTAAATAAGTATTCAAAAAAGAAATTTGAAAAGCAGAATGATTAACAATATAAACACATATCGTTTAGACCCACATGAAGTTTACTTATAGAAAAATGGTTCCTGATTGAAATGAGTATATTAATGTATAACTTTCATAGACTTTAAATATTTGATTTCAGATATTTCTTTCTATCTTTTATATTTTAAACTATGTAATTGCTAGGTTGTTGTTTTTTTTTTGTAAAGTTTAATTATATTTGCTAAAAAGTCTGTGTATTTGGGTTTTTTTTTTTATAAAACAAACTACTAATTCTGATATTAATTAAAGTTTATATTCGGCTAATTATGTGTTTTGATATTTAAGTGCTAAAGAATGCTAATTACTTTTATTATTATCGCTTTCATAATTATGCAAGTGGAAAAAAATATAATTACCCATATGGAAAATAATAATATATCACTTCCTGAATATCATTTTTATGGTTAATGAAAAGGATTGTATAGGATAAGACAATTTATTTAATTTTTTGTTTGCTTTTTAAAAAAAAAAAGATGGGGGAAAAAGGAGAGAATATTTACATTTAAAATATTAAAAATTAATTTAATGCGAAAGTTATTCAAGTTTTGATTATAATAGTGCTGCAATTTTTTTTGTTTTATGAAAAAATATTGTCCCAAAAAATAAGATGAGAATGAGAGAACTATTTAAAAGGGTTGAAGAGTAGTAATTAATTTATTGAGCGCTCAGGCTTTAACCTGTATTCAATGCGCTTTATCGGTAAAATATGCTTGATTATGACGAATTTTAAAGCGCATTGAATACAGGTTAAAGCCTGTTTAAAGTATTTAAAAGGGTTGAATAAATTAAAAAAAAAGAAGTACTTTAGGAAGATAAGGATATTTGAAATAATTATTAGAAAAAGAATTAGAATGAGTAAAAAAGAATTTTAGATGATCTAAAATTTGAGAAATTTGTGCTTTTGGGCAAAGCGACTGAAGAAAATTTATAAAAGGTCTATTACAGAAAAAGTAGCACATATATGTGCATGTGTGTGTTTGTAAAATGATTTTCAAAAATTTAATAGTAAGGTGTAATTTGACAATACGATTTGTTATTAAGCAATAAAAGTATACTTTAAAAATCAATAATATCATATGGTTCATGATAACTAGTCATCTGAAGTTTAAACACCAGAAATGGTAGATTGATCATTGATTCAGGGATCTCTTGCTCTCAAGTCTTTTGTGCTATTACTATACCATACTATATAAAGCTAGGAATACTTTAGCATTGCTTTGCACTAATTCATATTAAAAACTTATTTTAGCATCTAATGTTCAAGATTATTAGAGAAGAATGATCCCAGTGTTATGGAATGCATTATGTATATATATAAATGAGTGTGTGTATAATAAATAAAAGTTATTGTCAGTATATAGGAAATATGACAAACAGTATATTGATAGATAATGACTGTTCTCTCGTTTTATATAATTGTATGAAAAACAACTTTAGGAGCTGTAAAGCCCAATTGAAAACATTTTTTCAGGACCCCAGGCTCATAACCAATCTTTGTAGAATTTTAGATATATAAAGTGTATTATATCTGTAATATAATGGAAAACAATTAAAATAGGAACCGAAAAAGTTTGTGTAAACCTCTATTGTTAATACAAAATTTTATATTTTTGTATATTTTTAAAAATCAATGTGACTGTAAAATAATTTAGTAAAAATATGATTTAATTTTTGTTTAGGCAAAAAAAAAAAAACTAAATATAAAGCATTTTATGGAATAATATTTTTTTATTTCGAATTTTTTTATTATTTTCTTTTGTTATGTAAAAAATATCTTTTTTTTCTTTCTTGCAAATCTTTTAAAATTTTGTCTAATTTTATAAAGACTTCCTGATTTTAGATTTATAAATATTTACCAAAATATTTAAACAGTCTGACTGAATTGATAATTTCCAGTATGAGTTAATTAGTTTTAGTTTGGAAAAACTGCTTTCTTGATGCCACGTAAAATCAAATATTAATAATTTCAGACAAGGAATTCAGATATTTTCCTGTGATTTTGAATATCTAATGGCAGAAATGGCTCAACTTTATTTTCTCAGCAAGCATTCAATCATCTATGCTAAACAGTTTTATGATTTTGAATCCCCACCCCCTTTTGCCAGTTTGACAACTGATAATCATTTTTAGAACCATAGTACTTCTTTTTAATTATTATCCTTGATCAAGTCCTGAAAATTGTACAAAAATATATTGTTTTTTCAACTATTCATATCTTGATTCAAATATGTTTAATGCTTTATCTACTATTTGACTACTATTTGATGAAGACATTTCATATTGAAGGCCATTTTTAGAGCTGATTTAAAGTGTCTTCTGCAGAGTCATAACCATTTTTTTTTCCACAAGCATTTAATCCAAGATCTGGATACAAGGTCACCATCTATATTTTTGACAAGTTTTGTTAGCTTCAGTTAAGACTTTATTAAAATCTTTCTATTTACATGTCATTAATCAATTATAAAACCTGTGGAATGAAGAAAGCCCTATAGCAACATCCATGGTATTATTCTGAAGTTCTTCACTTAAAAATATTTATTTGACAGGGTAAGGAATGTCAGAAAAGCCAATTTCTTTTTTTAAGTGATTAATGATTGTCAGTTCATGCTTAAGCATTATTGGCCTTTGCTAACTGTTTTGTCACAACCACTACAACTTAATCCTTTACTTTCTTTGAGATCAATATCACTTTGCATTTAGATAAGCAGGAGACAAAGGTTCAGATCAGAGCTTTCTCTTTTATCGATACAGGTAATAAGTAGGAAAATTCCTAAGAATCATTAGATACAATCTTTTTTACTTTTATAAAGTGCAAAGATAATGAGGGGAATATTGGCTTTAGTAAATATTTAAATATTCATCATTTCTATTGCAAATCTGAAGGTGGTGATTGTCAACTTTTATTTTTAAATTGTTTATATATATATTTTAAATATTTGTTACAATAGGAATTTTTTTTTTTTTTACAAATTCTTTCTCTTTTTTTTTTAATCTATAAAGAATTTTTTTTCATCTGCAAAAATGAATCGTAAAAAACATAAATATGGAGAAATATATATATATTGTAATTATTGTGAAATTTAATTAAACTGAAATTTTATCTCATTAAAAATGATATTTAATTGCAGTATTTATTACAAATTTAAATAGAACTTTTCAGAATAAAAATTCATGAATATAGAATAGAACCATGATTTCTTCACAAAATATAAAAACTGAAGACATATTGTCAAAACCATTTTGCAACAATTTAAATTCTAAGAATAGAAAAACAAAAATAGAAAGGAATTATATCTAATTAAATGATTTGTTATTAAAATTTAACAGTTATTCTAAGTTTTTGATTTATTATTTCTAAACAAAAGTACTTTGGAGAGGGCTTCCCCCCCCAGGTGCCTTTTCCTTTTACACCAGAACTCTTAAGATCCCTGATTGACCTGATATATTATACACCAGACCTCCACTTTTACATTGATGCAGCTTTGGTTCCTGTCTCCTCGGATCATATGGCACTAGTTATCCATCTAGAAGCTATTGCGGCTCCAATGCCTGCTGCGGGGCCTGGCAGAAATATGCGTATTGTCACAAAGTCCAGCATGACAGAAGCCATAGTTTCTGAGGCCTATATTTATTTTCGAAAGATCAACATCCTTTCCCTTCCAGCTGAAGAAGCCTGGTTCCCATATATCAGTATTCTCCAATCCATTCTAAACCATCAGCCCAGGAAAATCAAAGGCCCAAATAGCCTATTCAGATACCTCACAGACATTGAAGATCAACTACAAATGCTGCAACAGAATCCTTCCAATATAGAAGTCATCACTTAAAAACCTTTATTGTATTAAACAAAAGTCACTCACAGAATATATATCCACCAGGAGGTCTAAATTCTTCTTGTCTCAACAACATTGTTGGACAAGAGGGTACCTCAGATGGGCTCTAGGGACAAATAGACAATGTTACCCCATCATCAATTACCAGTAACAGCAACACACTCGTAGGTTATCCTATGATGTTACTCATCAGTCAGCACCATTAACAACTTATGCAAGCAGATAGTCCTCCTGAACCAGACTGGCTGGAAGCTGGGAATCCAGGTGAGCATGGCATCACTGAAGCTCTACTTAAAAAGAAACTTATGTCTCTCCCAGATAGCATTCATCCAGGACTACATGGCATCCCTAAGTTCCTTTTAAATCATCTAAGCCAGTTTACGATTCCCATCATGGTCAAAATGATTGAACACTTAGCTGCTGGGCACAGAAATATAGCTGATCTGTATCCAGTAGCACTAGTACCTTTTTTGAAAAAACAAAAACCACTCACTGATCTAACCAGTATTCGACCAATCTCCATGACTCCATTGCTGATCAAGATAATGGAGTCAGTCATCAAGGATCAAATTCAACCTATAGTCCTTAAACACATTTCTCCTAATCAATATGGGGAAAAAGGCTCCTCCCCCTCATGTGCTATGGCTAACGTTATGGCTCTCATTGATTATATCAGAATACAAAAGAAATCTAAACCCATTGCTGTCCAGCTAGATATCGCTGCAGCTTTTGATTCAGTGCACATAGACATCCTTCTGAATCTGCTGGCTGAGTATGATGTTCCAGCCACCATTATACAGATAATCAGTAATCTATTAAGCAACAGAGAAATCTTTGTCTCACTGGATGGCAAGCTCACACCAGGCTTCAAACCTTTTAAATCTCTCCCTTAAGGTTCCCCCCTCAGTGCTCTATGCTTCACAGCATACATAAATCCTCTACGGATGGATATTGAAAAAATCTCCTGGGAGTATTTGTTCCATCCATCAATAAACACCCCAACTCATTTGCCTACATAGATGACATCATGATTGTTCTACCTACCATAAAATACCTTCCCCACTACAATCCATTTTAAATCAATATTCTTCAAAATATCATTTACAAATAAACCACAACAAATCAGCTATCTGGCAGATAAAGTCAGCAAAACAAATACCATCTACCTATACTGCCAAACCACAAAGATTCTTGGGGTTTCCCCATCTTCAAATCATAAATGGCAATGGCCAGAGAAATACAGGATGGTATCTCCAAACAACAGAGCACATCACCACATCTCTCTCTCTAGAGTCTATCTCTCACTATATGGAAAGGTAGGCCTCCTGAATATGACAATATAACCAAACAGTTTCAGAACAAAATTAATCACCTATGCACCAAACTCTTCTGGAGAGGGAAGACTGGCCATCAGCCTCTGACAAATCCAGCTGCCTCGGAGATTCAATGGCTTGTCTTTCCACTCTATTCGAGCAGCCATCCTCCAAAAAACACAATACGCTACATAATTTGATACATTCCTTTGGCTATAACAACATCACCGAAAAGATTTCCCCAACAGATCGACCCCCACCAGGGAAAATGCCGTGGATATCATCCCTTATCAATTTTCTAAGTCAATACAAACCAATCATGGACACCAATCTCAACATTAAAATCACCTTGTGGGATGCGTACCACCTAATCAACCCACATCCACAACCTCCCGAAAGTAGCCTCAATCTCACAAACCAAAAATTAATTATCCTCTTTAAAAGATGGTGTCTGGAGCCCAAGTATCTGGACTTCATCATCAAAATTAACCTTAGCGCGCTTCCACAAACTGGTTCCTATTTTACCGAAGAGGTAACTCCAACATTGATCCGACCTGCAGTTTATGTTCTCGTGAAGAGGAAACCATTGAGCACTTCATATATCGCTGTCCAAACCTTAAAACAGTCAGAGATATAGTCTTCACCAACTCCAATATCAGACCGGACCTAATTCTCTCGCCCATAAAAGTGATCCACACTGGAACATTTGCTATTATTAGACTATCCATTTTCATTCTCTATGCAATCTGGGTAGCACGCTGCAAGATGATAATGGAACTGCCCGCCTAGATCCAGATCTGTTGTTCTGCGAAACAATAAAGAAAATCAGGAAAAGAGATGAGCTCATCTCTCCCAAAAAAATCCTTTGAGGACACTTGGAACTCATTCACCCTCCCAACTAATAACAACAAACATGCTAGCCTACTAAACCACTCATAAGAACTCTCAGAACTTAGCATAACATTTAACTTTGTATATATCCTCCCCAATTTGTACACAAAGTAATAAATATATTTTTGAAACAACAAAAGTAATTGACAGATAGCATCAATTTTTTATTTTATTGATTATCTTTCTTTAATAGTTATGCATGATTCTTTGGGTTCAATAGACTTAATTGAATTTAAATGAGCCCTGATTTTATGAGTAGAAAAATATGTTGAATTACTAATATTTTAATAATTTTTTTTATAGTTAGGAGCAAATAATAGAAATTAAAAAAAATTATACTAAATGCTTTTATTGACTGTGCACTAAAAAGAAATAATTGTTTCTTCAAACATAATTGGAGTTTTTAGATTTAATTTGAAATAAAAGCACAGGGAGTCCAGAAATTAAGTCAATCCCTATTTTTTATAACACAGAAATGACTTAATTAATTTCTGGTCGCCCCATGTTTTTATTTCAAGTTAAATCTAAAAACTCCAATTGGGGTTGAAGAAACAATTATTTTATTTCTCTTTAGTACACAGTCAATCAAAACATTTAATATAAAAAATTGTTTATCTCTTATTTTTAAGTTTTTAATATTGGAACATTTATTGAAAATATAAAACTATATCATACTTTTCATTGACTGGACACTTATAGTTGATATATATATTGTAACGATCCGGAGAAGGTAGACTTACGTAATCTGCACTACAGGGTGCCATCTAGGCATTTGAACCTAGAAAAATTTATAGAGTAGGCAGATACGTAAGTAAAAAAAAAAAAAATTTTTTTTTTTTTTTGCATCCGGTCGTTAGCCCATGTCACTAGCTCAGCGGAGACGCAGAGATATAAAAATAATATAAGAATATATATATATATAAGAGGAATAAAATAAGCCACTGCCAGTAATTAACATACAAACATTTATTTATGCACATATATATTGTAACGAGACAGCGTTACATCAATATTAAATCTAGGATACATCGATAAACACACACACACCAGCCAGCAACATAAAACACTCGTAACTTTATTTCGTAATTAGTAATAGTTTTCTTTCTCTCATAAATACATTGTATAAAACACATTGATAAAATGCAGACGGTAAAACGTCTAATTAAATGATTAAAGCCTGTAGATAATAAAAATAATAACAAAAAATAATTTGCTTTCCTAAATAATAAAATATAATACGCACTCCTAAAATAATAAAAATAATTATCAATCAAAATCACCACGGGGAATTAGAAAATGTTTATTTTAGAAATATAATTTTAGCTAGAATAAAACTTATAGAAAAGATTTGAGGAAAAGATAAATGCTCGACTTCTAAAATTAAAATAACTTGTATTGTTCTAGTAAAACACACGCACACACGCATGCCTTCGAGGTGTGAAGGAATAAGGTTGGTTGAGTGAGATTGCAAAATGAGATTGTCCCAAAATAAATATTGCCTTTAGCACAAAGAGTGAGTGAGCAGGTACCTCAAACGCGGACCTGAACGACAACTCCAAGAACAGGGAACTATGGGGGTAGATTGGATCCCAAGATATGGATCAACCTTTATAAATACTAGTCAAAACCTATTCAATTAATTAATTTTATTAATTTTGGAATTTTGGAAAGAATTGTTTGGATTCAGTTCGATTCGATTCATTTCGATTAATACATTTCCATTATTGTTTTTTATTTTCCAATTCTCAGTACGCTGAATTACCACCTGCTCATTTATTCCGATGCTCATGCTTATATTTAAAAATTAGAATTGTTCTGAATTAGCTTGGTTATTCCTCAATATTTAAAATGATCATCATGAAATTAATACCAAGAGCGTCGACAGTCATGAGGGGCTAATAAACCCTTCAGTGACTGATCGGCGCTCCGCTATTGAAATATCTCCGAAGCTATGAAATTCTGATAATATCGTCGTGTTAAGTGAATGCTCCTAATAAAAGAAATGTTCCGTGAAACACCCAAACTCGTCCAGACCAATCGATTTTCGTTGCAACCAAGACAAATCCTAGGTAAATATGTTTTTTTATTCTGTTCACTCACTCAATTAATAAACTCGTAAGGCAATCTCGTTATTAACCAACATAAATTTACTCAAATAAATCTTAAGACTTTCCTCGTCATGATAGTTTATCTTTGTTACTGAACTTTGTAAACATGAACTTTGAACTTAAGTGAAGCTAAGGAAAGATTATATATTTATCAAATAGAAAGGAACTTTCTCGTTATTCAAATTGTGTTATGAATACTTATGGTTCTCTGTGGGCGTGAATGTATGTGCGCGTGTGTAATAAATCAATTAATAATGTTTTGTAATAAATCAATTAATAATGTTTGTAATAAATAAATTAATAATGTTTCTTTTCATATTTAATAAACTTGTTCAATATCTTATCAAGTCGAGCATATCTCAAATCTTTTCACACACAATCAAAACCGTAGTTATTTATTCTTTGATAACTTATCTTTGAAGTAGATTTAGTCAATTTTAATGTTCATTTAGTTATTTTATTAATTATGTCACCATCGTGCCGTAAGTCACGATGTTTCTTATTTCACCTTAGTTAAGATAGATTTAAGAGCGGGCGGGTCTATAATCAAAATAAACGTCAATAAATTATGTTATATACAATAAAGCGGGGGGATGAACTTGTAAGCCTTGTGTTCGGGGCGTAAGCGAACAACCTCATAGGTCAGTGATAACCAATAAACGATCTTTATGCCGTGATCGACTTAGTAGAAACCTTGCTGATTTTAATTAGCGGACAATGCGTCTTCTCCGGGAGGAGTCATTTTAGAAATAAACATGTAACGACCTTGAGACACCTTATTGGTCCATGCTGGGAGTTTTGAGCTAGTGGGTGGGATTAGACTTCGAAATCGTTTTGACATGATGTAAGGTGATGCGAGTAGTTAAAATCAACTTAAATAATCGTATCTGGCGCCCCCTTATGTGGATCGTGAATAACTGTCGATGTAAGAAAAAAAATAAAGCCTTGCGCTATGTCATGTTTGTTTCGAAGCCCGTAATCTCGGGATGGTGAGGGGTCCCGCTTACAATATAAGATTTAAAATTATTTTAGTATTAGTTTTACATTTTAACATTTAACATTATTTTTAACTTTACCTTAGATTTTAATTTACATTTTAATTTCTATTATATTATAAGTTTACATTTTAATTAAGTTCGCACAGATGGGATTATAAAAGCTTGTTATAATATGTTGCTATAGATCGGTTACATAGATTTCAATGGTCAAAAACATTTCAAAATAAACATAAACGATCAAAATACAAAATTATTGATTACTGACAATTGCATAGGGAAATATAAGAAACCCTCTAGTATTCAGCATAAGATACTTGCATTGTCACCAATAACTTAAAAGACATCCGAATAAATACATTTTAGATACTCCCTGTACGGTATCATTATTTATCGAATGTCTATATATTTGATCAAATATGAAAACCCAAACACAATTCACCATTAACCAATCCATCAGCGTCTATAAACAACTTAAATTTAATGCATTTTTATTTAGGGTCGAGTATGAATAGACTACGTAGATTTGCATTTGAAAATAAAATATTATATCCCTGTTTAACCTTAGGCTAAAATTCGCAGTCAAACTGGCATCAATTCATCTGATACATCGATGTATTCAATGTAATATTGAATACGACAGCACCAAAAAGATTAAGAGAAGGCATTGACTCTCATCAGATAGGGATATTACATCTATCTAACGAGAAGAACAATAAAAAAAAAACTCTATAGAAAGGAACTGCGTTCTCCGTCTTATAATTCCTTTCATAGGCAAACGGGTGTGTGCGGCGTAAATATAAACGATTCTGCCAGTTGCGAATCTCCGACTACATCTACTAACTACATCAATATATCCAATCCATTGACCCAATCTAACAACAACATAAATAACCTAAGATTACCCTCCCCTAATATAACTTTACAAATCTATACAGCCATTCACGCCCGACTTAAGTTTAACATTTATATAATTAATTTAACGAAAAACAAACATCATGATAAAACTTAAAGAACAAAAAATAAATAAATAAATGGAAATGATTTTAAAATAGATATAAAAAAAGAAATACATCAAATAACGTTATTAATAAATTAAGTTGGTCAGATAGGATAATATTGCAATCATTTAAATCTGGAAAGTTTTAATTTAATGTTCATTATTTATAAAGTTCTTACGGTTTAAAATGTTCATCTTTTACAGTTGCTTGCCGTTTGAAATCCAGCGTTAAATTTCCCGATGATCCTGTGGTCCTCTGAATATAAGAAAAGCGATGTTTCATTTTTCCATTTTATAACAACTGAAGGGATTGAAAAAGACGTCTTTTTCAATCCCTTCTCCTTCACTTCCGCACTAACACATATCTGTCACATCGTAAATAATCATTAACTAACTAATAATTTCTAAACTTGTCCTTTTTATATTAATGTGAAGGATTGAAATTACATTACATCACCGATGCGATGGTCCTTTCGCTGCGGTCCGATTCCATAGGGATTTCTTCTTATTTGCTAACAGTTTCTATTGTTTTCCTATCTGACCGATGTTTTTACATTTAAATGCCCAAGGCTGGTTTACATTTAACTAATTAACAATCATTTCCATTTCTGATTAATTAACCTGTTTTCCAAATCAAAAATATATTTAAAGATAAATTTAAAGATATAATTTTATCTCCAAATCTTTTTAAAATTTAGTTTTAAAATACTTTTTCTTTAATAAAGTTTTATTTTAATAATTTTTCATTATCTGTACGAGTTTAAGATGATATTTAATTTCAATTTTTAATTCTTAAAGAAAATTTTTAAATGCGAACTTTTTAATTTACTTTCATGTTTAATAAATAAAAAAAAACAATGTAATGAACGTCTATGCTCGTTACAATATATCAGTAGATATTTCTGCTATAAATTAAAATGTATTATTATTTCATGATAATACATATACATTAAGAGTTTTAAATAGTTTTAAAAATGTTATTAAATTAAAAGAAAAAAAATTAAACGGCCCTCTTGTGACCATTATTTAAACCAAATGAAAATTCTAAGGATAATTGTTAACTGCAAAATGTGAAATTATTGAATATTTTTATATCTCCCCCCCCCTCTGTTCCATATCTATGAAACTAGTTGACATATTGAAAAGATAAATGTTTAAAATGCATTAAGGTGTTATAACTCATTTATATATCAATTTTTTAGCAATTCTATTGAATTTAAATATATTAAACCTCAACACTTATCAGTTTCCGAGAACAAGCCATCAAACATCCGCTGTTCCGGAAGAATTTGTCCAGCTTGGTTTTTTTCTTTTTGTGCAAAAGGCTGTCATCAATTTCAATGATTTTGTTAGGGCCTCCAATTTTATGTTTTTCTTGCCCTATCATCGCAGTAGCACAAACTTCCTGCATATAGTTATCCCAGTCTATTATAGTTTTGTCTGCTAAACCAAGCTCTGTTTTTATTTGTGAGCCCAGCTGTAAATAAATTGGATCACTGTGGGGAATTCTGGAACCCCTATACCATATTCCCTTACAAAAGGCTCTTTTATTAAATTTTGATGTAAAATGTGAAAACCAAAATTTGTACAATAATAATTGTGATGAAAAAATTTGTAAAACTTTGGGTATTATAAAATGATTTCTACCAGTATTATAGATTATAGGGTAATCCATTTCTTTTTTTTTTACATTTATGTCATCATCATCATTTTCAACAATTATCAGTCACTGCAAGATGAAGGTCTCCAACTTCAATCTATCTTCTTTTATCTCTATCCTCTTTTCACCACATCAGCCCAGCACACTTCCTTATTTCATCCATCCATCTCACATGTAATCTCTTTTTAGATTTTTTACAATCTCTTGGAATTCAGTTTAATATTTCAGCTGTCCATCTGTTACCATCTCTTCTAGTAATATGTCCAGCCCAACTCCATTTCAGTCTCTTCATTCTTTCAATAATGTCAGTAACATTTAATTGTTACCTCACTCATGTATTCCATTTTCAGTCTCTTCTTATTAGACCTAACTTGCATCTATTCATATTTCTTTGAGTTGTCCAGTTTCTCTGTATTGCTCTTCTGTTAACTATCCAAATCTTGGATCCATAAGAAAGAACTGGTAAAACATATTTATTAAAAATATTTCTTTTCAAACACATAGGCATATTTCGTTTCAATATTAATTTTTTTTATATACCAAAGGCATTCCGACCAAATTTAATTCTATAATTAAATTAATTTAATCTATTATGTTTTCATCAGTAGTCTGATCAAGATGTTTATTTTAGTTAATTTCTTCTAACTTGTGATTATCATTCTTTACTTTAATCTTCTGAGGTAATCCATTGAACATTATTTTAGTCTTTTTAACTTTTACCTTTGATCCTATTTTTTTTACTTTCATATGATAACTCTTGTAACATTTACGTATACGTGATTATATCCTACAAAGTTTAGTTAATAATATCTATCTATACTGCCAAACCAACTTCAGTTGATCTGCTAAAACCTTTGATTATTCTTTATCATAGTTGAAGTTAGAATATGTTTATTAAATTTCATAAAGCATTGGAAATTAAGTTGAGAAATTTATATACTTACTTCATCAGTAAACAAACAAACAATTATAGTTTTAATTTTATTAGAAGAAAATGACATATGTATATGTTTGTCAGTAGCAATCCTATTTATACAATTCCAGGTCTGCTACCTGTTTGTAAACCTATCCTTATCTAATAATGTCCTGTTCTACATAAGGTTAGATTTGTTTCTGGTGTGTGGCCTTTATCAGTGAGATTTGAAGTTAAAAACTAGGCTTAGAATTATAGTAAGACAGCATTGAAGAGGGATTTAGTGAGTACTACTATCTATTGATCACTCAAGATTAGAATATATAGTAAAACTGGAGTAGTATAAATAGAATTTCCTAATGAGGAAAATTATATAAGCTGAAGTCATGTGAAGATTTAATGTATTTTTTTATAAAAAGTTATGAAAATTATATGACTTTATATATATATGATGAAATTCATTCTTGTCTTTGTATAGTAATATATATATAATAGTAATACATGTCAGATCATAGTAATATATATATAATATAAAAAAATATATATATAATAGTAATACATGTCAGATCATTAATGTAACTAATGATTGGAGTTACCTCTATCAACCTCTTGTACATTAACATTGGAGAAATCTGTCTATGTTAAACTTACATTATATATATAAAGAACTGCATTTGTCAGATTTACAATTTCACTTTGATATTAAAGGTGTTTGATGTTTCTAGGATATTTAAATAGATGTCATGTTTAAAACTAGCTTCTGAATTTTTTAGTCATGGTAAAATTCTGATCATTACAATTGTTTATTATGATCTTGTTTTTTCCTTTTTATGATCTAGATATCAATTGCTTTGTTATAAGTCACAATTGTTGTATAAATTTTGTCATCTAAAGCAAATTATAAATGCTGATCTTAATATTTATTTCCTGCTATCATATATTGACAATTCTGTTATCAATTTGTCAATATTATTTGGTTGCAGAATTTATAATAATATTTCAAATCAGATTTGATTTATAAAAATATTTTAAAGGTTTGTTTTTGTGTATGAAACAATTTCATGAAATAGTGATTGATATATCCATTTGCAAATAAGCTTCATTTTTTTTATATCATATAACAAGACCATAATCAACTCTACTAGTCATTTAACTATTTGTTGGTAAATGAATACACATCTTCTTTAGAGGATAAAACAGGAGGGACTATGGTAAGAACCCTCTCCATATTAGTAGGTTAGGCTAATGATATCTTCTTTTTTATTATCCATTATGAATGACATTTAACATGCAATGGACTATTTGGACTGTTTAAGGCTATTTTATTTATATATATAAGATATGCACAATATATGTATTTTTTATTAAACCACTTGCTATTCGATATATATTTACAGGAATTCAAAATATTTATATTAAAACATGGGGCTGTGCACATAATAATTCTGATAGTGAATATATGGCTGGACAACTAGCTGCTTATGGATATAATATTACAGGTATTGTGCATCTTTGTTTTATATATTACTTATGTGTGTATATACATACACACATATATATTTTATTGATGGAAAATCATCTTTGATGAAAAAGTTGTGTATTTTTTTATTTGACTAAAAATGATTATTTCTCTCTCAATATATATATATATATATTGTAACAGTCAAAAATGTTTAATTCATACGAAAATCAGCCAAGGGTAATTTGCATGTGAGCTCCACATTCTGATGTCACATGATCAACTACTTTTTCCTTTTATAAGCCCACTAAGATCAGTTAGATGCAAGACTGTCAAATTTTAATTAACCTGATTGATTGCAAATAATGACAAATGCTAAAATTAATGAGACATTATAATTTATTTACATGTATATATTATTACAACACATAATAACATAATTGACAGCAATCCATGGGAAACATTAGTCTATTAATTCTTTTTACCTGGGATTAAATCTAGAGTAATAACATTATTTTTTTTAATTGCCTTATTTAGTTTGAATACAAATTAATAGGAGTAGAGATTTATTGATTTTATTATTATTATTTTTTTTTTATGTATCAAAACGTTGGTCGGGACAACTGGTTGTAAGGCAGCTGTGCTAACCACTCAGCCACCAACGCTTGACAATTCTATTATTTTTATGGACAGACAATATACAGCGCAATACCTTTTAATTGTCTCTGGACCGATATAGATTTGTTGCACAGATTAATACTATTTAGTAATATAACGGATCACAACAAAGTTTTAAGACTTATTTACAATTTGAGGACGCGCTAAAATTATACTAACCTGTTTTCTATTACTAACAGTTGAATAGATTTGGAATATTTAAATAAAGTTAAATTTTCTAAAGACATTCAATACTCATATTAGGTGATGGAAATAGCCAATATAAAAATACAATTATTCAATAAACTATTATTATTAATAGACTTTGATCAACATAAAAACTTCCAGGCTGTATTGCAGGTAAATAACGAAAGATTAACTAAATAGGTGCAACAGACAGGAAACGGCATCTGCATTGCATTCATTTATGAACCAAGACTGTGTAAAAATGAAGCACATGATATACGGTAGGAATGTGCATCTACCACATACTACTGCTCAAAGGAAGTTGCTAAGTACAAGTGACTAGCAGAAGCAAATGGTATCACACAAAGAAAATATATATAAACAAACATTATGCATAGACAAAACAGCCAGAAATAGAAGTATATCAGCTCAAGTAAATTTAATACACTCACTTGTCCTCTCCATGCTTGCTTATTTCTAAACCACTGAACTATTAAAAAGACAATCTTACTTAATTTAATCTGTCTACGCAGCCTGTTCTATTCTTTTCAAAGGTCATTGATCTGTATTATTCATGTTAATGATTAAACTCATTTTAAATTAGTTAGTAGCCTCAAATTGTAGTTAATAGAATGTCAAAAGTTCGTTCTGATAAGCTAATCGTTTTATAAAAATATCACCGACTAAACTGTGGCATGACTGATAAAAAAAAATAGCAATCTCTTGACATACTAATTTATAAATAAATCTATTTCTATAATAATGATAATTTATAAAATATTTTGAGAATAAATAAAATGTAGGAGATAAAATGCCTAATAGTAATATACAGTAATCATAATATATTCAAAGTTCATACACATTACTCTTTTCCTCACTAAGAGTTCAAGTTCTGAATTCAGGTATTGGTAGACTTTTGCTGGACTCAGTATGTACAAACATAGCTATGTCTGGTGAAGGTTCTATCATGTTGGTCCTGATTACTGCAGCAGTCTTCATTAATGTGGTTTAATTTCTTATTCAATGGGAAGTATTTGATAGTGTTTTCCTTATTGATTGACAGCTGGTTTCTTCCCAAAGCAATAGATACTGTTCATTAGGCAGCATATAGTTCACATATAAATTGGACCCAATGCTCCTCAAAATGGTTCTACATTATTTGACGTCTTCTCAGCAACTCTCGATGGTCTTATGGCTTGCACTTGGCCAGAGTGGAACAGATGATGGCTTCTCTACTCTTCCATGATATTTTACCACTGCTTCTAATGAATGGATCAAACAAAGAATCAAAGCATAAGAAGTATAAAACACTTACAGCAGAATCAACATTCTTCAGAGAGTCCCTATTTATAGTTTACTGTTTTATCTTATCAGCAAAATCAGTTTCCGTCATGGATCGTTTCCATCATTTGTCTATTTGTAGTAGATAACTCCTAAACTTCATTACGGTTCGAGGCTTATTTATTTAATTACCGCATTTATAAAATTTTAATTTTGAAAAGGGATTACCAATGTTTTTTACTAAATGAGAGAAGATATTTATCTTCTTAATTAGCTGATCTATTTATAAGAATTTAATTACATTTAAGCAATAATGTCATTTCCACCTACCTAATTATAAAATAACTTTTCTTGAATTCTCTTAATCTGATCATAGTGGAGCATGCACATTAATCAAATGACCTTAAGTATTATTGGACAAATGAAGTTTTAACATTAGCCCTCATAGAAAATCCAATGTATTTTTCTTTTACTGTCTCTTCTAGTAAACTTCTTCTGGGAGACAAGCAGCTGTATTGCTCCTAAATTTTGACAGATTCTTGGTTATAAGTGCTATTCTCAGTTCTTGTCTTGAAGAGTTTGTAGTAAGTAAAATCTATATCTTGAAAAAAAAAAAGATTTATAATATTTATCTTTAGTATTACCACTGCCCCATGTTTTTCTCATTCTACTAATAATATTTATTAATGATGCCACTTGAATGATTAATCCATCACGCATGATAATCTAGCCACCGTGCAAGTAAAGCCATTTTTAGATTACATTTTCTAGATCGCACCCACTTTCATGGTATGCATGGGAATCCCTAAATATATAATCCTTACTTAGCCAAAACTTATATCTCAAATCCAATTTCAACTTGTGATTGTACTGTCTTGAGCAAAGAACACAACTAAGGACTGCCATCACATGATCACATCTCTATACTAGCACATAATTGTTATATGGAGAGTTTTGCGTTTGTTTAAGGACTGCCATATTGTTTAATTTATCTCTGTTATTGGTTTTTAAATTCTTGAGCATTTGAACTAAAAAAATAACAATGAAAAAAGGGAATTGTAGTCAGGATTGATGTCCATGTAGTTAAAAGATGGAAATATAGTTTCTCAAATGGATAATTCTATTATCACAGTTATTTTAAAGAGATTATTTATTATGTGAACGACTCATTACAATGAAGTTCTACATTAATTAAAGTGATTGAAGATAGTAAGGAAAAGAGAGGTACAGGAAAGACTGTTTGTATCAGAAACAGCATTGGCTTTTAATGAAATAATATCCTTTTTTACATAGAAGCAGGAGGTTCTCTTGGTTGAGCATTATCGGTAACCTGAGAAGAGTACTGAATGTACATTTAGTTGTGGAGAGCATCCTCCAAAGTGGCTGAATAATTAACTCATCCAAGTAGCAACAAATAGCTGTATGAGGAGACTTTACTCTTATTGTATAAATTATTATATGCTATAACTCAAGAATATGTCAATTATTTAACAACAGTCATTCTGTTAGAGCACTTTGCTGTATATACCCTCCTCCTTGTAGATTGTTATAAACAGGTAGGCTTGGACTATTCACTATTGTGAAACAGTCAAGTCCAAATCCGTTTTGGATAAACATGGAAGGGGAAACAATACCCATAGTTTAAAGCCTTATTTAAATTCTTTATGATTATACTAAATGGCAGAATATAAGTAAAAGATGCCAATAAATGAATGGGTTAAAGTGTTTCTTATCAAAAAAAAAAAACAATTAGCTAATACTCATAGGAATAAGAACAATAATGGATAATTCCAGTTTCAGTGTTAAATAAAATATAGTCTTATTATATATAATTATTATGATTATATTACATTATTTTCAGTTATAATTCTAAACCTGTGCCTATTAGAAATTTAAAAATAATGCTGCAATTATAGATAAATGTTAAATTAAAAATTAACTAAGCAAAAGGAAATGGCGAATAAAATACAAATGTCATCTGCCTGGAAATAATTGGTTTCACAGTTAAAACTAATCAAAAAAAAAATTTGACCACACATTTTAGTCATAAAAGCACTGTCCTATAAAGTTTAGTAGAAAACCAGACTCTGGAATGAGAATCCTGGGATTGATTCCAATACTGACATTTTTGACGCTCAAACTTCTTTTGGTCTCTTAAGCCGTGATGCCATGTGAATATTTTTTTAATAAAACTATGATTATATGCCTATATTTAAATGGCTGAAGAATAAATTGTCAAAAATATTATTTTATCTGCAATCAAAAATTGGTTTCATCACTTTCAAAAATTATAACAAATAAAGGTAAATAATTTTTGGGTGTATTTATTTCATTCATATCTTTTGTTTATTGAGTTTGTAAAGTAAAAATTTTATATTTATGCTATTACTTAAGTAATATAACTCTGTGTATAATTAACAATACTAATTAAGCATTTTCAACATTATTTTTATGGGAATTTTGGATTTGTCATACATTCCCATATCAGTCTTATTTCTGGATCCAATTAATTGTGATTATTAGAGATAGTGGCAATGTTTATGTTAAAGTGAAAACATTATTTAAATTATTATCTTCATAACATAAATTATCTCTCAATTCATTCATTTAGCTAGATTGGAAGTATGTGTTTAATTAATAATTTTGTTAATATTCCAATAAAACAATAAGTAATTACATTTGTTCTAAATGTAACCTTATAATTTGTTACAATCCTTATTTAGAGTGAGAAACAAAATAAATTTATGTTACGAGTGATTTAGTAAAACCTTGTATAATTCGCTGAATTTGTCTCGTACATTTTCAAATCATCTATTGTAATACTGGAAATCTTATATATCTTGACAAATTTAAATGAATCCGGCATACTTTATTATTCAACAATTTGCTGCTAATGTAAGCTTGTTAATTTCATCTGATTGTCTTTTAAATAAATTAAAGCTGTTTCTAGAATTTTAAATTTTATAATTCACTTTACAAGTGTGACTTCAATTGTGCTCATTTTGATGATATTAGCTAGAATAAATATCAGTGATTATTTATTAATCATTTTTATTATATTAGAAATTATTCTTTTAATTTTCTTCCCAGATATATACTTCAAACCCAGTTAAAGATTAATATTTCAATTATTCCAGCATAATGCTTGACACAATCTGTAATGAAATTTCTAAATTAAATAATAACTTATAGCCTAATAAAAAATGATTAGTAAATAAATGATTAATATTTATTATATTATCATCAAAACAAGAGCATTTAAGTGAAGTCGGATAAATACTAAATTATGTTGATCAAAACATGTGTGGGCAAAGATCTAGGTTTATTGGTAAAGTCAGGTCTTAATTGGGGATTGTTTGCTTTTTATATACGACTATCATTATGTTTCAAGGTGTTTGTTGAATTTCGAAATTTTGTTACATATTATCATAACATACATCAGTTTAAACAAAATGTTATCAATGCTAAAAAAAATTATTTAATTATTTTAAAATTAAGACATTATATTAATTTTTAGAAGAGAAAGATTGTGCTCATTTGTGGCTATTAAACAGTTGTACTGTGAAGAATCCAGCTGAAGACCATTTTCGTAACACAATCGCTGAGGCTCATAAATTAAATAAAATGGTAGTTGTAGCAGGATGTGTTCCTCAAGCAGCTCCTCGACAAGATTATCTTAAAAATCTTAGCTTTGTTGGAGTGCAACAAATTGATAGAGTTGTAGAAGTTGTTGAAGAAACTTTGAAAGGTTAGCAAATATTATGCATTTTGTATTTGTTATTAATTTACCATCATTATGTGAAGATATTGTCTCTTTATATAGCGTATATTTTATTAAATGAATTATAAAAAAAAAAACTATTATTATTTACATTTGCTTAAACAAAATACAAATAGTTTTTAAAACAAATGTCTGACATGAAGTAGCTTAAAACTTTTAATTATTACATTATTCACTCTCCATTGGTCTGTAACCAATCAACAGAACTCCTGAATATGTGTCTAGATATATCATGGCTTATTTTATGGACTGCTTCTCTAGTGCAATTTTGATATGATATATGACAATTTTTTCTACACTAAACTTCTGACAAAAAATCTCTAGGCAATAATTTTGTTGGAGTTAAATCACAAAGAGTACAATTTAAAGTTAAACTTCCCTATAATATGCCACCAATGAATATATGTTTAAAAACACATATATATTCTGCATTACACATGAAATCATTTATTAATGAATGATCAAATTAATTTTAAAAGGAAAGAAAAGTGATAATAATGAAATATAAATTATATGTTTGTAAAGAGTTTTTTTTTTTGAAATGCAAACTTGCAAAAATGAAATATTGCTCATTTTTTTCTGGTAAAAATAATGGAAAGTTTTAATATTAAAGAGCGAGTAGAGGGGGAAGGATTAATTCTAAGTAAAAAGTTGAAACTAACTCTTCTTTTTTATAAATAAAAAAAATAAATAATAAAGAATTAATGTAAAAATGAAATTAAACTAAAAATATAATCTGTAATAAGAAAACTTTTGAAATTTGCAATTCATTAAAGATTACATGGTTAATAAAGAAAAGGAAAAAAAGAATTAATAATTCCCATTTGTATTAATTAAAGAAACAAAGGAAAGGACTACAACAGGGGTCCCCAACCTTTTTGCACTTAAGAGCACATTCCATAATACCGGCCAGGTGGCGGGTACCATTTATTTTTTTAATGTAAATTTATAGTTGGATATTGTTGATAATACACATAATGTACAAAAAAATATTTATTTCAAAAATAAAATTTTAACATATAATTAATGTTTATATTTTTACGCTGTAAAAGTATAGTATGCCCTACAATTTGATTACAATATAATACAATAATTTATAAGAAATTTTAAAAATTAAATTTATTTGTATCATATAAATAATTTTTTATCATGTTCGGATAGCGGTGGGCACACGTAAAATGGTCTGCGGGTGCCATGGTGCCTGCGGGCATAGGGTTGGGGACCCCTGGACTACAGACATTATGTTATCAAAACATTTCATTAATCTAAGCAAGAAATTAGATTAAAACAGAATACAAAATTAATTAAGGAATTATAAAATTAAACTAGATCAAACAATGATAAATAGAGCAATAAAAAAGAAGCATATAAAAGGAATGAGCGATTTATTCAAAATGATTATTAAGAAATTATTATCTCCAGTTAAATTTTTTCAAACACAGCAAACATATCATTCAATATTGCTGTCTTATAAAAAACTTTTAATGAAGAGAAGACAGCGAAACGTCATCAATGGTTCCAGCATATGAGTGCATCTACTTATATTCACTGAAGGGTAACCTAGCAGCATGAAGTGCTAAACAACAACCAAAGTGTTTGGCTAGCCTTCGATCCCAGTACTTAATACCATCAGATGTTTTTCATCTGGAACTCATGCCCGTCTTGTGATCTGTGAACTATTGAAAATCTCTCTTTCATTGTAAACTGGAAAATCAAGAAGAAACCAAACCATCGATGGAAAAAAAGCCAACCACATGGTAATTGACAAGTTAGAAAATAAGCAAGGAATGGCATCCATGAAAGTATGATGTGATATCTGAAAAATCCTAGGTAAATATAATCCTCATTATCCCATTATAAAACTTGAACATTTATTTGAATGAAAGACTTTAATGAACTTTAATAACTACAGCCAAAGTAATCTTTAATATTGTGTCTATAAATTCTTATTATATTATATTATAACTATGTGTGTGTATATGTAAAATTTATTATAATGGGTTTTAATTATGAGTGTGAGTAAGTAAAATATTTGTTTGTGTAATTGTTGTCGAATAAATTTTCTCTCTTATAACTGCGTCACTAATAGGTTAAGTTATAGTTAATTATAAGTATTGGGCAAGTGTGTTAAAGATCCCTCCTCACAATTGAAAAAAAGAGCTAGCTCGGGGATATATCAAGTGCTAGATTGTGTAACTGTCATCCGGGCATGCTGACTATATAATCTGGTTAGCTGGCGCATGAGGTTAAGCTCAGTGCTTTGTATGTGATTGTAGGTTATACCTTGTATAGCCTGTCTGGTTATGGGTACTGCTGATGTTTCATCGACTTGTAGTATTGTACTTCTCTGCTTGAAGGACCGATCTGCTGAGAGAGCAGCCGGAGTAAAAATTGAGATTTTAAATATATAATCAGAGCAATTTTCTCCCATCTGGTTCAATACATTGTTTTTTTGAAATGCTAAATCTGTAATCAAAATACATTCTGAATTTCATAGTTGTGGGTATTTTTTGTCAGACAGACTCAATGCTTTCATGTAGTTTTCTTGGGTAATCATATTATATTTAAATCTAGAAATGTTTTCAGGCAGTTTTTTTGGGTGATCATATTATCATATTTAGATCTAATTCTTATTGAATTTTTTAACAACCAGATTATAAAAATAAATAGAGATGAAAAATTTGTTTTATATTAAATGCTTTTTTTTTACCATATACCAGGAAACAAAATAAATTATTATTTTTTCAATCACAATGGGGTTTTCAGATTTAATTTTAAATAAGTGCATCGGGGGTCCAGAAATTAATTAGGGCAATCCCTTATTATGAAAAAACAGAAATTGACTTAATTAATTTCTGGACTCCATCCTCCCTCATTCTTTTATTTCAAGTTAAATCTAAAAACCCCAATTATAGTTGAAGAAAAAATTAATTTTTTGCTTTTTAGTGCAGATCACCAAATAGTTTGAATGTTCTAATATAATCTTCCAAAACCTGTTGAGAAAATCTTAATAAGTGGGGATAAATATACTATTGAAGATGTGGCCGAGATTTTGGAAGTGCTTGAGATAAGTGAATGAAATATTAATAGTAAACCAAAAATAATTAGGAATCTCATTTTCTTTTGAACATTAAATATGTTTGCTATGCAATGCCAGAATAGCAGGAAACTAATTCAAAGTAGAATTTATAATAATAGGTTAGCTTTTTATGCGAGAAATGGTTCCCATAAGAGCCAACTCAGAATCAAACTAAAGGAGAATGATCCAAATTTATCTTCTAGTAGTTGTATGCAAACAATGTCTAAAATAACTGATAAAGGTAAATCAAAATCTGGTAATGCACACAGCCTAAAACCTTTTTCCCATGGGGATGAATAATTTTAGAGTGTCAGATAAATTATTGACTTGAATATGAATTGGAATTAATATTCCTTAGCAGAGTAACTATAATATTCAAAAAAATTTTTTCAAAGTGCCATTTTCAAAAGTCTGTTGTGCTATAATAAGTAGAGTTTGTAATGCATACAAAGTTTTTTCCCTCACAAGCTCAAGGGAATTGTGACTTTTAACTTTCGCTAGTTAAATGTCGAGTTACATTTCAGTCTAATGTCTTAATTTTTTTTTTTTTCTCTCAGTTATTTAATTTTTAGAATGAATAATCTTTGTTGTTGTTTAATGATGCTATGTTTATTTACACAATAAGTCGGTGTATAAATATTTTTGCAATTTTTATATAGCTGTAACATGATTTTAGTAGCCTAGTTATAATATTTTATTTCTATAAATAGTTCTTTGTAATTTTAAAGTGCTTAACTTTTAAGTATTTGTGAACTTCAACTATTAGTTTATAAGGTAATAAGGTTAAAATAATCATAATTTAAGTATTAAAGTATTTTGAAGTTTGATATTAGTATTAAACTTGAAAAGTAAGCTCAAATACTTATATTTAGGTTTGTTAATATTTAAATTATATATTAAAATGCTTCAGTTAAATTTCAATTGTAATAGAAAATATTATAATGAAATATTTTAGATTTAGTTAGTTAAAAGATGTCATAATAAAGCTGATAAATATTAATAGCAAGGATTAAGTGTGAATACATGAATATCTGGATAAATGAGTGTAAAGTAGTTAATTTCTTTAACACTTCCTTGTTAAAATCTTTCTTAAATAACCCTTTTTTTTTTTTTTTTTAAAAAAAGACCATTTTAAATTTTCTGAGTACTTAAATTAAATTAAAATGCATATGTTAAATAAATATTATATGGTAATGTTTTATGTGAAATAATGTAATTTTAATTTTGTAATGTATTTTATTTTTATTATAATATTTGATTTTATAAATAATTTATTGTAACAGGAAATATAATAATTAATTTGTCTGTCTAGATGTAAATTAATTGATTTTAGAAAGCTGAATATGTAATGAGATTATTTTTAGAATTTTTCCTTAGAGTTGCTAAGACATTGGATTCAAACCAGTGAAATAAAGTGTGTGGAAATTAAAATGTCAATATTAGACATAATAAAGTAATCACACAACTTAGGATATAAATAAGAGAAACTGACGTTTGCACACACACACTGGGTGTTGCATTTACATTTTTATTCATTGTTATTGGAAATTATTTAATGATTATAATTTAATAAGCTTAATTTTTTTAAAATTAATTTTATTTTTCTTAGTAAAAGTAATGGTTTGCTAGGAACTTAACTTTATCTAGGCACAATTTCTAAATTAAAGACTTTGAGTGAACAGGATTTATGTTGCAGTAAACATTGGGGGTAAAACTAACATGTCATTATATGATGTTTAAATTTATACTATTTAAATTTTGCACTTTATATAACTTTAAAAGACTGCATTTGACTATATAAGAACTATTATCAATTTTCATTTCTATTTAAAGTTTATTTGATATTCAAGTTTACTTTAACATATTCTTAAATTTCTCCATAGTAATAATGACTTTAAAATTATTTAACTGCTTCATAATGTTTTTCATGAAGATATTCTTCCTTCTAAACAATATTGTTTGGGATTAAGTCATTTTGAATGAAGAACTTTAAAGTCCTAATAATAATAACTTGCCTATCATGATGAGAATATTGTTTAAATGTCTCATAAAATTATATAGATTTCGATGAGCAAAACATTTGACTTATTTAAATTATATTATCTAGATATACATTTATTTGTGCTGTTATTTTATGAAAACATTTATTATTCAATAGCAGTGTAAAGGAAATTTTAACTTATGTCTATTTCTTGTTGAGGGGAGAAATATATTTTCATGGCTCAATGGAAAGAAAACAACTGTCTTATATTATTTCAGAAGTTTATAATATACTATTAAATACTTCAATATAGTATTTATGAATTATAAATGGAAATATGAATATCCTTAATATTTTTATTATCTTCAGTAAAGTTTAATATGGATTTTTCTGCATTAATAATGAAAGCCTGCTCACTCTCTCATTATCGTCATTCTGAAAACCATTCTAATAATATTTAAAAGGATATTTAAAAATTGTTCCTTCAGCTTATTCTTCTTATATTTTCTTGATAGATATAAACTTAACATTTCTCAACTGGAAATAGGACTTTAACTTGGGCAATTTTTTTTTTTTTTAAATTAAACCAGATATGAATAAAATCCTTTCAAAATTTTAATCCTTTAATTAGTTCATTCATTTTTTTTATTATTATTACTGTAAATACCTTATTCATTCATTTTTTTAAATAAAAAACTTCAATCTCATTCTGCAAAAAAACAAATATGTATTTTTTCCTTCTTTTTTTTAATTCTTAAAATAAATAAAAAATTATTAAAGTTTTCATTATAATTATTGTTAATATAAATTTATATATCATGTGCAGATACATACTGAGTATGTCCTTTTTTTCTTGATTTGTATTCATCTTTACTTCACTAAAATTTACGTCTGTTATTAATCATACATAGGAAGATTGATGAAGTTAGATGACACTATCTTGTGATGGGATTTGCTCATCATCTCCATCACAATATGTATAAAATATATATACCAAAAATGTTTGTGAAATCCGTATATTTAAAATATACATCATATAATTATAGAAGTAATATTTTGGAATATTTTAAAATATGAAAATATTGGATGTAAACTGGAGAACTTAAGCTGTTAAATTATTCAAGTACACAATAAAAAACATCGTTTGGGATGCAGATATTTGCAACTTACAAAATAAATAAAAAATATTGTATAAATTAAATAATATTATAGAATCAACAGATTAAAATATTGTGTGTATTATATATATATAAAATCTTTTTTGTGCTAAACTATGTCCTAATATTTCAATGAAATATCATTCATCATTATCATGGTTAAGATCTTAATGAAAAACTATTAAATCTTAAATAATCATAAGATTGAGATTGAGCGTGAAGTAAAAAAAATATTCTTATGTATATATTTGTTGGTTGATTATTCAGAATAGTTGGATTAACAAAATTTTTATTTCCTTCAGTTTTATAATTGGTTGATTTTAGAAGAGATAAAATAAATGATCTACACAAAGCTGGAGTAAAATTCTCAGAAAGCCAATTGCTTTAAGCATAGTACCAAGTTTTGAAAATGCCAATTAAATATATTTTAGGGATTTTTGTAAACAGAGGTAATAAAAATAATTACTAGCTTCTTTAATTAGAGAATTTTGAAAACATTTGGACTTATTTAATTAAAGCAAGTGTTTTGCAAAATGAATATAAAAAGGCTAGCTTCAACAATAATTGAGGTTTCTTTTGACTTTTGCCTGCAAATCATGATGTATGCTTAACTTCCATCAGTAACTGAATTAATGTACTGCTGACTATCATAAACAAACTTCATTTTTTTTAGCACATTGGCTCATAACCATCAGGATGTAAACTTTGTGCTTGCTGAATTTGATCAGATTTATGGTCTTTTTAATATTTCAATAGATTTTCTTATGACTGGTTCAAAAATCATATCTTTTCCACTACAAAAAAAAAAAAGATTTTTTTTTTGTAAACTTAAAGATTGAATATTTTTGGAATACCAAGGTGTCTGTCAAATTTTATATTCACAGTGCTCAAGAAGATATGTTGATCAATCCAATAAATGAATTAATGTCAGAATTAGGGAGGGAGCTTAAAAATGCTTTCAATCAAAAGTTAAATACCTCAGCTTTAATTTCATATTATTTAGAAATTGGTCACACACCTAATTTTTATAGTGCTAGAATACTTGCTAATTTGAAAAAGTATGATTTGAGAACCATAAGAGAATTTATTGAAATATTAAAAAGTCTGAATGATTTAAATAAATCTGATGAAGCACAACATATTCCAGCCTTGTGGAGATCACATATTTTATCCCTTTCTTTTAAAATCAACTTGAAATCAGTTAATTGTAAAACTGAAGGAAATAAAAATTTTGTTAATCCATCTATTCTGAATCTTATTATTATTTAAGATCTAATAGTTCTTAATTAAGACCTTAATCTGGACAATGATGGATGATATTTCATTGAAACATCAGGAATTTAATAGTTAAAATAATATCTGGTTTAACACAAAAAAGACTTTATTTACGTCATATAACTGTGAAAATATTAAATATAATAATATCAACCTCAAAGGAAAGTCTAAATTGTAAACCCTTCAATACCAGAAACATAAAATGCTGTTATTATGAATTCTTATATGAAGTATTTCAATAAATAAATTACTGTGTTCTTAAAAAAAGAAGAATATTGAAGAAAAAAATTTTTTTTTCAATTTTGTAAAACATCTTGTCGAAAATTTAACAGAACAAAGAATTTGTTTGATTACAACAACAGGATAAGATGTTGAAGCCAATGCTCCAAACAGATTTATATTATTAAAGCTGGAAATAAAGGTTTTTCAATGATTTTAATACCTCTATTAAAAAATATTAGAACTATAAGTAGAATTTTTTCTTTTATGTGGAAAAAGTAAGCACTTTAAATAAAAGTAGAAAAGATAAGCCTTTTCTGTTCTAATAGTGGGTCTCGAGAAATGAGCAGAAATTGAAATGTACACACAAACTTTAGAAAGACTATAAAAATATTAATGTTGAATATCAGAGTCCATATCTTATTATTTTGTTTTATAAGTTTATTCTGGTTTAAATTCATTTCAAGAAATGCCTTTTTAAAACTTTTTCCATCTTATTTTTTATTATTCAGTTTTCTTTAAATAATAGATTCATTTGTATATTAACATACTATATACTGTTTTATTATTGTTTTTGATTAGCTAGAACCGGATTTTATTGGTTAAAATTCTGAAGTGAAAATTTAAAATTACTTCTTTAAAATATAATTTAATTTTATTTGTGTTTAAATTCATTTTGAAGACTATACATGAAGGTTGAAAAAATTTTTAAATATATAAAGAAGACTTAAGATTTACTATAAGGATTTTTTTAATTTTGTATTATTTATGTATTGCTTAAATTTTTCTCTGTAGTCACTTGTTTATTTTTTATTTTTTACTACAACTTTTTCATTAATATTGTAATTAATGTCAAAATTAATTTTTATCTCATGATTCTAAACTAGATTAAAGAACTGGATATCCAAATACATTCTGATGTATATATATATATGACAATAAATATCTTCTTGTTTTTTTCATTGCATGTGTGAAGTTAAATAATGGAAACTAAACCATTATGTTCCAGTTGCTTGCAACTAAATAGTAAATGAAATGTATGTTATTATTGTTATATGTGTTTGTGAAATTTTATTTATTTTTGCTATAATTAAATTTAAAACTATTTTTTTTAGTTTAGTTTACAACTTATTTTAAGTAATTAATTGCTAAATCATTTACATTTCAATGTTATGAATTGTTTTTATATTTTAAAATAGGTCATATGGTTAGATTACTTGGTCCAAAGAAACTTAATGGTAAAAAAACTGGTGGGGCTTCTTTATTATTGCCCAAAATTCGTAAAAATCCTTTGATTGAAATCATTTCTATTAATACTGGGTAAGTATTAGAATTTTTTATTTCCAAAAAGCTTGCATAAATGTTCTTTTATGTTATTTGATATAAATTGGTAAATGGTTGGTGGATAAATAAATGATAAATCAATAGATTAACAGGTGGTCGCATATAAAAATTGAGAGAGTAAAGACATATATGATAGCTGTATAGATAGGATTATATATAATTAAAGGAAGGAATAATTGTAAATGTAATAGATAAGTATGAAATATATATGTATAAAAATATATAACGATATACTTACAATTGTTTTGATTGATATGTCTTCAGATAAATGATTAAAAGTTTATAATATACAGATTGAATGTATTTAGAAATAGATAGTTGAGTGAAGCAAGCACATATAAATGAACGGATGTACATGTGTTTTTCCATATGTATGAATATATCATATTATTTACAATTTTTATACACTTCAACAATACTATTTTTTATATCAAAACTTTATTTTAACAGTTTTGACTGCCCTGCAGTCATCATCAGAGATACAATATCTAGATATATAATTATACAATTAATATATTTTATACACATATTCATATACATAATTAAATACACAAATAAAACATACATTTTAATCTGACTATTATAAATAATTATTTCCCACTTTATTACTTTACTCTTAATTAATTCTATCCACATTTATTTTATATTACTTCATTTTATTTTTAAAAATTATTTATTATAATTTTAATTGTAAAAAAACTAACTTTCTAATCTACTATTTAATACATATTATTGTCCTTTTACTTATATTTTTAATCAACTTCTAACCTTTTCTTATTTTTATTAAATATTTTATAATTAACTTTTTCCACATTACAAATTACAAAATTACTCATCTCTTTACAATCCTATTTCTAAAAATCCAACTGACAAAATTTTCAAAATTTTTATACTTGCTTAACACCTTCCTCTATTGCCATTTTCTTCAACTTTATTATTTTAAATTTTATCATATTCAAACTATTATTAATAATAATTTTTTATAAAATTATTTTCTTTACCCCAAAATGCCTATTAAGATTTGGTTTTATATTTTTAATCAATATTGCCTCTTTAATTTTCCTATCCCTTCTGTTATTTGTATAATTAATCATTTTTATATTATCTTTCTCAATCCTATGACCTGTTTCTAATAAATACAAATAAATAAATGATCTCTTATCATATTTATGTTGAATTAATCTTGTATAAATTGCATTCTTTGTTTGTATATAATTAGTTTATTTTTTATTTTTACATGACTTGCATTCAATTTTATATATTCCATTTATGCATTTTTCTACTTTTCTCATTTATTTATTAACTAATATATTAGCATATTCTTCCTTCTTTTATTTACTATCTTAAATTTTATTACATTATTAAACTTTTTATTAATTCTAATAATAATCAGAAAATAATAATAATTCTTTACAACAGCTATATAATCAAATAATAATTTTATACATAAAGAGCTTTTTTCAGCACCTGCTTTGGTGCCCTTTTCAAATGTTACTAATCTATTTAAGCTTAACGAATCACCTGACATAAAACCATCCAGTGTCCAATAATGGAATTAAAACACAATAATAATATAAATAATTAAAACAAATCAAAACCCTCATATATAAATTTGTTAATGACAAAACAATTGATTATATCATAACTTTACCTTAAACAATATTACATGCATTTTTTATACAATTATTATATATCATCTTATATAATTTTCCATTCATTTTTAATCAACCAATTACTAACAAAATTTGTAAAAGTCTTATAAATATTCATACAATTAGTCAAATTATTTTTAATATAATATGTTTCATGCATGTCTTCTTTTGGATCTCTGATGAAATTTAAATATTTAATAGTTTTTGTAGCATCTATTCTATGGCCATATTTCAAGTAGTGAATATATAATGCAGACCTATCATCTCTTCTTTTAATAACATTGTTATGTTCTTTGGCTTTTACCTCTAATTGTTTTCCAATAGGCTCAAAGTAAATCATTTTACAAATTTTGCATGTAATTTTATATACAATTTCTTTTTTGATCTGTAAATCATCCGTTAACCTATAATTACCTTCGCTAACACTAAATAGATTAGTAATAATTGAAAAGGGCACCAAAGCAGGTGCTGAAAAAAGCTTTTTATGTATAAAATTATTATTTGATTATATAGCTTTTTTAAAGAATTATTATTATTTTGTGGAAGAGCAGCGTAATGATTTTTATTCTTTTCCAATTTTAATTCAATAATTATTTTATTCATACTTTTTACAATACTATTATTATAAGTTTTAATACCTATATATTTATTCTTATCTATTTTATTTTTTCTACATACTATACCATTATTTTTGTTAATTTTTTCTTCTGATTTTCTTATACTTTCTTCTATAACTTTTTCTGGATATTCATTATCTCTAAACTCTTTAATTATCAATTTTACCTGCTTATTATAATCTTTTTCATTTAAGCAATAATGCCAAGACTTTGTATATTCTTGAATTTATACTACTTATTTTATATTTAACGTCTATATTCAAATTCCAATTACTGATATTACTATCAATATTAGTTTTTTTATATACAGATATCTCTATCCTGCATTCATTATTTTTATATGACTTCTTTAACAAAATATCTAAATATGATGACTTATTCTCATTTTCTTTTTCTAATGTGAATTTTATCTTTTTATCTAACTTATTAATCTTTTCAAGATACATATCTATTTGTCTTTGACTCTTATTAAAAATTAATAAGAAATCATCAACATACCTTTTCATAAAAATTGGACCATTATTATTATTAATCATTAATACTTCCATATTCTCCATGTATATATTACTACGTATCCCACTTAATGCCCCTCCTATTAGTAATCCCTTCTTTTGTTTATAATATTCTCCATTAAACTCAAATGTAATCTTCTTACAATTAATTCTCATTATTTCTCTCAATTTCTCTATTGGTCTTTTAATTTTTTTATATTCATCATTTTTATATCTTTTTATTACTAACTCTAATGCTTCTTCCACATTTATATTCATATACATTGACACAATATCTATTTTTGCCATAGTCAACTTGTAATTACTATATTCATTTATTTTATCTTTAATTTCTTTTATACTACTTCTATCATTAATATGTTTTTTAAAAATATAATTTGATATCCATTTAGATATTCTATCAAAATATGAGTTTGCACCATTTACAATTGTCCTAGAGGCACCCCTTCTTTAAATATTTTTGGTGCTTCATATATTCTTGCCTGCCACAATCTTTATTTCCCAAAAATGCAAATATTTTTCTATCTATTAATCCATTATTATATAACCCTTTTATTAACGCATAAATCTTCCCATTTTTTAATTTAGTATCATCTTTCTTTATTTATGTTGAAGAAAATAACGCTAGAGGGAGGTATTAAGCATGTATAAAAATTTTGAAAATTTTGTCACTTGGGTTTTTAGAAATAGGATTGTAAAGACATAATTTTGTAATTTGTAATGTGGAAAAAGTTAATAGTTAATTATAAAATATTTAATAAAAATAAGAAAAAGTTAGAAGTTGATAAAAAATATAAGTAAAAAGACAATAATATGTATTAAATAGTAGAATAAAAAAATAAAGTTTTTTAGAATTAAAATTATAATAAATAATTTTTAAAAATAAAATAAAGTATTATTTGGTATTAGACCTGCAATGTAGGGGAGATAGGAGACCTTTTCACATCCACAATAAATGTGTAATCTTGCTCTGACGTCAAATTGAAAGGAAATAATCCCTGCCATGCTATTCAATCTATATACTTATCTTTATCAATGGGTCTTTTTTTTTTTTTGTAATATTTCAACATTTTCAGTTATTGTCCAGATTTCTTTCTGAAAACAGGTTAAATATTTAATAAAAGCCTTTTAATAATTTATATTTCTTTTTGTGTATTTTTTTTTTTTTTTTGTTTTCTTTCTTTAAAAAGAAAATATGTTTATTAGCATTTCTGTGAGGAATCCTGGAATGCTCAGTGTAATCACATGTTCTATAAAATTCCATTTTGGGGAGAAATTTTCCAATTCAAATCTCCATTTTATGTGTGTCGGAAGTAAATACCAAATTTGTAGTTTCAACGTGACAATTCCTGTTATATATTACACAATAAGTAGCATATGTGTATATTATGTGTTTTTGTAAATAATATTTAAAAAAATTATAATTTATTGATTGTTTTGTGCGTATTTAAAGCAATATTCTTTTGCATGATGGTGTCATTTATTTAAGATCACAAATCAATTTTTTTGGGGTTTAAAATATTGTTTTTAATATCGATTTATATATTGTTATACATTTTAAAGTTGTTGCTATGAAAGTCATATAAATTTGTTTTAAAGTGCTGTTTATAATATTTTTTATACTTTAAAAATCGGTCTTTTTAATATCCATTTGTTCCTCAAAATTGTTTTAAAATCGTCTTTTTACTATCCATTTGTTTCTCAAAATTTATTTTAAAATGCTGTTTTTAGTATTATTTTTTATATTTTTAGTTATTTTTATTAGTCTTGCAACATGGAGCATATATTAGGCTTGCTGCGCCTTTTCACATTCATATCAACCTGATGATAACTTTGTAAATCTTGCAAAAATATCAAGTACAAGATCCATATACATGTTACTATTTTTTTTTTTGCAAATTTTGCGAGAAGTATAGTATACAAGATCTTGGTATACATTATTTTGGTCAGATAACAAGATTACAAAGTTATCAGCGGTATTATACAAATGTGAAAAGGTACAGTAAGTCTAACACATGCTCCATGTTGCAATCTAATACCAGAGTGGCTATAAAATACATGTGAATAGAATTAATTAAAAGTAAAATAATAAAATGAGAAATGATTATTTATAATGGTGAGATTAAAATGCATGTTTAATTTGTGTATTTCTTGATGGCGTTATGTGTAAAATCACATAAAAATGCCGTTTAAGCAGCCACAAGACATATATTATGTCTAATACACACTGTACATTGTATTAGACATTGCACATAAATATTACGACCTGCTTTGTGCTTCACAAGTAACTTTATGCGAATTCTCACACATAAACTTTTTCTCCCATCTTATGTGATGGTGTGTATATGTCAACTGTTTTAAATTTTTTTTTTTTTTTTTGCTAAATGGACATCATGTAATTTGACTAAAATGCAATTGTCACAAAGTTCAATTCATCCTGAAGACAAATTTGAAGGTGACAAAAGTAGTTCGAATGTAGGAATGAATCGAATTCTGAGAAGGTCACATATCAAGTAACGTCTTGTCAAGGCAAATAAAATGGCGCATTTTAGCAAACAATTCGTCTGCTTGAAAGATTTGCTGTCAACAGAATTCAAAGCTGTAGCATTTCTGCAAGTGAAAAATGTTCTAATAAATGAGAAGACTTGCATTTGTGGATTGTCGATGGAGAGTTTATAATACAAATACAGTAAGTCAGTTCAGATGTTTGTCACGTTCGTGCGATCGAAGGTGTTCTGTTAACAATGGGAGTTGGTTTGACGGCTTGAAAACAGAGATGACTGTTAGACCCAATCCACAGCTGCAGCTTCTTTAGAAACTTGTAAAAATGTTTTTTTTTTTTGCTTTTTTTTTTTTTGGTTGTTGTTGTCGTTCCGATTTCACTTGAAATATGTTTCGTATTTTGATTAATAAAAAAAAAAACACTTTTCATTGCTGTTTTTGTGTTTAGATGTGTGTGTTTGTATTATGAAAACCATTATTTTTTCTTAACGGTTAAAGGATTCATACGAAATAATGATTTAAAAAGATTAACTAAACATAAGACAACAAACATTTGATTTCGTGTTTTGATTAATAAAAAAGCAAAACAATTTTCAAAAAGCAAAACAGTTTTTATTTGCTCTTTTTCTGTTTATATGTGTGTGCATGTTAGGATTTTAAAAAAAAGGTTGACAATGTTTATAAAAAAAAAAAATTTGAACCAAAAATTAACCGTAACAACATCAAAAAAAAAAAAAAGACCAAAAACAATTAAACTACCATATCAAATTAAAGCAGGCCCTGGAATGTTACATTTTATATGTGTGTCTATATTATTAAAAAAGTGAAAAAAGGTTGACAAAAAAAAAAAATAGTTGACCAAAAACTAACCGTAACAACATAAAAAAAAAAAGACCAACCAATTAAACTACCTAATCAAAATAAAGCGGGGCCCTGTAAAGTTACATTTGATGTGTGTCTGTATTATAAAAAAAATATAAAAAGGTTGACAATGTTTATAAAAAAAAAAAAAAGTTGACCAAAAAATAACTGTAACAACATCACAAAAAAAAAGATTAAAAAAAAAAAATACGTAGTAAAATTAATGTTACATTTTGTGTGATTTTGCATAGAAACAATGCCATCAAGCAGTGCGCACATCTAAAGGATTATTAATTATGTACATGAATATGTGTATAAAATGTACTAATTGTATAATTATTTATTTGGATTTTAGCTCTGATGATGATTGCAGAACTGTTAGAATAAAGTTTTGATATAAAAAACAGTTTCGTTAAAGTATTTTAGAATGTTGTAAATGGTATGATATGTAAAAGCAGAAATCAATACATAAGGAAAGGAAGAAGAAGAAAATTATGTACAAATTGCAAATAATGCTTTAGTTCTTCAGGAAATATTGCAAGTGTTATCAGATGAAAGTAATAAAATAGGATTAATGATAAAAGCTACAAAGATTAAAATAATATTCAATGCATTTTTTCAGAAGAAGAAAATAAAGATTGATAATGATAAATTAGAAGTTAACAACTTCAAATCCTTAGAGTATTAATACAGATGGAAACATAATGGCTGAGATTAATCACATAATTAAGTTTGGGAGGAATGCTTTTGGTAGAAATAATTTAATATTAAAAGAAAATATGCCTTGTTTGAAAAGGATTTTTTTTTTTTTAAGCATATGCCTTGCCAATTCTTCTTTCTGACTTGGACACTTAACAGAAGAACAATAGAGAGATTATTCAGTAAAGTATGGAGAGATATATGTTGGAAATAAAAAGAATGGATTGAAAATAAATATTTTTGTGAGTGAATAAGCAGGTGTCAATGATACATTATTGAAAGAATTAAGAGATTGAAATTAGAACTTTAATTATATGTTATACTATTTTCATAATCTAATATTATTAAATATTGAATATTTTTAGAAAAAGGGTTTTTAATTTTATTTAAATTTTCCAAATACATCAACTGTTAGTAATAATACATAAGTTACTATATAATATACCCTTTCAAATGGTATTCTTCTTCTCACTTCTTCAAGTGTTGTTGGCCTGACTAATGACAGTACTAGCATGGGAATCAAATCTTGATTTTTAGCTTCCTGAATCTGAAATTTAAGCTAACGCTCTAACCAACCGAGCTATTCTTTTAAAGGCAACAGTTGCCCTATTGAAAAGCAATTGAAAGAGACAAATTGGTAATTAAAAAAGGGAAAAACAACATATCTAAAATAACAGACAATACATGCCTATGAACATATGTTTGATTGAGAAAATACAAAAATATTGACGAGGAAAACATACAAAGAATAAAATACAAAGAAATTTATATGAAATTATTCACAAAGCTAAAGGTCCAGGTTTGATTACTATGCTAGTTACTGTGACTGGTCAGACCATAAACACCAACATCTGGGGAAGATAGGAGAATACTACTTGAAATGTTATATTATATACTAACCTGTGTGCTATTACTAACAATTGAATGTATTTTGAAAGTTGAAATAAAGATTAAACATTTTTAGCAAGACATTCAACATTTAATATTAGATGATGGAAATAATCCAACATATAATTAAAACTAAAATGCCATCATCACAAACCATTAATAAACACTGAAATAGATCTGGGCTGGCTATATTTCTAAAAGAAGTGACAGCAGAGGGTGAGATGAAGTTTCAATTACATTCCAAGAGACTATAAAAAATAGAGAAAGAGAAACACATAGATGAATGATTGAAATGAAAGTTTCCTAGTGTGGTGTAGAAAAGGAATGCTATAGAGTTGAGAAACTTGATTAAACTTAGAGATACCATCCTGCATTAAAGCAATAATGATTGGAAATGATCCATATTATATATAAATGTATACATAGAGAAAGAAAACTAGTGACGTGTATAAGTAGTTATAGTGATGCACATAGATAGTTCATTAGACATTTATTTTATAAATATATTTTTAGCAAGTGACTTAAAAGTTTTTAAATTTATTAATCATTATTATTAATAAATAATATTTTAGTGTGGAACTTTAATTTGAATAAAGATCCAATATAAATATACTTCTTTCCACGCCCTTATGACAATCTTTCATTTTTTTTTAACTTTCACCTCATTATGCTCACACACATAATTTTGTATTTCTAGAAAGCAGAATTAATGCTCTTACATTTCAAACGTATTAATCCATTTGTTTATAAGTGCTTAGCAATAATTAGAAAACAAATACTTCTACCTCTTTCTTGCTTACCATAAGAATATGGACAATATGCATTTAAATAATCACAAACAAAGGCAAAATTTAAATTATTCTAGATAATTTAAATTATTTAAAACTCTGATTGTACAGTCTGAATTTACACTATAAAGGCATAGTAAACAATTACTTCTGTCAGCATTTTTGTGTGTGTATATATAAAATACATGAATGATGATTGTATATATATTGTTCCAGGCACGTTTGATGTGGCCAAGCACAAGATAATGTTAAACAAATTAATGGCCAAAAATACGTAAAAAGCCATTAAATGGGGGGATATACGATTTATATAATCAAACTTATTATAAAAAGAGAGCACTGTGGCTATAACTTAAACTCACACACATATATGATTAAAGCCAATATTTAAAGGCTTAGAAATATATATGTGTAATTTTGATTTTTTTTTTTTTTTTTTAAAAAAAGAAAAAGAAACACCAAAGTGTATTTACAATTTTAAAAATTTTTGTTTGTTAAAGAAACGGTGTTTATTTAACAAATTGTTATTCTGTATTTATATTTTTGAATGTTTACAACCAATGTAAAAAGGAAAATTTGAAATATTATTATTTAAAAATAAGTTAAAAAATAATTTCAAAATTGGGGTTTTTTTTTTCATATGTCATAGCATCGGTCAGGAGGCGAACCCACAATCGTCTGCAACCAACTATTTTCTTGCAAGGCTGCTGTGATGACCTCTCTGCTAACAACGCTTGGGTTTTAATGGTTGTTTTTCTCTTCAGTTGCATTTGAGCAAGAGAGGAGAGTCATTGTCTTAAATTTAAGAAAAGCCTAAAGGCATTCTGATTTCCTGTCCATTCTAAAATAATTTCAACTGGATAAAAAGAACTTGAAGATAATGCAGGAGAGAGGAATGTCCAACCTAAGTGAAATTTTTTTTAAAAAAAACTTCGATTGTAATAATGTAATTACTAAAAAAAAAAAAAAAATGAAAAAGATGTTATCATTTATTAAAATTTTCAGTAGTGATATTGTAATCTGAATGGAGATATAAAAAAAAAAAAAACTAATTGGAAATAAAATTCTTGAAAGCACTTAGGTGATTGCATTGGAATGTTTCATGAATCATCTAAACCAATTAGAAAAACAAAAAAAGATTTAATTAATTGATTTTTCTTTCTTGGAGGGGATACCTGAATTGAGGGGGTATTGAAGAGAGATATATATCTGTTCTGAAGTTGCGAGAAAGCAGTTCATTTTTGCTTTTCAAAGACAAATCTTATTAGGAGCCTAAGTCTAATTTTATTGTTAAGCTAATGCTGTTAATGGAACCATGTGAAGTCTTGCAACCTTTTGAGCAAGCATGCTGATTCTGATTCACCCTAATCTGTGGCATTTACTCTAATTAAAAATTGATTCAGTCATTCTGAACCAACGGACACTAATTCATGCAGTCATTCAAATAACCATTCGAGCAGTTAACCAGTGAGTAGTCAACGATTTCAACATCAAACAATTAAGTGGTGTAGAGTAACGTCAGTTATCTAGCCAACTATTGGAAAGCTAAATGATGGGTAGATGATTATTCCACCATATACTCAGTTGATGCTAATGAAAGTTTAATTGCATCACGCCAGTGAAGCCCGTAACTAACCTAGAATTCGTAAAACAAGAAAAGACTGTTTATAGTGTATAATATCTGTTGTCCAGCCTAAAGATGCAAATCAAGCACTTTCCTGTATGTAGAATGATTTTGGGGTAGAAGCCCACTTCAGCGCGTCCGTCCACCTCCGCTCCTGCCGTAAAAAGAATGTAAACACCGAGATTCAAACACCAAGCGATGATGGTGACTTTCATGAACTCATGCTGCAATCAAGTCCAGCCCTTGCCGCAGTAGATGAATAGATATATAGCCCACTCAAAACCCATAGAAAGATGAAGCTTATAGACTTTATCGGGTCCACTATTTTTTTGGGGGGTTATTTTATTTTAAATTTAATACACATCTCGTACACGAACACACCTTTAATGTAACTTGTTAATTTTTTCTTGTTTGCTTAATGCACGTGTGTGAGTTTATAATCCACAGATCATTATCTCTCACGTATTAGCTATTTAATCCATTTTTCTTATTAAGAAATAAATTTTCTTTTATTTAGTCTAATTATTGCTTTTTCAAGTATTTCTTTATAATTATAGTTTTGTTTTAGTAAAATGATTTATGTAGTGTGCAATATTCATTTGTATATTTAATAAATCTGGTGGTGTTAATTTTGTATTCATATTATAAATGGTAGGGGCTACTGGGCTAATAAAAGATTTATATTATTATTCTAAAGTGACTACTGCCATATATTTTTTATTCTCTTTGTCATTTACTTTCTCTAACCATACTATTAATTAATTGTGTGAGTTTTCCGATCCCCATTCTTTTAACTGAGAATAGAGTACGCTGAGCTAACAAATGGGACATCATCTTACCGGGTCTTAAATCTTTATTTATCACTAGGATACTTATTTATTAGTTTTGTTTGAACAATTATTTATATTCATATATGCTCAATGATATTTGAACTTGCATATCCTTTCAGGAGGAGAATTAATTTTTCTTCTGGGAGTGGTTTAGAGTCATCCCCAAAGATATATAAGAATCAATCTTTTTATAAGTATCTTTTGTGTCCATAATAATATTATGGTAAAGCATTTAAATTTCTTCTTATTCCGGCATGTCGCCATATTTCCTTTCATGTTCGATTTGTGCGCATGCTTATATTAACGGAATAAGCGGTTGACCGGTACAATATATAGGTTATAGTGATGTGAATTCAGGAAATCGATGATTAATCATAGATAATTGTAAGAATTAAAAGTTCCTATATTGAAGCTCGATCTGCACTTTTATTTCCAGAAATATACTGAGCAATTATCTATTTGATGAATAAATAGTTAAGTTAATATAAGTAGATGGCTTATATAAAGAGATTTATAACATCTCTATACTGAAATGCATGTTAATTCTTTAGAAAGGAAAACGAATAAAAGTCAGAGTGATGAAGATGACAATATTAGATAGATTTTAATCAAAATAAAAAAATAAAAATAAGAAATGGGTAGCTTTGAAACAATAAGTCATTCATATGATTATATAGAAAGAAGAGCCAAATATTTATCATCAAAAGGCTGAGAGACCCATTGACTACTTTCTTTTTATCTTTTGTTTTATTATATGAACTATGTTTACTTTCTATGTATATTTGCATATATCAACATTATTCATATTCACCTATACTTTGATTCTATCCTATGATCATTTTCAAGGAATAAACCTTGAAAATGACATGATTTATTACTTTATATATATATGAAAAATGACTACAGAAAGGTATTTTCTTTGTTAATTGAAAGAAGACCCTTCTTTTGATTCCTCTTTGAGATCTTAAAGGAACCAAGCAGGGCAAATGTCTAATGTTCACATCATACATTTTTTGTCAATGCAACTGTTATTACTATGTGATTGTTCATATATGCATCAGCCAGTGTGTGAGTTTATTGGTGTTTTGCCTTTGATTTTAAGATCAATAAAATATCATGGTCTTTGTTATTTGTTGCTTGATAGTTCTTAGTTGAAATATGAAGGCAAAATGAATGTGTATAAATAAAACAAAATTATAACTTTTATCCCAATGAGACTAAAATTGCCAGCCAAGGCAGTGGTTAGTAGCTTTAAGGCAGAAGGTTCTAAGAATCTCCTAATTGTGAACCCAGATTGTCATTCATGGAGGAAGAACTGATTGATATTAAATGAGGTATTGTTGAAATTAGAAGAAAATGTAAAAAGACAATTTAAAAAGTGGATATGTACTATACTACAAAGCCAGAAACATTGGAAATGCAAGTGGAATAGGATTCATTATAAATAAAAGATGGAAGAACAACATTGTGGAAATTGATGATATATTAGATAGAGTGACAAAATTAGTTATTCAATTTAATGGAAGATACCAAAATCAGATAATTCAAGTTTATACTCCAACAACTTCTTATTCCTGAAAATATAGAGGATTTTTTTATATGGATGTACAAAAAACTTTTGATTAGACCAAACATCATTTTAAAATTGTCACAAAGTCTTCAATGCTAGAATTGCTAAAACAATTGAAAGATGAAAGTCCTGCAGGTAAATTTGCCTATGGTGATAGTAATGAAGGAGGACTTACATTTGTGGAGTTCACAGAAAAAGAAAAACTTTATATTACAAATTCATGCTAAATGGAAATAGATTTGGAAGCATCCAAAAAAAAATTGACAGACTTGAATTATTCTTTGCCATATTTAACACACAAAGTGATCATTGATTCATTACAAAACTAGAATGACAAAAATTATTAAGGAAAATAGTATTTACATTTGATATTTATATCCTTTAGGAATATTCCATCGAATTTAAATTGGAACTTGTAAACGTTTTATACTAACAGATTTTGACGATAATTCAGACTTGAATGGAATCAATAAGAAGATAACTGATATATTATTAACAACTTTAACAAAAATACTGGTACAAAAAGCAGAAAATTGACCAGTAAAATTTTTGTTAAGATGACAATTTATGAAGAAAAGAAAGAATATGAAAATATATAAAAGTCGTCCATTAAGAGGGCTTGAGTATCTAGGATTTTATGAAATCGTATGAAAAAGAGTTAATAATGTTATAAGAAAATATAATTATGAAGTGTAAAATAATATTTCAGTATTGGTAGGAAACTTATTTATGCAGTAAGAAGAAAAGATGGAACTATTACTAAAAAGAGAGATGACATTATGAAATGTTGTGGAAGAGTTTTATAAAAAATGATATAACAATGTAGAACAAGAAAATGTATTTATTGCAATTAATATCTTCTGAATTTTTCAGGATTTTAAATGAAAAAATGAGACAATAATTCAATCTATGAAAAAAGGAAAAACTCCAGATAATGATGGAATTATAATTGATATTTCAAAAGAAGCAAGTAAACAAAATTGTTGGTAAAGTTGTTCAAAATGTATAAATGATAAAGATATATCAGATGATTGGCAGAATGAAGTACTAATATTAATATTTAAAAAAGATGATAAAGAAAATATCAAAAATTATCATTTTTTTAAATAAAATTTCTGCCAACATAATTATAATTTGTTTATAGTGAACTTTAGCACAATAAATCACATCCAGGTACTGAGAGAAGTTATAGAAAAAAAACCAATGAATATGAGTTGCCATTATGCTTTGGATTTGTAGATTATTAAAAGACTTTTGATTCCATAAGCATTTCTTCAGTGATTAAAGCATTGGATCATCAATGTATAGTTGCCAGAATATTGCCATATTCTGAAAAAGATTTATCAAAGTGTAACAGCAATGACTAAATTCCATAAAGATGTTAGGAAGATTAGCATTGAGAAGAGCATATGACAGGGTGATACCATATTTCCAAAACTTTTTACAACATGTTTGCAATGGAGAATATTTAAGTCCTTTAGATTTTGCAGATATAATTGTTTTTGAAAATAATACTTCAGTTCTTCAAGAAATATTGCAAGAGCTATCAAATGGACTACAGGTAAATGCTAAAATATTAATGTTCGATGGATTTTTTTTAAAGAAGGAAATGAAGATTGATACTGATAAATTAGAAGAAGCTAGCAACCACAATTAATACAGATGGAAACATAAATTTGGATAGAGTGCTATTGATTGAAATAACTTAATATTAAAAGGAATTATACCTTTGCTTAAAAATAAATATTTTTTATTAAATATGTGTTACCAGTTCTTACTTATGCATCTGAGATTGGACTTCAGACCACTCATTGAAGTATGGAAAGATGTATGTTAGGAGTATCAAGAAGGGATCGAAAATGAAATACATGGATGAGAGAACAAATAATTTACTGGTATATTGAAAGAATTAAGAGATGGAAGTGGAGCTTGGTTGAACTTATTGCTAGAAGAAATGATGAGGGGGCAGTTGAAATCTTAAACTGTATTCCAAGAGATTATAACAGATTTAGAAAGAGATGGATGGATGAAGTAAGGAAGTGTGCTGGGCTTGTGTGGAGAAGAGAAACTGATTGATAATAATGTACTAAACTGACAAGTGCTGCTGTTAAATATTTGTAACCAATCAAATCTTTCAGATTTACAATCCACTTCTCTACCTATAGAAAATTTTGAGCTATTATATGTGCATTTAGGTATTTTAGTTTGAAAGATTTTATCTGAAAGATTTAGCTGCTATGTATGTATATGATTTTAAATGTTGAAATACTATAATGACTTGTGTTAAAAAGTTGGCAAGCAGTAGCAAACAACCACCAATAAAATCAAGTGAGGGTGGGATTTAAGTACGTTGTCATTTGATAATCATTGACCACTCATTCATATTATAGCTAGAAAAGGGTAGGAAGATGATATTCTTTTATCATGTACATGTATGTAATATTTTCTAAGGCTGTAACCTCAAGAATATGCGTGTAAAAATGCGATATTAGAGACCTGTACAGGTCTTAACCACAAGCTTACGCTTTATGTATATTACATTTTTTAGGTGTTTAAATCAGTGCACTTATTGTAAGACCAAGCATGCTCGTGGAGAGCTTGGGAGTTACCCTATTGAACAACTTGTTGAAAGATGTGTACAATCTTTTCAAGGTAAGGATATTTTATAAGATTATATTTTATTTATAAGTATTCATTTTGATTAATCCATTCTGCAGATTCTATATTTGTCTTGATTTTACAAATTTTATTATTTTAACTTAAAATAAATATCTTTAAAAAAGATTTACTTTAATTATAAAGTGAAGTTGATTATTTTATTGATAATAAAAAAGTAAAAAAAAATGTATACGATCCAAACTGACAGAATGATTGCACTGTTATTTGAATATTTTCAGTATAATAACTTTGTGAAATCCAATGATGTTCAGTCAGTTATTATTTGGTGTAATAATTAATTTGTAATTATCCAACATTAATCTCTTTTCATATACTAATGAAATACTCCAAAAAATTTGAGCAAAATCAAGTCACTATGAAAAGATATAAAGATATATACAATATTTCTCCCCAGAATCTTAGTGCAGGGAACTATGTCATTAACCGGATGAATAGAAAATATAATTAATTTGAAAAGAATATTTATCTTCACCTTACTTTAATGTTATACTATTTTAAACTTAAGTTATCAATGGATATTGTATACCCATCTCCAACCAACTAGTTTCTTTTTTCTTTGTCTGTGAAAATTCGATTCAAAACAGAAACTAATGCACAAATGGAGTGAGATTCACCACAAAGATTGATGGAATATTAGATTAGAATGGCAAGATTGATTACTCAATTCAATAGAACATATCAAATACAAATAATGCACATTTATACTCCAATAAATTCTCACTTTGATTTAAGATTGTAGGATTTTTATACAGATATAGAGATTTCTTTTGATTAGACCAAATAACATTTTAAAATAGTCATTGAAGATTATAATACTAGAATTGGGAAATATGCAAAAAAGTAATAGATTTGGAGGCATCCAAATAATGGTAACAGAGTGGCATTGTATTTGAATTAATAGAAAACAAGTATTTCAAGATTATAATGTTCTTAATACATTCAACATAGGAAATGAATATTGATGAATGAGATATAAAGTAGATGCTAAAACAAAGCTGGAGAGACAAAAGAGAAAGTCAATATTAATATTTGCAAGTCATTTTAAAACACTAACAGATTTTGAGTCTATAAAAAGATTACTGATAGTCTATGAAGGGCAGTTATACGAACAAATGATATAAAAAAGCAGCAATTACCACCTAACATTTGAAGTAAGATTGAGCAGTAATATGAAGAAAATGAAAGTAGTTTTAAAATGATCAATTGCAAAGAAAAGATATTAATAGTGTTATAAAAAAATATAAAAGAATATAAACTTTTAAAATATAAGTTGCTTTAGCAATAAGAAAGAATGGAACCATTATACTAAAAAGAGGGATGACATCATGACATAAGGAAAAGAATTTTACCAAAAGCAAGAAAGCAAACAGCCCTTTTGAAAAGCCAAGTATTTAAAATAAAGAAGTGAAACATGCAATTAAGTCTATGAAGATTGGAAAAACTCCAAAGAATTTATAGAATTATTATCAGTATAATCAATTGGAAGAATTGTAGTAGTGATAGTAGCATTGAAAAAAAAAGAGGTCTGTCTGTTTTTTCTCACTTTTCGTAAAAATAAACTTGTCAAAACACTAATTTGGATTCTAAGCAACAAAAAGTTCAAATTAGATTTTGCAGCTGCCTTGCAAGCAAGTAGTTGGTTGCAGACGGTTGTGGGTTCACCTCCCGGCATGCTATGACATACGAAAAAAAAAAAAAAAGTTGTTGTGATGTAATACATTAGATCCAGATATTAAAAGAAATTTTAAAAAAAATCAGAGAATTTGAATTGGCATTTTGATTGGACAATATAAAAAAGCATTTGATTTTATAGGCATTTTCATGATAATTAAAACTTTTGGAGCATCAACATATAGACTTGGAATATAGTTTGAAGACTCAGAATGCAATAGTAGGAATTCAACTACTTGATGACACTATAATTTATAATGTTAAAAAGGTGACTTTTGGGTGCATTTTTCTGGAAAGTGTTTTGTAGATTAAAATAAGCAAAAGGAATAAAATAAATTGACATTATTTAAGGCATTTAGATGGTGTTAATGATAGGGTTACTTTTTCAAATTACACTTCAGAATCTTAGTAAATGTGAAAAGAGCTAACAGATGAAAACAAGAAAATAAAACCAAAAATATATGCTAAAAGAATAAATTAATAAATTAGAAGTTAACAGCCATAAATATCTTGATAAGATAATAAATAGTGAAAACCTAATGAATGAAATTAATCATAGAGTTAAATTTATATGGAATATTTTTTTGTAGAAATAATGTAATAATATAAAGAAATATGCTTATAGATTTGAAAAGAAAATTTTTAACAAAATGTCTTTTACCTATGCTTCTTTATAGCTGAGACTTGGATGAAAAGCTTAAGATCACCCAACGATATATGGAAAGATAAGTTAATGGGGTCAAAGGAATTAAAAGTGAAATTCGAGGGTGAGAGAAAAAACAGTTTCATTGACATCATTGGAAGAATAAGAGGCTACAATAGGGCTAGTTTTAGGCAAATTTTTATAAAAAATAGTTGAATTCTTAGACTGGACCCAAGAGATCAGGTGTGCTGCAGTAATTTAGAGATTGGAAAAACTGGATTAAACTTTGAGAGATATAGTAGAAATGAAGGAATGACTCATGGCTTCAACAGGACTGAAACAAATAATCTCATTGTTTACAATTTTAAGAATTCTATTTCAGCTAAACAGACTTGAAAAGAATGGTCCAAAATTTGTTATCTAGCATAACAATGCTAAATCATTTATAATATTATTCCATAATTATAAAGTCGGTATCAATATATTTGATATTTTGAATCAACATGTTCCCATAATGACAAGTCATCATTCCTCCTTAAAGGAGGTCTGGCATATATGGATATCCTTAACATGTTAGCCATCAAGAATATGGATAGCCTAACTCAGGGATCAATAACCTTTTTAAAATGGAAGGTCACATTCATTCTCAGAAATAGTGAAAAGGCCACACCAATCCGACTGACTCCTGCTTGGTTCTAAAAAAGTTATTTTTATTTCCGCAGATTTTTTACATACTAAGATGCACATTAAACTACAATTCTTATTGTAATACATCCTCTCTACTTTTTATGTCAAGAAGATAATGTAAATATTATAGATACCTTTCCAAATTGTTATTTAAATGAAAATTTATCATAACTACCTTACACTGTCTCTTTATAAAAAATATGTATTTATATTCTACACATAAAAAAATGGAAAAAATTACTATTTTGAAAGGTTGTAGATAACTAATTTAATGAGACCTTTGTTTTTTACTTGAAAGAAAATGCATCTTAGGTTTTAGATTAGTAAATACATAACTTTAGTTAATCTTCTAAATGTGAAAGATATGAAAAATTAATTCACAACAGTACATAGTTGCAAAGCAAAAAAGCAGATAACAGTCATGTTGATGTATGAATGGGTATTCAACTGCATTTTTCCATATTTCTACGAGGTCTTTTTTTGGTAAATTCCCTAAGTCAATCAGTTTCATTTGTAGTTCATTGGTGCTTTCAAAATATCAATCAAATGGGTTTCTATGCTAATTTTGTTCCAAGAGTATGTTCTTCGGAATCAGAAAATCTTTTATTATACTCGTGGCTTAATGAATCCAGGACAGCTATGTAATCTTCAAATGTTTTAAATATATGTTTCTGTTCATTTAATGTCTTTGTTAACTGTGATAAATGTTTTTGGAAATTTTCATTTTAGAGAAAAGACTTATGAAAAATATTAACTTTTTGAAATGCCTGGATTTTTTACCACATATCATATATATGTTTTGTTTTACCCTGCAAAGAATATTTAAATCATTTTGCTTTACCATAATATCACACAAAAACACAGCATTTCTACAGAATTCATTATTTAATAATTCACATTCTTGTTGTTCTTGCAAAGTTAAAATTTTTATTAAAATTTGTTCTTTTGATAATCAGTGCACTTTAGAGTAATATGTCAAGTTGACCCTTTATGTATCATTATCTGACATACGCACGTTTCAAAAATTCACAATATCATATTGGATTAGCTCCATTAAGTTAACAATTGCACGAGTTCTTTTTTTAAAATATTACAAGTAGAGGATTTAGCACAAAAACTTTGTTGGTTCAATATATAGTGGAACCAAATTAACTTTTCTAAATTTAAATTTTCTTTGTTTAACAATGGTTCTTGTTTTATGACATATTTCTTTAAAGTTGTTAAAAATATCAACTTTTCGAGTCCTCCCAGTAAGTATGCCCAAAGCATAAAATTCCTCCTAAGTACGAAAATAGCCTGAATAATACAAAAACTCTGTCAGATAATGAAAATTATTCTTCACGTATAAAGCGTGATAAACAGAGTAGCCAAAATTCAAAAAACATTAATCACAAAAAACAATTCGCTTGACAAATCAATTGTTCAGTTGTAATATGTCACCATGATTCTGGTATACAGTACCAAAAGTGCTTGACAAATTGCTTTTTGTGATGAATGTTTTTTGAATTTTACCTACTCTGTTTATCACGCTTTATACGTGAAGATTAGTTATAGCATGAATAAAATATAATATTTGAGCTGAATCAGTTTTATCAGTGGATTCATCTAATGCTATTAAAAAGTGTCCTTCTTTTTTTGAATTATTGTGCAAAGTTGTACTATTACATTCTGAGCTAATTCATGTTGTCTAACACTTGTAATTTTTCTTGAGTGAGGTAATTATTTGGATTTGTCAAGTTTTCTAATCTAAATATTTCACTACTTTGGCAATATATTCTTTTATCATTTTTACAACCCTAAATGGCTTGCCTCTTTTTTTTAAGTACATCCTTTATTTTGTACATAATATCAGTCACATCAGTTCTTTGCTTATTAAAAGCATTGGAAGCTTTTTCCTGGTGGTGCTTTTCTTTCTTCACCTTTTGAAGTGCAGTTTTACAGGCTTTTCTTATTAGTGGTTCTTATAGAATACATAATGTTGATTTGCATTGTAGTTTTTTAAATGTTATTATTTCAGTATTTCATAGAAATTAAAAAAGTATATAGCTTTCAATTTTCATTAAATGTTTTCTATTCTTCACTCTACTTTATTTAAATTTTTTTAGATATGATGAATAATGTGCAATTTGCTAACTAAATTTAATATTTTTGACTTAAAGCTGAATTTTTTTATATATCATTATTATTTCATTCGATTAAAGAAGTTTTAAGCCCTCTGATGAAAAATTTGTCAATTAATTGAATAGAAAACATAAAATAACAAAACAAATTCCTAAATAGGAATAAAATATCGAGCAGACAAGAAAAACGATCATTAAAAAAAAAAACAAATAAAAAGGCAGCTATGTCCAAAAAATAATGTTTTTATTCCATGAAATAGAAATGAAATATGAACACCCAAGTCTTGCAATGAAAATATTGCAGCCAGTCATGAGAGTGTATAGGTTTCAAACTAAGTTTAACATTTAAATATTATGAAAGTTTGAGCTGATGTACTATTTTGAATTAATATATATCAGAAATTTGAAGACATATTTAAAAACAGTGGTGGAGATCAAACTGATGGTATAAGAGGCCCATTTTCACTTTCTTTTAAGATCTGCCCTGAATGCTCTTTGATAAAATTTTGAGTAATTTTTATAATGGGAAATGATTATTAGATGTTATAAAAATTCATATTTAAAACCTTTAATGAACAAAACAAAAAGCCGAGGAAACAAACTTCAGACAGAAATATATATGGTCGCACAGAAACTTTCAGAAGGCCATAAGTTCCCTATTCCTGGCCTAATTTATAGTGGTTTTTTTATTTTCAAATTGTGTTTTAATAGTATAAATATGTATGAAATGGATTTCCTTGTAGTATTTTTTAGGAGTAAAGTTTATTCTGTAATATTCTTTTTTTATGATCACAGATTCTAGCCATCGGATAAGAAATGCAGTGTAAAATAATTATGATGAATCTTTATTACTTTTAAGTTTATTTGTCAACTTCAGCATTATGTTGATTTCATCCAGGAAGAACATCAAGCTAATATTTAGGATCTTATTTTCAGTCTGTAAAAACAAAATAAGAGCACCATTTTTTGGGTTTTAGTTTATTTGTATGGTATGGTATCAATTTTTCTTTTTACTGCCAACATAGTGAGGTAAAAGCTATGATTTTAGAGTGTTTGTAGTCCACAGAACTTTTATATCCTGCAATTGAATTATCTAATCTTATCCAATACATCATCATGTAAGATGTTTTTGAACAAAATGCAAAAGATCAAGGATTAAATGTGTCCAGTAGTCATGTTCAAGTAAAATGTACTCCGTTATAAATGCAAAAAATAAAAAATATTTCGTTGTCATATAATAATTAATCTATAATGGTCACTTAGTAGTTTCAAGTAATGGATATTTCTATAATTTTAAGTAATGAATTTTGTCAATACATTTTACAGAAGAGCTGTTGAACTAAAAATCTTGGCTAAATTAAAACTATTGGAGACAGGTTTTCATGACATAACAGCTGAAAACTTTTTAAGAGTTGAAAATTTTAATTAATTAAATTTTTATATAAATGTTGCATAAAATTTATTTCCAATATTATTTATTTTTGATTTATTTTATTAATTGTTTTTTAAATAATGAAACTTGTATACTAAAATATAATTTTATTTTTTCTACTAATAATATAAGTTTAAAAAAATAAATAGATATGAAAATGGATAAAGGAATACTGGATATAAATTTTCAGTAGTAGTGAGTTACGTCCAATGTGGCCGCTTGATGGCATTGTTTCTCTGCAAAAGCACAGAAATATGCCATTTACGTGGCCCAACTTACAGCCTATAGAACATTTCTGTTCATATTAACCGTTAGCAGGCTTAGATGGCATTGCACACTGTGCTTTGCATCACTATGGAAATAGCGCAAACTTCACAGATCGCTACTATAGGATGTGTGGGTGTATGGAATTCAACTGGCCATAAGTGTTTTTATGTGCATTGGAAGTAATGATATTACACCATACCTGATTTACTATTACATACTAATAATTGTAAGCCCGTCATGCATTTCTCTACACATTTTGGAAGGTGAAAACAATTGCAAAAGGGTATGTCCCAGAACCATTTCACATAAGTCACGCGAAAAGGCATGTTTGTGGGAGAATAGCTATAAGAGTAATGAAATGGCTGTCCTTGTACGTTGTTTTAAAACCATCCATCATCCCCCCGCATGTTACAGCACTACACACTGAAAGCTTGGTTTTCATCAGAATAAGTGCATGTATTGGTCGATCCTTCGGATCGTCAAAACCATCGGAGACCCGCCCTTGCGCAAATACTTTTAAAAATTGTCAGAGAATAGAAAGCAAAAAATTATTGGACTGGTAATGTTACATTTCATTATTTTTGCAAGCAGCCACATTGGGCGTAAGTCCCAAGAACCAAGGATTTTCTTATCCATGATTTCTCTAACAGTTGATGGCAGTAAGGGTAATAAAAAACTAAAGTTTATTTCTATAAAACATTATGTAAGCTGAGTATCATGTGATGATTTTGGTCTTCTAATATAATTTTTAATTAAAACTTAATCTATACTTGTAAACTATGTTTTGTTATGATTAATGTGCATTTATATTGTATTTGTAAATAATGCTTTAAGAAAATATATATACGTATAAAATTTAAATATTTCAGAAGGTGTTTGTGAAATTTGGTTAACATCTGAAGATACAGGAGCCTATGGGCGAGATATTGGTGTTACATTGCCTCAGTTATTATGGAAGTTAATAGAAACCATACCAGAAAATGCAATGTTAAGGCTAGGAATGACAAATCCTCCTTATATTTTGGAACATTTAGAAGTAATTTTTTTTAAAATTTATTATATTGATTGCTTTATGTAAATTAATATTTTTGTGTGTATTATTAATTTTTTAAAATTAAAAAGTATTTTTTAACAGTAACTAAACATCTTTCCAGTTATTACAAAAATAAATCCTACTTTGAAAAATCTAACAAATGAAAATTTTTCATTGTAAACCATTGCATTTTCTCAAATGGATGGCAATACCCTGCATTGCATTATAATTATATATATATGTTGATACGAAGATTTACACGGGTTGCATATATAAAAGACATATTTTGTGGGTTCATTCGTGTTAAAATATTTTAACACGGATGAACCCGCAAAATATGTCATATATATATATATATATGAAAGGATTCACAGTATATGGAGAAACACATCTTCCTATTATGTCCATAGCTAAGAGTTCAAACTTGGAAACTTTTAAGGAAACAGACAAGTTTCTAGTAAGCAAAGGATTTTCTTCAAGTAATTGTATACCAATTTTTGGTCATTAAATGGGTATCTAACTATCTTTTCAGAAGAAAACAAAGAAGGATAAATTACAAAAGCTCTAGCCAACTGGAAAATGATTTTTTTAATGGGAATTCTCTATTACTCAGTGGAAGTATTGGAGAGGTCTGGGCCCTGCAAGTAGCTAAGATTACTTTTTTTTCTATATATGAAAACCAATCAAATTTACAATTTTTTAATACTCTTCTCATTATGTCTAACGTTATAGGATCATAAACTAATTGGCCAACATAAGAATTCAAAGTAGTTTCTTTCATTATTTGTATATTTCAAATGACAACCGATCTTTGTCAGGTGAGCTAGTGATTCTATATCAGAGTGATAGAGTCTGTCTTTAGGTATCATAAATGTGACTTTGTTTGATTTTAAAATATGAATAAATTCATTTTTATTACACATTTATATATGCTTAAACTGTTGATGGTGTCTATGTAATGTACCACTTCCATGACTTTCTTTTATTTTTCTGTATGCTTCCAATGCTATCATACCTGGCTATTCTGTGATGCTACTCATCCATGACAGTCTTAGGTATCTTCTTCCTATTAACTCACTATTGTAATAGCCTTTTTCATTGCGGCTGCCTGTCTCATTACATATCCAAAGTAGTATAACTTTCTTCACTTTACTATCTCCAATTACTGTTTTTGTGCATCTGGCTTGACCAACCCCCATTCATTAGTTCTTTTAACTGTCCAGTGATTCACAAACATCCTTCAATAACACTTTATTTTAAAATCATCAATCTTTGTCTTAATTTTATTACTTCAAAGATGTCATATATCTTTAGTAGTTCTAGCAGAGATAGAGTCAAAATCAGAAATGATGTCCGATTGCACAGCAGTGAAGTCTGTATTTCTCAAATGCCACCCATGAACTGCAATATACTTATTGATACTACTGTAGAAAATATCCAATAATGCAAATTCAAATAGTATGGACTTTAATGTATTATAGTTATATTTACTAAGGCTGTAAACCTCAGGAATATGCGCATGAAAATGCGAAGGTAGGGACCTCTACAGGTCTTAACCCCAAGCTTATGTCTTGGAAGAAAAGAGAGGAACCCTTCTTTACTTCAACCTACTTTCTATATGAATAGGTGAAGCTGAAGCGGTTAGATCTAAGAGCATGAAACTATTCAATACTTCACTGATTAAGTCCACAATTCCTATTACACATTAATACTCATGAAATCTTTCGATTTACAGCAAGTCAGTTTGTAATTTCATTAGAAATATACTGATTTCATTTTATATGTACATCAAACCACACACAAACTTCTTTATAAATTATCTTGATTTATTATATGAACTATTTTAACATACAAAAATATACTCCAATGTTTCGACTATATTCTTTTATAGTCTTTATCAAGGAACAACTGAAAAATACATAAAAACAATAAATACAAATATTCCATAATACATATAATAAATATCTAAAACTCTTCTAACGAACAATCTTAACTTTTCGTTACATCATATGTATTATGGAATATTTGATTATGTTTTTTTAGTTGTTCCTTAATAAAGACTTTAAAAGAATATAATCGAAAGGCAGTGGAGTATATTTTTGTATGAATAGTTCATATAATAAATAGAGATTTATAAAAACTTTTATGTGTGATTTGTTGTATATGTATTGAAATTAATGGCCTATTTTTAAAATAGAAGACTGTGTTTGTTTGTTATTTATTTTGATTTCATTTTATGAATATTATTTCCAAGTGCTTTAATTGAAACATTTTTTGAAAGGTCACTATGAATTGAAATTCTGTTTATTATAATTTGATTTCCAAATGGCAAGTGTTCTGCATTCATAACCATCTACTTTAAATAAATAAGCAATATAATGATCTGAAATGGATGGAATTAAAGTTGTGGGGGCAAAAAGTTTTATTCCTGTAAATCAAATTATAATAATTTGATGATGATAAATACTGAATAAATGATGAAGACATGCATAAGAGATTACTGCCAATTGAAGAATGCTAATTCAGCATAAAATGTATCTTGGGATCTTTAGTCTTTGTCAGATTTGTTTCAAGGATGTATGATGGAGTACAATGTATGTAAATTGAAAGCACAGCAAACTATGAATTAAAATGAAATAAATGTTTATAAGTTATTTAAAAATAATGCTCTTAATTTTTAAAGCTAGTTTTATGTTATAAATCACTATTTAGTCTAATATTATGAATGTTCATTTAAGCAGTTGAAATTCTTCTGAATTTTATAAAAACATTACAAATGTGTTTCCAAATATTTAAAAATACTCTTACATGTTTCTGGGCAATATAAAAATATTATAATGCTCTTTTGTGCAAAATAAATTGTCATATTCTAGCTGAAGAAAGTTTCTGAGTAGTAAATAATATTTTGATATAAATGGAATTATATTAGGCAAGCATTCAACTTTTGAAAATATTTTTAATGTTACAGATTCATATAAGAAAATAATTTAAAATATATTTCTTTTTAAAGAATAAAAATTTAAATAATTGTTAATATTTCAATTATTACTAATAGTTGTAATCATCATAGTTGTCTTTTTGTTTTGTGTTTTTCCCTCATTTCTATTCTAATAGTGATGTTTAATTGTGAACATTATCTATTTAAATGTATTATGTTAAAACTTATATGATATAGATTTGGTTCTGATGTAGAATATTTTTGATCCATCTTAATATCATTTACTTGAAATATTCCTGAACATGCATATATAGTTAAATCAAAACGAAGTTATTTCTCCAGTTTCTTCCTACTGCTAGACAAAAACTATATCACTATATACCAGTCATGGGAAATTTTTTTTTTTGTTATTTAATGGCAGTTGATTTTAGAGTAGGAAGAAAGATGTCATCAGTTTCTAATCGTTTATCGAAAGATATAGCCTGAATTTGAACACTATGTTCTATCTAATTATGAAGAATAGTTCAAATTTGATATAACTTGTAGGTAGTATTAATAATATAAAAAGAAATTCAGTCTGTTTAATAAAGAATGAAATTGGTTTATTGCTCAGGGGTTTTTAAGAAGTTCAAAAATCAGAAGGGAAAGAGTTGAAATCTTTAAATTGCAGAATCTGCCATTCTATAGATGCACTAAACTAAGCAGATTACCCATAATTAAGATGTTGACACAGAATATTTGAAACAGTATTAGAATATGAGTTACAATCAACAAGTTTGATGGACGATAAATAAAAAATATAGGGAAAAGGAGAGTGCTGGATTACATTCAAGATGATTGTCAAAGACTGATTGTAATGTTAAATATCTCATTTTTTCTGATAGAATTTAGGAATAGCCACTGAGCAGTGCTATAATTCTAAGAACAAGAAAACATACAAAAAAAAACTGAAATTGTGTTTACATCATTTGTCATGAAATCCTTATTTTAATGTTTATGCTTATATATCATCATCATCAACCATTATCAAGGTCTCTCCGAGTTCAATCCATCTTCTCTGATCTCTGCACTCTCTTCTCCACATCACTTCTGCACACTTTCTTATTTCATTCATTCATCTCATATATGGTCTCTTTCTGGGACTTTTACAGTCTCTTGGAATCCAGTTTAAGGTTTCAGTTGTCTATCTGTTATCATCTCTTCTAGCAATATGTCCAACCGAACTCCACTTCAGTCTTCTAATTCTTTCAGTGATATCAGCAACACCTGATTGTGCTCTTACACATGAATTGCATTTTCAATCTCTTCTTGTTACTCCTAACATGCATCTCTCCATACTTCTTTGAGTGGTCTGAAATCTCTGTATTGCTCTTCTATTAAGTGTCCAAGTCTCAGATCCGTAAGTAAGAACTGGTAAAACACATTTATTAAATACCTTTCTTTCCAAATACATAGTCATATTTCCTTTTAATATTAAGTGATTTCTACCAAAAGCACTCCAACCAAGTTTAATTCTATGATTGATTTCATCCATTATGTTTCCATCTGTAGTAATGATCTGACCAAGGTATTTGAAATTGTTAACTTCTTCTAATTCATCATAATCAATCTTTATTTTCATCTTTTGAGAAAATCCATTGAACATTACTTGTACAATAAAAGGCTTTTGCTAAAAAGTATAAATTGTATTTATATAGTATACACTTCACTTGCTCATTTTATTGTGATGAATAACAATTTAAACTCTTCAATCATTTATAGAGAAAGCATAAGGCACTAGCTGTGTCATATACTCACTGTCCACCCAAATGTTTGATGTATAAAGTTGATATTTAATTATTTTTAAAATACTTTTTAATTAATAAATTTATAATATTTATATTTGTTATCAATCATAATACTACTAATAACAATGATTATAATATAAACATCCCTATAATTATGTAAATTATTGTGGTAATAATACTCAAGAGTATTTATTCATTCAATAAAGCCAGCCCCCCCCCCCCCATCTCTCAATCAGTAATAAACTTATAACTAAAAAGAGCCATTTGCCTCAATATATAAAAAAATAAATTTACAACCTTTACACCTTTGATATTTTGATCACATGAATCACAACAACGCTTTATAAAATTCTAATATAACTAAGGCTGTTTATCTTCATGGTTTATTTTATTTTTAATGATTATTGTTACACTAGTAATTATATGTAAATGTTAATCATTTCAACTTTTAGGATAAATTTATTATTCTTTATAAATCAATTAAAAATGAAAAGATTTAGTAATGAGCCTTTCTTTTATTCCAAAATGTTTAAAATGTCAAATGAGTCGATTTGTATTTCTTGTGATGGTTTTTACAAAACTTTTAACATTTATGATGAAATAATTTCATTTGCTAAATATGTATTTCTTAAATGAGTAGCAAAAGTTTTAAAAATAACATTTGTTTAAATAATTAAGTGGCATTTATATTTTGAAATCTTTTTATTTTTTATTAGTTAATTATTGTTTTCCTGAAGATTTGTGATGATGGTATTTTAGTTGTATTTATATATTGGACTATTTCCATCATCTAGTATTGAGTATTGAATGTCTTTAGAAAAATTTAACTTTATTTAAATTTTCAAAGTACATTCAACTGCTAAAAATAGCACACAGGTTAGTATATGCACAATGTTTCAAGAGGTATTTAGACCAGTCACCCCATTGGAAAGTGATTGCAAGAATACAAATTGATGATTAGAAGAGAGAAAACAGGTATGTCTAAGGTAGCAGACCATGTACGTACCAATGAACATATGTTCAATTGGAAAAATACAAAAATATTGGATAGCAAGGAAAAGGTACAAAAAAAATAAAAAAATTCAAAGAAGCTGCTCACACGACAATGGTGAATAACCTCATAAATCAACTTAGTGTGACTACACATAATGTATGGAAACCGTTAATCAACTTTGCCCTTAGGATAAAGTGGAGAAATCAGGAGGAACCTCATAGATAAGTATATGGAATTTCTACTCATTGTTGCTTTTGGCAGGGTGACTCAGTTTGTTAGAACATTACCTTAAAAATTCAATATTCCCATGCTAGTACTATCATTCGTCAGGCCCGCAACACATGAAGAAAAGAGTAGAATAATATCTCTCAAAATGTTGTGTATATACTAACCTATGTGCTATTATTAACAATTAAATTTTTCAGATTATGTTTGTTGGTTGTCAATTTATTTAAAATAGAGAAATATTCTTTTCTCTAAAAGTTTTATAATAATAAAATGCCAAAATTTTAATATAGATCACTATTGTATGTAATAGCTTTTCATTATGATGATTATATGTTTAAATTAGTTGAATAAACTTGTTACCTAGCACATTGAAATGATTTTTGAAATGATTACAATCAGCTTAGCCAGAAAATAACAGAGATACTTTCATTAGAAAAGTAATACCTCAGAGTGACTTGGCATTTCGTTGAATTTAGGTTGTACATTATTAATTTTAAATACAATATTAAATACAGATCATTTACTAAATGGATGTAAAGTTCTTAAAAAATAATTTTTTATTATCTTTCTCTTCACTCCTCATAATTATCATTTCCCTCTCCTTTTCAGTCCAAATTAATTATTCGTTTGACACTGAAACATGATTCTTGTCCTATAATATTGCATCATTTTAATAATAATAATAATAATATAATATAAATTTCAGTTGTTCAAAACAAAATAAAGTGAGCAAAAATATAATTGTTTAAAATAAGTATGTGTGCACATACAACCATATATACAAATGAACACATAAAATTCATTTAAATAGGGTATTTAATTATGAAATTATTAAATAATCATAGATATGTAATTTTAATGAAATGAATGACTTAAAGTAGTTTATAATTTTGAATGTATTATCTATTGAATTTAACTATTCTCTCGAAATATATTGAAACCCATTAGAGGATTATTTTTTATAATTTTAGCCTAATCAAAAGTATATTCTTTTGAGAAATCAAATATACTGTCACAATATATATATAATAAATACAGTATTACTTTTCATTTTATATATCACTTTCATTCTTGGCCAACAAGTCCAATGCTGTTGCTAAACATTTCAGCATCCCACTTCATTAGATTGCTCAGCCAACACAAAAAACCATTTGAGTTATCTGTTCTGAATGTGTAATACCATTTGCATCAGCTCCTTTCAGAACAGGACAGCTTCATATACATCCAGGGCACCTTATTTTGTGTTGACTGAGAAATTTAGTAAAGTGAAGGGCAACTAATGCAAATGGTCATTTTACATTAACTGAGAAATCAAGTCAAGTGGGGATGCTGTGTTTATCCACAGCTATTAGTTCATTGGCTAAGACCATAGATAGATAGATATTGCATAAATTGAATGTAATTATGTTAATTTTAAAATTAGTTAAAAAAGGAATTTAATTTGAATTTATTTCCATGTATTAGCAAATGGCAGAAATTTTAAATCATTCTCGTGTTTACTCTTTTCTTCACATACCTGTTCAGTCAGCGAGTGATTTTGTCCTGATGGATATGAAAAGAGAATATTGTATTAATGATTTTAAAAAAGTTGTGTCATTTTTAAAAGAAAGGTAAGAATGTTTTGCATAATGATACTTGTATATGTATGTAATGTACGCAAATATTCTCAGACTACATAGTCAGAGTATTTTTAGGTATAAAAGTCTTAGTATTTTGGCATAGTGTATATTTTAAAATTTTTCAAATGTTTATTTCTTACAATTTCTTTTTAATATTCACATTTTTGTATTAGAAAAATGAATTTTGTTCTTAAATTATTTTTAAAAATAGTAATTAAAAATTTTAAAAATTACAAAATCTTATTTAAAATACTTTAAAGAAATTGCAGTCAAGAGTATTTTTTTGTCATATACTATGAAATTTGACAGAAATAATACGTAATATTTCTTTTGGCTCAAAGAAATACAAAGTAATACTTAAAGGGGATTTGAACCCAGATTTTCAAGCTTCCTATTTCAAATCCCCTTTAATTACATCTAGGTTAAGTATATACATTATACTTGTATTTTAAAATAATACTTAGTATTTCTTTGGCTCAAAGAAAGCAGCATTAAAATAAATATTAGATTCAAGTGAGATAAATAAACCATAATTTTTACGTTATGAAAGAATTAGATAAAAGATTAAATTTCTGATAGTAATCATTAATGCGTAGGCAATATTTATATATACAAGAAGCCAATGTCAGTAATTCCGAATTCTCACTTCTTGTAATGTCATATATCAATAATGAACTTCTGTCTTGTTAAATTTCTTTTTTAAAATTGTTTGTGATGAAATAGAAGTATTAGAGAACATTTAATAATGAAAAAATAAAACAGTTCAATTAACAAGAAATATTTAATTTTTTCCTACCTTTTTATAACCTAGCCTAAGTTTAAGATTTGCATTGACAGTAATAATTCATTTTATTATATCTTAATTTAGAGTCATCTGTGTAAGCATGGATAATCAATAGATACCAGGTGGCAGTGGAGACCAAATCCCCAGTCTATTCTCTTGTTTTTTGTCATTGAGGAGCAGCTAAATTTTGTTTTATTTATGCAGCATCTGTTTTTATTTTTTTATATGGATTGAAAACTTTAACATCCTGAGATTTTAATCCAAATCAATTTAGTGATCACATGCTAACTTCTGGCATTTTTGATCTTTTAGCAAAGGATATTCCAAATGAAACATGCGTACCTATTCTAGCTATATTAGTATTATAATCCATTTTATCATTTTATACTAAAGTTATCTTTTAAAATATGAATGATGGGATCTTAATTAGAAAGGTGCTGACTGCTATTTAGGGTCCAATGATAATTCATGCCTTCATAAATAGCTTTAGAATAAATAGATTTCTACTGTTAATGCAGGTTGTTAGGTATAATCTAGAATAATCGTGATGCTCTAATTAGGTGAATTGCATCCTTCTAAATGTGTATATAATTGAAGTTTATTAAAATATATAGGGTCAGATCATATATCTATACAACATCACATGATCACCATTTCTTATGCTTGCTCATAACTGATATTAAAACAGTCAAAACTCTCCATACAGTAGTGCCACTCAGTGCGAGCCAGAGTAATCAATGGATGCCAGAAGGCTTGTGCATAAAATATCTATCTTGTGCTTACTCATCCAATATCCCCAGATTAGTTGGATCTGAGAGTGCTCTCAGATCCAAGGCTTCTCACTGATGAAAGCCGCAAGCTAGAAACTAGTCTGGGGATATTGGATGAGTAGCCACTAGATAGGGATTTTATGCACAAGCCTTCTGGCATCCATTGATTACTCTGGCTTGCACTGAATGGCACTGCTGTAGGGAGAGTTTTACCTGTTTTAATATCTATACAAGCAATTTGTTTTGAATTTAAAACCTTAGGGAGTTGAAGTTTTCATTAGTTTGAATAGTATAAAGAATATAAAAGTAGTTAACAAATAAATAGATGTAATCCAGTGGTCTGACCAAGGCTAATGAATCAGAAACTAGATTGGAGATTTGATTGGCTTAGAGTAGACTGATATGATTATTGCTTTCACAGATTTCTGATAGATTTTATATCAAGTTCTTTTTTTAAGAAAATATTTTTCTAGAAAGCATTGTATTTAACTAAAAATAAATATTTTTTTATTTCATTTTTATCTGAAAAACACTTTGGAACGTGAAGACAGTTATTATTATTTTTTTATAGGTATTGAAAATTGAATTGATTCCATTGTTGACACTCTATAGTTTACAAATAAAAATACTAGTTTTAATAAATGGAAGTTTATATAAATTAAGATGTGCTGAAAAATTTAATATCTAATAGTATATGTATTATATGTGTGTAATTTTATTTTAGAGTAAATGGCATTACTATAGCAACAGATATTATTTGTGGGTTTCCTACTGAAACTGAAAAGGTAAATTTATTTATTTATCTTTGCTTATTTTCATTAAATTATTGAAACATTTATTTATTTATGAGATCACAAAGGAATGCAGAATATTTATTTACAGGAATAACAGTTTTTTATAAGAATTGTTGTAGTTAGATATAACACATTTTTATCTTTTGATTATACATCTAGATCATCTTTTCTTCTCTAATAATCTTTATAAAGAGAGTCTGTTTTTTTTATTAATTTTATTTATTTATTTATAGACAGCAATGTTAAATAAATGTTCATAATGCCCAGCATAGTTTAGTGCAGAGTTCAGTGTATTGCAGTGTTTTTAATAACAATGCTTTGTTTTATAGTGCACTAGAAAAAGTAGTCCTAAACTATAACTATATAAAAATATTCTGAATAAGCAAAATCCCACTCATATAATCACCAAGTATCACCATTATCAGACACACAGTTCAGTAATTAAAATGCTGATTTTATCGTACCAAAATTCTGTAAGCTCTTTGTGCATTTCTTGGGGGGGGGGGGAGTAAGATTTTTATAAATAAATGTTTCTGATTTATGGTGATAAGGATGAGCTTGAACCTCTCTGCAGTGTGTTGGTTTTAAGAAACTGGTAAAGCTATAGGATAAGTGTATTAATATCTTTGAAAATCATATTGAGAAGTAAATATCTTGTTTTTGTTTTAAAGCTAATATCTCTTTTTTTTTTCTAACCATTCATAATAAGTAAATTGATTTTTCTTTCAACTGTCTGAAAAAGAAAGTGTTACAAGAATTTGTAATTATTGTAATTATAATACATTTGAATTTTAAATTAAAAGCTAATTACTCTTAAGCATATGATCTGTTTTATAGACATTCTTTGAAAATTAAATATGTTTTTACTATTTATAAAATTGTTATTTGTCAGCAGATAAAAGAGTTCTGGGTATTAAATTGACAAGCAAAGCATAATACCATGTAATTGAGTTATCAAACCTCACCTGCCCATTCCATCTATTTTATTTCACATATATTAATTGAGAATTGACTCAAGAATCTGGTTTTAAAACTTAATTTTCCAGACCAAGCAAATAGATGGCTTATTTTTTTGATAAGTATCAGTTTAAGATTATTTTATCTTTCCTTCATCAGTACTCTGAAAAATTATTTTACATAATGGTTTAATCAATAGATATATTTGCACATTTTTTTGCATTTTTAAAATAGAAAGCAAGCATTCAAATTTTTTATTTATAAATAACTTCATAAACTAGTGAATGAATAAAGACTACGGTGAAGATTTATGGAATCTCTTTTGATTAGATGTTTTGAGTTTTATAATTAGCATCTTAACATTTGGGTACATTATTTTATGAATTCAGAGAAGTTAAACGTAAAACCTTGAAGCAGCAATCTACTGACAACATTAATGTGATCATTCGTTAAATCATGCGATCAGTTTATTAATGTTTCAACTATACTCCTTAATTTCTCAAATGAGTGGTGAATTCTAGGCATAAGTTATATCCTACATACATCTAAAAAATAATTATTGTGGATCTATTTCTAAAATAAATAATCATATGTTTAGTTGTGTGGGGAGGTTATGTGACATTTGAATAACTCAGCAAATTGAATCTGATACTTCAATGAACGTCTTAGTTTTTGATATGTTCCACTTTGCCATTTTAATGAAATTTCAAAAAAAAAAAGGGCAGGTGTTTGAGCTGCTATCTAATATTTTTATATAAAAAAAATATTAAAATTTAATATATTTAAAAAAAAAAAGATGAAAGCATTCTTTTTTTTAAAAGGAATAAAAAAATTGAAGAAAATGTGAAAAGTTATAAGATTTAAAAAAAATTCATGAGCATATTATTATTCCCTGTTTTTATCAATTCACTGAAATATGAACTCTCCAAGGCTTATGTTTAGTCCAACACTGTTTCACTAAATGTATATTTTCTCCAACAACACTTCAATATTTTTTATTTTATCGTTCAATCTGATTTTCAACCGTTTTTACATCTTTTATAATCTCTTGGAATCCAGTTTAAGACTTCAATATTTTTTATTTTATCGTTCAATCTGATTTTCAACCGTTTTTACATCTTTTATAATCTCTTGGAATCCAGTTTAAGACTTCAATTGTTGTTGTCTTTTTTCTAGCAACATGTTTATCCCAATTCTTTCTCAGTTTTTTAATTCTTTTAATAATATCAGTGATAACAATTGCAAACTCTCCATACAGTAGCGCCATCCAGTGGAAGCCTTAGTTTTAATGAATGCAAAAAAGCGTAGGGATTTTATGCACAAACCTTCCATCCATTGATTACTAAAGCTTGCACTGGGTTCACTACTGTATGGAAAGTTTGCTAAAACAGTTAAAAACGAAAGGTGTGAAGTATTAGCAGTACTGGAAACACATCTAGTAGAAGAAGAAAAACCTACACTGGAAGACTTGGTATGGCAGAGTATAAGTAGAAAAGAAAAAGAAAAAAGGGGTGGTGGTATAGGAGTTATGCAAAAAAATATTTACATATTGTAAAGTATCAAGAACATTTGTGGTTTGAGATAAGGTTATGAAGACAAAATCACTGGAGATAGGCAAACTATAATGGAGTGGGACAGTAACATATATAAATGCCTAATTAATGATATACAGAGTTTTAAAACAAAGGGGAAGAAAATAATGGTTATAGGGGATATGAATCGGCATATTGAAGAAGTTGATGACATGGATAACAAGAATGGACAGCTTTTGAAAAAAAATTGTCAGAGAGTGAATTTGAGCATTGGAAATTTATCATATATTTCTGAAGGGCAATACACATGGTCTAGAAATAATATATTTCAGACCATAGATTGTGTATTAGTAGAAAAAGAAGGAATGAATAAAGTACGGAAAATTAAAGTGTTTAATAATGAAAAGAGAGTATGTAATAGTGATAATAATTTCTTTATAATAGAAATGGTTAGTAATGTGATGGAAAATAATAATAAAAGTAGAAAGGATAGTGAAAGATGTGAATAGTGACTAATGGTTAGTAATGTGATGGAAAATAATAATAAAAGTAGAAAGGATAGTGAAAGATGTGAATAGTGACTAGAAATGGTTAGTAATGTGATGGAAAATAGTAATAAAAGTAGAAAGGATAGTGAAAGATTTGAATAGTGACTAGAAATGGTTAGTAATGTGATGGAAAATAGTAATAAAAGTAGAAAGGATAGTGGCAGTAGCAGAATTAACTTATGGTAACAATGTGTTAGTAAAGGTGTGTTAGATTACTTAGAAGAAACATAAAGAGAATTAGGAAGATATGCATTAGATGCAGTTATGTGGATGACAAAGGAGACAAATAGTTTAAGGAGAAATGGGATGGCCAAGTTTTTATATGAGAGATGCAAAAAGCAAAATGAAAATGTTCTGAAAATTGCAATTTATGGATAGTAAGAGAATAGCCAAAATAGTATTTAATTAGGTTACAAGTAAAAGACAGGTAATAAGATACTTGTACAAAAGGTGGGACAATTGCTTTAGGAGAATTGTTGAGTGTTATAATGGCAAAGAATCGAATAGAAAAATAGATGCATTAATAAAAAATAGAGAGTTGGAGAGATGGAGAATTAGTATGTAAAGTAAAAAAAGTTTTAATATATATAGAAGTAAACAAATTACAGCAAGGAAAGTAGTTTTTCTATTTAAGGTTCAATCAGGATCGTTAGCAACAAGGGAATATACACATAAATAGAAAAATGAGGGTGATTTAGTCTATAAGTTAAATAAGGAAGGCATGTGAAATATTAGGCATCTGCTAATTGAATATAAATGCTTACAAGCAGAAATGGTTCAAGTAATGTAGTTGTGTGAGAATAAATATAAATAAAGTGATTATACAGAAAGTGGATTCTTGGTTTTTATGCTGGGCTTGAAAAAAGATAAGGGGAATCTACATATAAGGGCCATAGAATTGGACAAAGATGATTTTGTGGAAATGGAATGGAGCAGAATAGAGAAGAATATGGGAAAAACTTAGGGTGGAAAAGGAAGGTGTCTAACAGGTTTCTCTGGGCATAGTGGCTGGGAAATTCTTGACTTTGATAAAGGAGAAGCTTTATTACATCACATAATATTAATAGCTTGTGCAAGCATAGGAAATAGTGTTCGTGTGATGTTTTGGTGGTTAATATCAATGATACCTGTTTATGTTAATGAGCATATATTTTAACAAAATAAATATTGAAGACACTCTATGCTGGAAAGTTTATAATTTATTCTAAAACATTCCAGTATTGTTTACCATCACTATTTATTTTGATATATTCAAATTAAGGAAAGAAGTAATCTAGTTGAGTCCATATATTTTATTTGAACCCTCTTGCCAATTGCAACCAACATCTCCATATTTCACCATGATTTATATTGCTGTTTTGTTAAATATTTAAGTCTCGATCTATAAATGAGTGCCACTAAAATGCATTTATTAAAAACCTTCATTTTCAAGTACTTGGACATATGCCTTAATAAAATATTTCTATCAAAATAACTTCATCTATGTTTAATTCTGTGACAATTTCATCTATTGTGCTTTCATCTGTATTTATAATCTGACTAAGGTATTTTTTTAATTCATTACTATCACTCTTAAATATTTGCTTTCATTTGATCGCTCTTCTAATATTTTTTTGAAACTCTGAAATTTTTCTATTACTGTACTTTCAAAATCTAAATGATTTTTAAAATGTTTCTTTTTTTTTTTTAATGCACAAAATATTTCCCGTAAAATGCTATAAATACTTGTTTAACCCTTATCAATGTTAATAAATATTAAACTATAGTTTTCTGTTATTTCATGTATAATGATCATCAGAAATACAAATATATATATCTATATTTATATTGTAATGGTTTGCTGCAGAAAGGAGTTTGCTGTTAACTGAAATGAGACCCTTTGATTCCTCTTGGAGGTCTTAAAAAAACCAAACTGGGCAAATTCCTAATGTCCACTCCATATATTCTTGTCGTTGCAGCTGTTATTACTATGTTATTATTCATATAGTATATGAACATGGATGGGCTGTTCACCAACACGCATTAGCCAGCATGGTTAATTTATTGGCTTTTTATCTCTGAGTTTAAGATCAAGAAATACTATGGTCTTTCTTCTCAGTTGCCTGATAAGGCAGAATAAGGTGTGTATGAAAGAAAGTTTTTTCTAATAGATATATACAATCATGACAGGCAAAAAAAATCATGGCCCTTATTCCCAGGAGATGGTAAAGTCACCAGCCAAGGCAGCAGTTGATGGCCGAAGGTGGAGAGTGCTAAAAATTGCCTGATTGCAGATCCAGGCTGCCATTTGATAACGACTTTTTATTTAGATACTTACAACTGTAGATCATTTTGAAGGAAGATTGCAAGAATTGGGAAAGGAACTGTCTTACATTAAATGGGACATTATTGGATTTTGTGAAGTTAGAAGAAAAGGTGAAGAGACAATTGATTTAAAAAGTGAACATGTACTCTATTACATAGGCACAAATATTCGAAGTATAAGTTGAGTAGGATTCATTATAAATAAAAAGGTGTACGAACAACGTTAGTAGGATTCATTATAAATAAAAAGGTGTACAAACAACGTTGTGGAGTTTGATGGTGTATCAGTCAGAGTGGCAAGATTAGTTATTCAACTTAATAGCAGATATCAAATGCAGATAATTCCAGTTTATGCCCCAAGAAGTTCTCATAGTTATGAAGTAGTAGAAGATTTTTATGTACAAAAGGCTTTTGGTCAGACTAAACAACATTTTAAAATTGTTTAATGCTAGAATTGGTAAACAAATGAAAGATGAAATTGCTGTAGATAAATTTGAGTATGGTAATAGAAATGAGAGAGGATATAGACTTGTGGAGTTTGCAGAAAAAGAAAAACGTTATGAATTCTTTTCTGAGAAAAATGTTAAAAGGAAATGGCCATAGAAGCATCCAAATGAAGGTACAACAGAATTGGATCATATTTTGACTAATTGAAAATATATATTTCAAGATTGTAATGTTCTTAATAAATTCAACACAGGATGTGATCATCTATTAGTAAGATATAAGATATGTGTTAATGCAAAGCTAGAGAGACAAAAATTAAGAAAAACAATATTTATAGTTGATATTCCTAGTTTTCAGAAACACTCTAATGAATTTAAAGTATTAGTACATTTTAAACATGATTCAGATTTGAATGAAATTAATAAGAAAATAACTGATACACTTTTAAAAACTGCAACAAAGATAACTGTTAGAAAAAAGCAGCAATTAACCAATAAAATTTCTACTGAGACTAGAGAATTTATGAAGAAACGAAGGAATATGAAGTTATATAAAAATGATGCATTAAAAAGGATTGAATATCTCAAATTTTGTAAAATGGTGTGGAAAGGAGGTGATAATGATATTAGAAAATATAATTGTGAGCTAGAAAGGAAAACTTTAGAAGAAGTGAATAAAATTCTCAAGAGTGTAAAACTACATTTTGATATTGTTAGGTGTTAAATTTTTGAAAAAATATTGCTTTAGTAACTGTATTTTGTATAAGTTATAAAGCTAGGGTTTATGACTCCAGAAAAAAGAGAAAAGATTAGAAATGTAAATGGAAAGATCATCATCATCATCAACCATTATCAATCCACTGCAGGATGAAGGTCTCTCCAAGTTTAATCCATCTTCTCCGATCTTTAGCTTCTCTTCTCCACAACACCCCTGCACATTTTCTTATTTCATCCATCCATCTCACATGTGGTCTCTTTCTGGGCCTTTTACAATCTCTTGGAATCCAATTTAAAATTTCAATTGTCCATCTATTATCATCTCTTCTAGCAATATGTCCAGCCCAACTCCATTTCAATCTTTTAATTTTTTCAATAGGGTCAGTAACACCTGTTTGTTGTCTTACCCATACATTGCGTTTTCGATCTCTTCTTGTTACTCCCAACATACATCTCTCCATACTCCTTTGAGTGGTCTGAAGTCTCTGTATTGCTCTTCTATTAAGTGTCCAAGTCTCAGATCCATAAGTAAGAACTGGTAAAACACATTTGTTAAAAACCATCCTTTTCAAACACATAGGCATATTTCCTTTTAGTATCAAGTTATTTCTTCCAAAAGCACTCCAACCAAGTTTAATTCTATGATTAATTTCCTTCATTATGTTTCCATCTGTATTAATAATCTGACCAAGGTATTTGTAACTGTTAACTTCTTCTAATTCTTCATAATCAATCTTTATTTTTATATTTTGAGCAAATCGATTAAACATTACTTTAGTCTTTTTAACATTTATCTTTAGTCCTACTTTTCTACTTTCATCTGCTAACTCCTGCAACATTTTCTGCAGCTCTGAAGCATTATTTGCAAAAACAACTACATCATCTGCGAAATCTAAATGACTTAAATACTCTCCATTTACTTTCACTCCTTTAGTTTCCCATTTTAATCCACAAAATACTTCTTGCAGCACTGCTGTAAAGAGTTTTGGACATATGGAGTCACCTTGTCTTACACCTTTCTTAATGTTGATTTTTCCAGTATCATTATGTAATCTAATTGTTGCTGTTGCATTTTTATAAATAATCTTTAAAATATGACAATATCCTGGATCTATACCTTGATGATCCAATGCTTTAATCACTGAAGAAATGTGTATAGAATCGAATGCCTTTTCATAATCTACAAATCCAAAACATAATGACAACTCATATTCATTTGTCCTTTCTATGACTTCTCTCAATACCTGGATATGATCTATTGTACTAAAACCACTTTTAAATCCAACTTGTTCTTTTGGTTGGTGGAAATCCAAAGTTCTCTGTAGACGAGTTGTAATTATCTTGGTAAAAATTTTATATAAAACTGATAAAAGGCTGATAAGTCTGTAATTTCTAATATCTTCTTTATCACCTTTTTTAAATATTAATATTATTACTGCATTCTTCCAATCTTCTGGTACATCTTTATCATTTAGACATTTGGTATATAACTTTGCTAAAATTGTTTCTATTTCTTCACCTGCTTCTTTTAATATATCAATTATAATTCCATCATTTCCTGGAGCCTTTCCTTTCTTCATACACTTAATTGCATGTCTCACTTCTTCATTTAAAATTCTGGGCAATTCGGAAAATGTAATAGATATAGGAGATACTTGTTCTTTATTACTATATAATTCTTGATAAAAATCTTCTACCAATTTCATGATGTCATCTCTCTTTTTAGTAATAATTCCATCTTTTTTTCTTATTGCAGATATAAATTTCCTACCAATACCAAAATGTTGTTTAACATTTTTGAGACTTTTATTTTCTTCTACAGCTTTCCTTGCTATTTCACAGTTATACTTTCTTATATAATTTTCAACTCTTTTCCGTACCATTTTGCAAAATTCGAGATATTCAATTCTTTTTAATACATCATTTTTGTATATCTTCATATTCCTTCTTTTCTTCATAAATTCTCTAGTCTCAGTAGAAATTTTATTAGTCAATTGCTGCTTTTTTCTACCAGCTATGTTTGTTGCAGTTTTTAAAAGTGTATCAGTTATTTTCATATTAATTTCATTCAAATCTGAATCATGTCTCCTAACACTTGAAACCTATTTGTAAGTTCTAATTTAAATTCATTAGAATGTTTCTGAAGATTAGGAATATCAACTGTAAATATTGTTTTTCTTAATAATTTTTGTCTCTCTAGCTTTACATTAACACGTAACTTACACCTTACTAATCGATGATCACTTCCTGTGTTAAATTTATTAAGAACATTACAATCTTGGAATATGTATTTCCTGTTAGTCAAAATATAATCCAATTCTGCTGTACCTTCATTTGGATGCTTCCATGTCCATTTCCTTTTAACATTTTTCTCAAAAAATGAATTCATAATATAAAGTTTTTCTTTTTCTGCAAACTCCACAAGTCTATGTCCTCTCTCATTTCTATTACCATAACCAAAATTACCTACAGCAATTTCATCTTTCATTTGTCTACCAATTCTAGCATTAAAGTCTCCCATAACAATTTTAAAATGTTGTTTACTCTGATCAAAAGCCTTTTGTACATCCATATAAAAATCTTCTACTACTTCATCACTATGAGAACTTGTTGGGGCATAAACCTGAATTATCTGCATTTGGTATCTGCTATTAAGTTGTATAACTAATCTTGCCACTCTGTCCGATACACCATCAATCTCCACAATATTGTTCTTCCACTTTTTATTTATAATGAATCCTACTCCACTTGTATTTCCAATATGTGTGCCTTTATAATAGAGTATATGTCCACTTTTTAAATCAATTGTTTCTTCTCCTTTTCTTCTAACTTCACAAAGTCCAATAATATCCCATTTAATATAAGACAGTTCTTCTTCTAATTCTTGCAATCTTCCTTCACTTGAAAGTGATCTGCAGTTGTAAGTACCTAAATAAAAAGTAGTCATCAAATGGCAGCCTGGGTCTGCAATCAGGGGATTCTTAGCACCCTCCGCCTTCGGCCACCAACCGCTGCCTTGGTTGGTGACTTTACAGCCTCCTGGGAATAAGAGCCATGCTTTATTTTTGTCTATCATAATTGTATATATGTATTGGAAAAATATTTATCATTTACACAAACATTCATTCTGCCTTATCAGGCACTGAGAAGAAAGACCATGGTGTTTCTTGATCTTAAACTCAGAGGTAAAAAGCCAATAAACTCACCACGCTGGATAATGCGTGTTGGTGAGCAGCCATCCATGTTCGTATATTATATGAATAATCACATAGTAATAACAGCTGCAAGACAAGAACATATGGAGTAGACATTAGGAATTTGCCCTGCTCGGTTCCTTTAAGGCCTCCAAGAGGAATCAAAGGGTCTCCTTTCAGTTAATAGCAAACTCCTTTCTGCAGCCAATGGAAAGATATTGTGAATTATAAGCAATGAAAAATGATTGCTGTAAGATAAAAAGAAATGTGAATAATAGTGCAGGAGAGGCCTAATGGATTTAAATATAGAAAAGGCTAGTATTGTTTAGATTAGAACTTTAAGCTAGTTAAAACTAATCAAACAAAATAATAAATAATTGAAGGTCTAATTGCAGTGAAAAAGAATGTGCACATGTGCAATTAAACGCTTGATGATAATTTGAGAAAGCTATTACCTTTGATAATAATTAATACTGGGCATTAAACTGCAATAAAGTATAAATAGTGTGTACTGAAAACTACATTAATTAGTATTCTATGTTCACAAATAGTTAAAATTCAAGAATTTTAAAATTACAGAGAACTATTTATAGGACTAAAATATGATAACCAGGCTGCTAAAATCACTTCATCTATAAAAATTGCAAAAATATTTATACACTGACTTATCATGTAAATAAACATAACCTCATTAAACATCAACAAAGTATTTTTTTAGACATTAGACTGAAATATAACTTGATATTTAGTTTCTAGCAAAAGCTAAAGGGCACAATATATATATATGCTAAAATTCCTACCTAGCTTTATTTTATTTTATCTTAGTTCATTATAAAACTAATCTTTTTTTGATTGATAATATATAATTTTTTATGAAAAATAAAAACACAGATATGTATTATAAATTCTGATATTTGAATTTTTAATAAAATCATAAAATGAATTTTTTAAATATTTAAAATAATATTTTTTTATCCTTTCAGGATTTTGACCAAACTCTAGAATTAGTTGAACAATATAAATTTCCCAGTTTATTTATTAATCAATTTTTTCCTCGACCTGGAACACCAGCTGCTCGGTTACCAAGAATACCAACACAACAGGTAACTTTGTTTTGTTTTTTTTTCAACTTATTTTTAATGTGTTTTAATCTTATATTTTTTTATGTATGATAATTCTAAGATGTGTTTTATTATAATTTTTTATTTATGTTAATACTTTACTTTAGAATAAGAATGTAATTTATTACTTTCATTTTTTTTTGTTTAGATCATGTTTATTTTAATTGTTATAGATAAAAGTTTAAGTTAAACAAATATTGAAATACTCACATCTTTAGACAAAGACATATATACTGCAGGGCCAACATTTTTATCTGCTTAATTGTTGATATTTACAAACTACCTAATTTGAAATTAAAATACTGGGAATTTAAATTGTGTTAAAAGATGTAAGTAATAGCTGCTCAATCTATCTTTATATTAATATTCATGTTCATATATATTGCTTATAATAACTTCTCTATATACACTTTAATGCAAAAATTTTTTTAATTAAACTTCTTTATTTTCCTAACAGTTTCGACTGTCCAGCAGTCTTCATCAGAGCATTCTCAATTTCCTCTACTTTTTAAACTGTCAGGAAAATAAAGATGTTTGATTAAAAAGATTCTTTGCATTAAAGTGTATATGAGAAAAGTTATTATAAGCAATATATATGAATATATGAAGAAATGCAAAGAAAGTAAAGGAGAAGAATAAGAGTATAATATTTATGTTCATTGTCTTCAGTCATCTTCAAAGAACAGCTCCCATATAATATTTCAGACTGCTATTGAACCCTTATGTCTTATATTGTTCTTGAGAATGTTATAGTAAATATCTTTTTAAATATCATCTAAACTTCTATCAATGAGTAAATATTAAATCTAATTCATGTAATTCATCCTAAATTCCTCAATAAATAATTATTTTCACTCATCTTTTTTTTTAATACCTAGATAGACTGTTTAAAATTCCTTATTCAAAGCTAATTTATTATAATATGGTGTTAAGAAAAATATTTATTTAATAATTAGTAATAAAAAAAAATCATCAAAATATTTTAGAATATTTGGGAAATGATTTTTTAAAAATTGTATCTAATGCATTGAGTATATAAAATAGGTTTGATCAAACAATTTGTTTTTGTTCATTATATTTACAATGGTATCTGCCATTGGAAATATTTCTATAAAGTATATATTATTTAAAATGTCATTTTTCTACTGATAGAATTTAAAATTATTTTTAGTGATATAATGATAGAACTTTGTTGTTATTAGGTTTGTATAATTAGAAAATGTTTGTTTGCTAATGAGAATGAGTGGGAAAATTTTTTTTTACTCTTTGGTTTTATATTTTTTCTAATGTAAATCATTGGATAAACTTTCTGAAATTGAGACAGAAGCTCTTTGGTACAGCTTACTTCCTCATATTAAATATAAATTAGAAATTATTACCCATATACTTTTTATATATTGTATTTTTTCTAATTTTATACATTGTTAAAATAACTTTGTATATGGTTATTTGCGTAACGCTTCAATATTTGGAATGCATTTTAAGCACTGACCAGGGTATATTTATGTTTACCCCCTTCCCCAATTTATCTCACTAACATGGATATATTTGTGTTTAACCTTTTTTTTTTTTCTAATTTATCTTTATCATTTTCTTACAGTTCTGTATTTCCATTGTTTAAATTGTTTCTTATTTTTAATTGTAACACTTCGAACAAAATATTCAACAAGCCTTCTGGTTACACACTGCAATCTCTTACTTCTTTTTCACTGCTTTTATCATAATTAAACAATTTTCCAAATATTTAAAAATGCATGAGATTGTAGATCTTTACTTCTTTTGTTATCCATCCCTGCTTTAGTTTTAATTGTGTTTATTCTTATTACAAATTTCATTAGTTTTACATAGCATTCGATTAAAGTCATCCTCAATGTTTGCAAATACGTACCACATCAACAACAAATCTGATATAATAAAGCTGTCTTTTCTGTTAACTTTCCTTTTAGCAATTCATTTAAATAAATAAAGACAATGTTTTAGACTTCATTTTAATATTTTTATTATTATTATTTTTGAAAGAAACTATTTAAATTTACAAAATATTTTTTGATTCATGTGTATATTTTTTAGTCACTCTTCTTATTTATTTATATCTTTCTTCCTTTTTTTAGAATATTTATCAGAATAATCTACTTCAACCTATCAGAATATTTTTTAAAATCAGAGATAGAAGTATTACCCTTGGTCCTTTTTTTTATAATCTTCAACTAACTTTGTTCATTCTTTTTGTTGCATTTCCTTTTTATCCAAATACCAAAATCTCAATTACTCTTCACATGAAAGCATGTATGACATATGCACTCAATATATATATAGCAGACATTTGTAAATGATAATCATTCTAGATTACAAGGGGAGGGGGTAGTTGGGAAAAAAATGAAAAATGTGCTTTAGAAATGAATTTTGTACTGACTATACAAATCAATGTGTAAACACATATATTCGTACATAGAACATACTGGTCTATTTTTTGTTTGTTTGCAATATTTGGTAAAGTTTTCTGTTAATTTTTTCAGCAGAAAACTTTGCTTTAAAAATATTTTAACACCATGTTCAATTAGAGTTCTCCAGTTTATTCTCTACCATATCTTTCCCACAGAAATAATCAACAATGCATTTCTTTAGAATGTCTTTGAGATAATTTTTTTAACGTAGACAGGGTCTATCTCTCCTTTAAAATCATGTTCAGGTTCACCATAAAATTCCCTTTGAAGATTTCATGCATTGATCATTCATTTTATAGGACCAATTCAATAAAAAGATGATTTAACAATAATGAATTATATAGTATCATGTCCAGTAAATTGAAGAACATATTTATTGTTTTTTATGATCTTGCTATTGTATTTTTAAAATTTTATGAAGCATCCTTCCACTATCATATAAATTGAAAACATTGTTGGAGAGCCCACATTCTTGTTTAACATCAGTTTTTTGTTTCAAATGCCTCAGATTTTTTTACATATAATAAGACATTTTTTCATTCTAACATATAGAAGCTATATGATGCGAATAAGTTTCAGTTGACAATAACTATTTTAAACATTGCCATAGATCTATTTAATTAACGGAGTCAAATATCACATTTCACTTGTCCATTATTGTTATATCTTTTCAATTATTTTTCCAGTTTTTTGTGCATGCTTTCTACTTCATCATGATCACTAGCCAATCCATATTTAAATAACAGGAATCACTTATGGTTCTAAAACAGTAACTATTTCTCTCTGCAGAATAGTAGATCTTCATATCTGTTTTATTCTTTTTCCACAAACCATCCACTCACCTTTTAAATCAGAAAATTGTAAACATTTGGAATGAAAAAGTGTTAAACAAAAATATGTATTTGTTCCAACTTTGTTTTTAATTTTTTGTGTGGATTTTGGAATAGTTTGTAGACAGCTTTAAGAAGTATGGATTTGCTGGTAAAGTTTTTAATTTGAATTCTTTGTGAGCAAAAACAAGAAATTTATTTATTTGGAGTTTAGATTTAAATTTACAGTATGCAAATCATTATGAAATTTTTTATCAGTTCAAAAGACGATCTACAAAATATTCTTAATGTTTTGAATGGTTTAATAGTTTAGTACTCGAATCCTTTCTCAATCAAGGATGGAAAAACCAAATCTGTTGAAATATATTGATAGATTTTTATATAGAAAGGCAAATTTGGATGTAGAAATATATTATAGATCCAACTATTCAATTAATGCATTTAGTAAGTTAAAAGATAGGTTTTCCATTATAATGACATAACTATTACAACTAAATTAATTGTACACATTTGCCCAGTATATTAAATGATAGCAAGATATGGATCCTTTATCAAAATATCATAAAAGCACTTGAAAAATTTCATTTTAGAATGCTTCATGAAATTCTAAAGATATGATAAAAAGATCAGTTAGTATGATCTTTGGCTTGATCGAAGTGATGTGATGGCATGTATAATTGTAAAGACTCATCTTGATTGAATTGATCATATGAAGTGTGGTTAGGTAAACTTTTTTTTAAAAAAATATTTTATGAAGAACTTGAGTTTTTTGGGGAGAAGATAGATCCCATTTACATTATAAAGATTTTCTCAAAGACATTTTAAAGAATTACAATGTGATTAACTTCCATGATACGAAGAAATGGCTGAGTGTAGAATTGAATTGAGAACTACAATTTGATAATGTGTTGAAGTTTTTCTAAAAGTCAAGTTTATGACTGAAGTTAAAAGACAACATTACAAGGTATCAAATAAACAGATGAGGATGCTACCATGTCATGTTACATTGGACGCATTAGTAGTTCAAAGATTAGTTTGAATAATCATCATAGAAGTCATCTTTAATTTTATTGTCTTTTTTTTCTCTGTAATAAAAATAGCTATACTTGGAAAGAGCAAATGCAGATGTCATGGAACTGAGTCACTTTTTCTAAATGGAATTCTTTGGAAGTTGTTATAAAACAAACCTGAGTGTTTTAAATGCTATCTTTTAGTTGAAAGAAAGCAATTTTCAAAGGACAAAATGACTTGTAAGCTGTTGCCCTATTGATGCTTTTAATTCAAATTCAAAAAAGTGAATAATAGTTTCTTTGCATACATGAATATATTGTTTTGTGATTAAACTTAACATTAAATAGTACTAAATATTAATGCACATTTAGAATGTAGTTACGACATAGTTATATTTTTATTAATAATTATTATAAATATTGCCATTTGTAGTTACTTTTTTATCACATGAATTTTTTTTTAATTCAGGTTAAGCAACGGACAAGAAGATTGACAGAATTATTTCAATCTTATAAACCTTACGATCATAAAGTAAGTATTCCATGAGGAAAATATTTAGAATTCATAAATTAAGATTTTTTATAGAAGTCGTTACTATCTCCCGTTGTGAATATGTGGAAAGAAGATCAAAATAAATTCTATGGGCATTAGGAATACTATATAAAGTGGAAGGGAAATGAAAATTGTGCAGATTTTTTATTATTTTGTTTAGGTCTTTATAATAAAAATATGACTATGAGAATAGAATATTGGGACTAAAAATATCTTTTATTAAAATGAAATAGAAAAAGAAACATGTTAGTGATAGAAGAATGTTTTAATGATTGTAGATTCAAAAGAAGTAATATGGGAAAAGAATTAGATGGGTTTAAGTGGTATAAAGAAGTTTTATGGCAGAGAATATTGCTAATAGGCTTTCTGAGCACATACAGAAACTTTTGACTTTGTTTATGAAGAACTATTTTAAATCGCATCACACTACATTTAAATTTTATTTTTTCTATTTTAAAATATTTAATGAAAAACACCTTGTGGGCTCATTTTCAACATTAAAAAAAAATCCTTGGAGTTTTTCTCTTTTTTATGAACAATATCAGGAATGAATAATCTTCTAAATACAAATGTCATTTATTATTTTCTTTCCTTGTTTTATTTTTAGTTGACAAAAGTTAAAATAATATCACATGAATTCTCTTTAGTTTACTCATATTCTTTCAAAAGTAATTCTCTTTATGAGTCAATGGACACCAGGTGGTGTTATAGTGCTGTAATATTCACATTACGTCACCAGTTTCTATTTTTGACTTGGATAATGAAGATTTAGAATTCAAAGCTAGAATTAATGCATTTAGAAGTCATTTTGTGCTTCTTTACATTATTAGGTTAACTCTTTGGTAGTACCAGAATTGTTCCTATTAATGAAGGCAAGTGTCAGAAATTACTTTTCAAGTATGAGAATATTGTAGTTTTATATCATTTGTGGATCCATAAATTTATTAAAGTTTCAGTAGATGGCTCCTCTTGCTATCAAATCATTTTTTTCTTTTAACCCAGTGTTAAATTTACTTTGAAATTTTTTAACAAATATTTTTAGTATTAAAAAAAAAAAATTTATCGCTATAATAATTATACCTCATGACTACACTATTTGCAAATATATTTAGAACTATTTTGATAAGAGGTGTTAAATTATTAATAAAATAGTAATAATATTTTGTTAACTAGAAAACTTATTTTGTCAATAATATTTTGTGCTGACGAAAACTAAACTTAAAAATTATTAAAAAGAGGAATTCATTAGTAACTAAGAGAAACAATTGTTTTTCCTATTGTATTAATATCTTATTAATTATTTTGTAATATAATTGTTTAATTTTTAAACATAACATAAAATTTATATAGTTTGATTTATTTTTAATATTTACTGATAAATCCTTTTTGCCTATACAAACCTCCGATGGATTGCTTAATTATCTTCTTATTATTTCTCTCCCCAGGTTATTAACAAATAACTGATTGACATATGACAATAAATAATCCTTTTTTTTTTTTAATTTTACTTTCAAAATAAGATTTATTAACATAATATTAATCTTTGAATTTACATGTTATATCTAGTGATATACAAGATTTAAACTATGATTTACAATGCAGAACCTGATTTACTAAGTAAACAGAAAATCTTTAAATTCTATATGCATACATCTTGCTATTCCTAGCTTCTCTCATAGTCTACTAGGTAACCCCTGACCTTAATGGCAACTAGATAGATCACAATTACTAAGAATCACATTATCTCCACCATCCAGAAGACGAGAAAATGAAAAACCTGTACTAATCCCCACAGCACCCACGTCCAAGCCCCCCTCCCCTGCTAAGGACTAGGAACCGGGCCTCAGGCTACTTCCAAAGCTCAGACTCTGCCATCCAATGCCTTTACTAATCCCCACATTCCCACCAAAACCCAGGCCTGCGAGACCTTCCAAGCACCAGATCCTGCCATCCAAATGGCAAAGATGAGTGACACAGCAGCCCCGATTTGAAGTTTAAACCATAGTAGAACTCTGGCCTGAATCACCCAAGCATGAGACTCTCTCGTCTTCACAGCCAAGACAAGCAAAGCTGCAGCACTAATCAAAAATTTAAATCTTACATGTTTACATCATATGCTATCTACAGATTATCACCTAGTCTAATAAGCAACCCTTGAATCATATAGAGAACAAAGAGATCAAAACCACAATGCATCACATCGTCTCCACCGCTCCAATGATGAGAAAGACAAAACCCATACTAATCCTCATAGCACCCACATCCAGCCCATCCCCTGATAAGAACCACAATCCAGACCCCAGGAACCTTCCCAGGTTCCAGACTCTCTTATCTAAAGCCCATACCATAACCCAATAGAACCACATCCCAGCCCCCCCCCAAGACCAGGACGCAAGCTCTGGGAGCTTTCCTAGTAACAGACTCAGTCCTCAAGACCGCAAAGATGAGTGATACAGTAGCCCTAATCCAATGTTCAAATCACAGTTGAACTCTTTGGGAAGTTGAATTTTGTCCATCATAATTCAGCTTCCAGACAACTTATAAAAAACTAGAAGCCTTAATCCATGAGGTCTTTAACTACTGGTAGAAATCAAATGATAAAACTAGAAGCACAATCCATACGATGAACAACAACTGTTAACAATCCAATGTCATAATAAGTGCTAAATTCATAATCACAGTGCAAATCTCAACAATGGCTTGCATAAAAAATTTTTCATTACTTTCCAAAATCAAGAACTTTAATATATATTATGTGGTAACCAGATGCTTGCATTATGTGTTATACCACAATCTAATTCTAGATCTATAGAGCAATCAAAGATGTACATAGAGTAATGTATCCATTAAAATCGCATATTGAATAATATCCATCATGTTTAGCACCCTGATAATCTATAAAAACCAGAAGGACTAATCCATATAATCAAATGTTAAAACTATCGGTGATATGTACAGTTCAGCATTCAAAATAGAAAAACCGTTTAATATAGAATGTATGGTTGAATAATCAAGCAACAGTTGAAATCAAATGTTTCAGATATAGTCTAAAACAATTCACTATAGTAGAAAAAATTCTTATTCACAAGTCAAATCTCAGGTCTAAAATGCAAGCACAAAACCGCAATGGATAACGTTATCATTTTTAACAAATGAATGAGCCATTTAAATCTGGTAAAACGTTTAAAGAGACATAGTCAGTGATCCAACATCAAATGCATGGATAAAAGGTACAGCAACACTTGAAATAAATGATCAGATACAATGAGAAACAATTTACTATTGTGGAAAAATTATTTCTTTAAAAGTAAAATCTCAGGTTTAAAAAGCAAGCATTAAAGTCTAAATGAATAACGCTACTATTGCTAACAAATAAATGAGCTATCCAATTCTGGTAACTTTCCCCAGAGCACCTTCTTCCCAGCTCCAACCCATATAAAAACTAGGATTTAGGCCCCCAGGGATCCTTCCAACAATCAGACACTCTCACTCAGTCAGCAAAGCCGCTCTGAATCAAAATCTTCCCTGAAAATTAAGTCTTTCAATAGAAATCTCTACAAATTTACATGGCTGTCAGTTACTTCTAACAGGGTTCCAAAGAAAAGTTTTAATCATTTTTACTTGTCTATTGGTGCCATAATTCTTGTATACAAAAGAACCTAAAAGGTTACTCTGGTCAATTGGAAACTTTTTAGAGAAAAAAATTCTCTAAAATATAATTTAGGTAACTAAAATGGGAAGCCAGTAACAGAGTGAACTGAAGTCCTTGGCTCTCTCTAGTGGACTCCAAATGATCCATTTTTTGTTTTTATAGAAATGATAAAAACAATTTTTAACTGGTCTTTGAAACTACTGATCTATACAGCTAATTTTTTCTGAATTTTAATTTGTCAGATATTATTATTGAATAAGTGACTCTTTTGAAAATATCACTTAATTGCTATTTGGGTTCTGATAAGTACCACATTTTTTATAAGAATAGTAGTTTGTAATTTATATAGGATCTTTAATTAAACTTTTTTGGTTTTTTAATTATTATCATAAGTGAAAGAGGAATTTTTTTTTGTTCTAATGGAAGTAATTTCTAAAAACCTAAAATCTTAACTGCATTAAGGATAGGATTCAAAATTGTGGAAGATAATTCAATGATAATTGCAATTTGATCTTTTTAAATTCATATTCCCATGTATAAATGTTTATTACAAAAGCTATGATGAATGAATAATTGAAGACTTACTAATATCCTCTGCCTGGAAGTAACCAATTAATAGACTTACTATGGTCAAGTTATAAAATTTGTTAATTATTTGCTTTTTCTTTCTATACTTAATCAAATATCGAAAATAAAGATCAAAATAATACAAAAATTATTTTGTTATCTAATCAATAATTACATTTTGAATTACAAGTGTCAAATTAATTCATCCCACATCTTTGACACCATCCGCTTTAGATAAATATAATAATGACTATTATTAATCATTTACTAAATTAGAGAATATCTCTAGCACAGATATAAACTTCAAAACTTAATTAAAGATTAATATATCTGATTTTTTAAAATTAAGCATTCACATTTTTTTTTCCCATGCATAATATCTTTATAAATATATTAAATAACCTCATTATTACCACATATTTTTTTAAATTTATATAAATAAAGATACAACAAACGATAAATGACCCCCAAGATGCATTTTGGGCTGAATATTTTTCATATAAAAAGATATATATGAGAGATAGTGACCTGGACCAACTGAGGAATGCTAGTTCAGCACGAAATGCATCTTGGGGGTCATTTGTCTTTTATTGTATTTTTATTTATATGAATTTAAAAGAATATGTGGTAATAATAAGTTTATCTAATCAACATAATTGAATATGGAAAGAAACAATAAATTAAAATAAAAATAATGAACCTCACAATACTTATAGAGAGTTTTGCCTAATTTAAAAATAATGAATTGTAGTTGATCTTTCATTTGAAAAATAATCTCCATTGTTTTTACCAACAATAAAACAGATTTCTTATGATCAAATGGAAATTGAAAACTTGAACTTTCCAAGATGTTAGAGATAAAAAAGAAAACAAAGATCACAAAAATTTTTAGACAATAAAGTCAAAAAAAAAACAATTTAGAAAGTAAAGTAATGATATAATCTTTTATTTATAGTGCTGGAAATAATTAAGATCACCTGACTAAACTTCGTCAAAATTAAATTTAGTTAAAGTTTATTTTCAAAATGATAAATATTATATTAATATCTTATCATATGTAATGCAAGCCAAGCAGAGGGATAAAATTTCTATTATTTAAAAGGAAATAATTGAAAATGAAAATCATCCTAAGCAGACCCTCATTCCAACTCCAGGAAAGAAAAAAGATTTAAAATAAATAAAATGTTTAAAATAATTTTTAGAATGTTTATACCAACAGTAAATACATTCATATATATTACATGATAGTCCTTTGGTTATCTAGTTGACATCTTATGATGTTGTCTTTTAATTTTTTCTATACAAACTTAATTTTTTGAAATAGTTCAACACCTTGTCTTAAATTATATGTATCTTTTGCATTATATCCTCATTCATATCATTCCAAAAAAAAAGAAGTCATTATTGCATATTTTTAAGGTCTTTGTCTTTATATTGTAAAAAAATCTCTCATGAAAACCATGCTCATTTTGCCATAATTTTTTTTTGACTACGGTTCATTTGTTTCACATACCCAATTCAATGAAGATTAGTCTTTATTATAGTAAATTCTATAACGTCACATCTATCAAACTAAACAACGTGATTATTGATCTTATGCTTTTGTTATTATATTTTTAAAATCTTATAGAACATTCTTAAATATAATTTTTTTAATACTTTTATTATTATGACAATAGTGATTTTAAATCTCATTTCACTACAATAATTTGGACAAAATAGTAGTTCTACATATACCTTATTTTGTTTGTAATAATTGTATCACTATTTATGAAATGTTTTATTGTTTAACTTGTTAAATGTACTATTTATATATTAAAAGCTGTGTTTCATCTCAATGCCAAGCCCTACATAAAACATCAAGACATGTAAATTTATTTATATTTTTAAATTGATAATCATTTAAGTTAAAAGATTTCTTCTCCTTTATCATTGGCTGACAAAGACTTGACTTTTTTGAATATTAATTTCTAAACTCTTTATAGAGTATAATTCAAGCATTAACAACATTCTGTAAATAAATTTTGATTTCACAAAAATAGAACAATCATCAGCAGATCGTAATTCTAGAAGCTGTCATAATGAAATTTAAAAGATTCAAATTAAAAATTTCACATCTGTTATATATTGCATGTTATACCTAATTTATAGAAGTGCTAATGTTGATTAGCACTGACTATTTAATATGAATAGTAGAAGTTTCTTAAGAATCAATATTGAATTTTATATTAATATGTTTAGAATAAGAACTTATTTTTTAATGTAACGAACATTTTAAACTTGTCAGGGAGATTATAGATCTGTCTATTAATTTGCACTTGTAAATACTCATTTTAATATAATTCTAACTCTTAATGTAATCCATTAGTTGCCATTGTTTAGAAAATGAATTGCATCTGTTTTCTTTTATGGCAATTTTCAGTAATTGAAAATCCCTGAATTTATAGGCTCACTATCATTAAATTCAATAATTTGGGCCAAAATTTAGTTTCCCTATTATTATGGGTATTAATATTTTAAAGAAGAAAAAATCCATGCTCTCTGAATATAACGTTGGAGCCTACCCATTGATACAATGGCTACTGGCACTCTGGTACATAAGTTATGATATCATTAATGTTTTATTGATACATATAGGAATTTTAAAATAAAAGAGTTGTCTTTTATCTCTTCAGTTAAATTTCTCTATTCTGGAAGTCAGGAATACAGTTGTATTAATCTTAAATTTTGACAGCGTCTTTTAGTTATTGTTTATTTGCAGTTGGTAACCTCTGTTCAGGTCTTCAGTAATTATATTAGGCAACTTTATACTATCCATGTACTTATAATTTTTTAAAAAAATAATTAACTTATCTTTGTTACTACCATTACCATCTGCTTTACTGTTGTTATCATTACTGATTATTTTTCACTTTAAGTAATAATCCATTAAGCATAGTACTTAACCAGATCAAATGAGCAGGCTATTTTTAGAGGATTTTTTCCCACGTGTTTCATTTTTATTGTACACAAAGGATTCACAAGTAAATCTTTTAAAAATATCATTTTTGTTGAGTTGAAGTTTTTCCCAAATCCTGTTCCAAAACTACTATTTATTAATTGTAATGCTTTACATAAAGAGCATAACTAAGAATTTCTGTCTACCATTGTTTTCTCAACACAAAAGTTTGTACATATAAAATGAAATAAAAATGGAATCAAAATTGCTGTGCGTGTAATTAAAATGTGATTGTAAAAACTTGAATTTTTTTTGATACATGGAATTGATCAGTAGTGTGAAAGGCTCATGATGATTGGACCCTGTATACATTTAAGTTATTAAAGACCATAAAATAAAAAAACAGGAAGCAATAGAGTGTACTATTTTTATTGGAAACTGCCCAATATTTGATGAACCATACCTATTATTCTACAAGACAGGAGAAGGTACTCTTGATTGGATCTTGCTTATTTGTTATATGTACAGTAAACTCTCATATTTGAAAGTCATTCTACTATCTTCTATCTATATATCTTACAAGTACTGCCTAAAATGGTGATTTATCTCCTCTTGCATACTTATAGAATAAAAGAGGTTATTGTGTATCATGTTTAGAACATGTTTCAACTTTGTTTTATGCGAGAAATTTATTTTCTATCATCCTGTTACTTCTCTGTAGCTTTCTTAAATTCATATTTTAATTTTTTCTTCCATTTTTTGAGGATATGAGATCTTTGTCTTTTCATTTCTGTAATGGTATTCCTCCCGCTGATTGTCTTAGTATTTATCTGTCATTGCTTAGTCTAAATTATTTGTTTCTCATTATATGAACTATATTATTGGTTCTTGTATTTTCATTTGTTGCTTAATATTATCACTTTTATTCTCAAATACCTTTTAAATATGATTTATTATTAATTTGTGCATGTAACAGTTTATCTAAATTTGTTCTATCATCTTTATTTTTTAGATGGTATTATATTATTTATGTTAATTGCTTATAGAGTTTAAGAAATCATATTTCCTATGTGTATATTTATATAGATATATTTTTTAATAGGTTGGTGAAAGGCAAAAAATTTTGGTCACAGAAATCTCTCATGATTCAGAACATTTTGTTGGACATAACAAATTTTACGAACAAGTAATATTATTATTCTTATTATTGTTATTATTATTACTAAATAGTGTTATTATTAACAAGAATTGTCAGCAATTTTAAATATTATATATAGGAAAAAATATGCACATTTTTCTTTTCCATTTTGAAATTAAGAAAAATTGTAAAAATTACATATATTATATAAATGTATATCAAAAAATAAAAATATCAGATAAGTCTGTTTGTCATAAGAAAATAAGCTAAAATCTCTTTAATCTTTTACCGGATAAATACTATAATTAAAATAAGGCTAAATTTGCAAAATTTAATTTTCATATTTATGGCTTTCAGTTTGAAAAATGTTATCAGAATACAATTATTTTTTAATAAATTTGTTATTAAAATTACTTTTTACTAAAACAGGCAAAACTCTCCATACAGTAGTGCCACTCAGTGCAAGCCAGAGTAATCAATGGTTGTCATTAGCTTGCACTGAGTGGCACTATTGTATGGAGAGTTTTGCCTGTTTTAATAACAGTTATGAGCAAGCATAAGAAATGGTAATCATGTGATGTTTAGTAGTTTTTACTATAACTAAAGGAATGAAAAAATTGTAAAAGTTATAAAAAATTTTAATAGAAAAAAATAAAGCTTTTTACATTAGCTAAAATAATATAATTTATTTCCCACCAGCACAATTTTTCTTAAAGCATCATATAACTATAAAAGTTATATATAGAGCTTGCAAAATAAGCTCTTAACAAGCTTTGTAGAATATCCTCAACTCCAGACCGTTGTCTCCTTTTGGCATCATCTGGGGTTGAGGATATTCTACAAAGCTTGTTAAGAGCTTATTTTGTGAGCTCTATATATAACATTTGTAAATGCAAGCTTATTAAATTAGGTCATGTGACATCTGACTTGATTATTTTGGTAACTATAAAAGTAAATGTTTTTGTTTTTTTTAGATATAAATATCTTTAAAATTATCGAAAACAAGCTGAAAACAAATTATCCTTAGAATAATTTGTGCTTATCAAATAAAATATGATTCAGTAATGCCATTTTGTGCAAATTGAATTTTGCAATTTAACTTTTGAACTACAGAGCTTTTTATATGGTTGATAATTTCCTATTTATTAATAAAAATGAAAACTAAAATTTATAATCTTAGCTAATCAATTGGAAGTATTTATTGCAATAGTTAAATCATCCCCAGTGAATATAACCACAAATGCCATTCTGAGATAGCACCAAATTTTTCAGAAAAGATTTAACTGATTTGACTAAATTTATGACAGGTTATGCTTTTTTATGAATTATTGTCACAATTGTGATAATGTGTATTAATTAAAGTTCAATCAAGAGAGGGGGGGGGAGATTGCTTATATAAAGAATAATTTCGTAATAATTGTACTTTAGCAATTAATAATAAAAAATATATATGAGACCACACAGAAACTAAGATCAGAAAATGTACTTATCTAATTAAAATAGACATTTGATCTAATTATTATTAATTATAGAAAGAATGTAGATGTCATATCTTAGAAGAAAAAAAATTAGATCTAATTAAAGATTGTGATTGAATGCCTGTACACAATACAAATACTTATTAGAGAAATAACCTTAATATTCGAAAAGAAAATATATATATATAAGACAATATGTACAAATTGTTCTTAAAATTTAATTTTGTATTTTTCTTGTAAAGTGCGCAGTTAGTGCTGTTATAAAGAACTGTTCTTATCTAGCTGGAAATGCATACTAAATTTAGGATGGAAAATTAATAGATAAGACTGTAAACAATTTTAGGGACTAATTGAAAATAATCAGATGTTAGAAGTAAATTCCTGGGGGGGGGAAATGAGATGGGACATGTGCTGGAGATAGGAGATGAATATAAAAAGTGATCATGAACTTAGAGCTGAGAGTTTTTTTGTTGTTGCTGTGAGTTGTATCTAACTGTAAGAAGTGCAGTAGAGTGATAAACAGTGGAACAACTTAACGAGATGTGCAACCATGTGGAAATTTTCACCATTGCTGTAGCAAATGCTAAATGTGTGACTAGATTCTGGTGTCATCTTCTAATCCTGCTGCTTTGATGTTGTTGTCATGCCTATATCCCACCGTAGATTTATGCATCTGCCTTAATGAAATACCATACCTCAGATCACATGGAACAAATATTAAAATGTGCAAATTCATTGTCATGGTAAATGTCTCAATCATATTTTAATTCAAGGAAGAAAAACACCGTCGCAGTAAGAGGATTATTTCTTTTAATTATTAATTACTAGAAATCGAGAATATTTCAATTGGGATAAGAACTTTTATCTCAAGGATTTTTATATTAATTTAAAATATATGCATATTACTAATTAGTAGAATTTATGTATAATCCAGAAAAATTTTCTTTGTGTTTTCTTTATTAATTATATATTATATTTATTAACCTAATATTGATTTATATTAATCAACCAGTGAAGGTCACATATGTAGGTGTTAGTATAATTTCAAAGATAGTTGGAAATAATGATTAGTTTATGCTTTTTTCTCAATTTGAGAGAAGTTACATTATTTTTAAATGATAACCAGCTTATTTGTTCTAAGGAGGATACATCTAATAGATTTGTTTTAATGGATAAAAATACATATGAAAGTCAACTTCAACAACAGATTGAGAAATTAAACTTTATACAAACTGAAGCTATTATATAAAAATTATGAAAGATAGATTTGTGTTGAGAATGTTAAGATTGCAGGATAAAGAATTTTTTACTAATAAAGAATAAAAGGAGTTTTATTCATTGGCTACATTTATTCCACAAATGTCTGATAATATAAAAATGTACAAGCCTAATGCTCCATTGAGATTAATGATTAATTTTACAAGAGCATATTACCAGAGATTATCGAAGATTATAGTCCAGTGAATTTTGGATTGTATTGGATTTGGTGAATATACGGGGAAATCATCATTTGAGTGTGTGGATTGGCTTAATAAGACAGCTATAGTGGAGGGGTGTAAGTTGGTGTCTTTGGAGGTAGTAGAATTGTATGGTTCAGTAGATCGGGCTGCATCAATTTCAATTTTACAAGATAGACTGGTGGTTAATGATGTGCTGCAAAGAAAAATATCTTTTATTGTGGATGTTTTGGATTGAATAAGTAAGGATATTGTGGTAACATGTGGGAATTATGGGTCTAGTAATGGGTTGTATTTTAACTAGATTGTTTATTGACAGTATAGAGCAGTGTGTAGTGAGGCCCATATTATTAAAAAGTGTGAATATGCTGTATTGCAGATATGTGGATGATGTTTTGATATATGGGGAACCTTATGTTATAAAACGAATTTATTAAAGTTTGCAGAACTGGAATGGGTTGATATGGACCATGGAAGAGGACGAGAATGCTACTATTAAATATGATTGTTATGATAATCTTTACAACAATTGGCATGGAAACTATATTCATCTTATTCGATAATATATATGCATATCAACCAATTCCTAACATTTTCATGTAACAATTCTTTTCATTTGTATGTAAATTAATGCTAGCCTTCCACTCGCATTCTTCAAAATTCGTGTACATGTTATCTGCTGATGGTATCAATTTTAGAAGCAGGATTATTTTCATTCATGACTCAAAATAAATATCTTGTCAAAATTTCCATGGTTTTTACCTCAATACATTTTAAACTTAAACATCACTTTTAATATCAAAATATTGTATAATATTGGTTGCAATTGTATTTTGTTGTAATTCAAAACATCTAATAAACAGAAACAAATGACACATTTTGCAAATCTTGTCACAATATTTTATTGTAATCAAAGTTATTTTTGACTCGCACTTAGTTCTTGCCCAAGAAAATTGAGGATTATAAATTTTTTTAAATAATTTATTAATACAATTCCCAATTTTGGACAAAAAGCAAAAGTACTTTTCATAATTGCTAATCGTTTTTCAGTGAATCCAAAACTTGGAAGTTTGAAAAAGTCAGTTCTTTTAGAAGTTGCTGCTGCTATATCTGAGTGTTGTCTGTATTGATATACTTTGTTATAGCAGACCTTTCGTCCTCTTCTGCTCTACAAATTGTACATTTACACAAATGAATTATTATTTGTTTCTAATATTGAGATAAATTTACATTTGTGTGATTTTTTTTCTTTTTGAACTCCCCAGTCTTGGTTTTAAAAACATGGAATAATTTTTTAGTTAAATATTAAAAAAAAAAACAACCTGAAATATGTCTATATTTAAACTGGTTATTGTCACTCTACCAAACATTCCAAAAATAATTGGATTAAATAAAACCTCGTATTTAGTAGAGCCATCGAATTCAAGAGCTTTGTTAAATTATCATGATTTTTTTATATATCAATAATTCAATAATTTGACCTCATATTTACTAATTCTATTAATTGAAAGAATATTATTAGGTGATCTTATTCAAGACACAGCATTTGGTTTCATATGATTTATTCACTGTTTGAATAGTCAACATGATAATAATTAAGTATAATTAAATAAAATAAATTCAAATACAGAAATTCAAAATCACCGTTTTTAAAAGAACAAATTCCTATGATTCTTATGTATAACAAAAACTATTATCACAAATAAAGAACACACATTCAGCAATAATATGAAAAAACGAAGAAAACTTGAACTCATATTGTCATTTAGTAAATAGTTTTGAATTACGGGCTATTGTAAACTAGCAAAATAGTACCAAATTAAAAAAAAAAATTAAAATTACTGGCACAAATACCCAAAAGGATCACAAACAAGTAAAAAGGAATGATTTTGCAATACATGTGCCATAAGGAGTACAACAACTAAAATCCAAAACTCCCAAAAGAAAGATGGTTGCTCATTAGTAGTATATATATCTATTTTTTGTATTCAATATTTTTTTAAGTGTATATGTATTTGTAATACAACCTAAATATAGCATATAACTCTAAAAGAAACAAAATCTTTAAAATGAAACATCTTGAGAAAATAAAAATTTAAAAATTGTTTACAAATTCAAACATAACAAATGTAATTTAAAGTTATCATGTAACACTGTCATGCTCTTATTTCCACACACTTAAGATTTACCCATACATAAAATGTTTGGGTCAAAAGAATGGGTGGATTCATTCCATTCTTTCTAAAATACTATATCTCGTGTCTGGAAAAATTGAGTATTCATTTATAATTTATCTTTAAAGCGCATGTGCATTGGTTTAGTCACTAATATTACTATTACATAAAAAACATAGCAATATATAAAATAAAATAATATCTCATTATAACTTATTTTTATAATTTTTGGATTATTTTTTTGAAACAAAAATAGAACAAAGAAGAAATTTTGAAAATGTATATTTTTCTAAAAACTGTTTTTAACAACTAACAAATTGTTTTTTAGTCTTTTATAAATTTTTGTTATGATTTTGAAGTGACATTGGTAAATGATTTCTTATTTGATTAATTTTGAAACTTTTATATGTACAGTTCTTATTTCCATTGCCATTACATTCTATGATAGAGTAGTAATGAACAATAAAATTAACATTTATAATCTTATGCACTTTTTTTTAATGACCTTAAGTAATTATGATTCTCATCTTTGCATATTCTGATTCATGTTAAATAAATGCCACAATAATAGAAAACTTAAATATGGGCTTACATCAATTAGGTTTCTTAATTTACAGATAATTACTAAACTTTTTATTTTGTTTTAAATGTAATACTTTAATGTGTATGTATTCAGTTTTTATTAAAAAAATATTACTTAACTAATTAATAATTCATTCTAAAATATCTTGCAGTCATGAACATTTTATCTTAGCTATCTAAACTATTTGTAGATAGGGAACAAAACAAGAACGAGAACAATAAAAATGATTTCCTCCTTATTCTTCTTTAGAAGATTGTTGGGTAGACTTTTGTCCTACAGTGAGTTATTTAAAAATTGTTTTAACTTTTTCTTACTTTGTAACAAACTGACTAGAGGGCTTCAATACATTAACTCGCAGGTTTAAGTCTTTAATGTAATAATTTATATTGATTGATTGATGTATTATCATACTAATAAAATACTTATTTAGGCACAGAGATTGAAGACTGGTTATCTTTCCTATTTTCCAACACATAATTTAGTTATTTATCACAAAAATATTAAAATACTTGCATGTCTGGATTACAGGTTATGACATGAAGTGTGACTATGTGCTGATGAAACAGTGTACTAACATTAAATTTTGTTTTAAATTCAAAACAATACTACTAAAGCATTTGGAATGATCCAAGAGTCATAAAAATATTTTCAAATGGCTTGCATGATATTATGATGACAGGGAAAATCGTAAAATGATCCACAAAGGTTTGAAACACAGTCACGTTCATGTGATAATTCATAGTGCAGATGTGTTAGCAATTTAAATTTTTAATTATGAATAGTTAAACTATATTGCTGTGTATCGTATTGATTTAGAGATTATGTTCCAGAAAACTTGGACAGAAAACTAATCACCATTTTACTAATACTCATTGTGTGTGTCTGTATATATTGTAATGGTATGGACAACAGAAGTAAATATAGGATGATATGAAAACATTATCATTTCCACTGATCACAAATAAAATGTCATCAATTGATAAATGAATAAAATGAATCTGAGCAGAGAGACATGAATATACAAAACCAAATGTAGCTATGCTAATAATAAGTTATAAACTATAAGAGTGGTGGGACACTGATACATTCTGCTATCATATAATGCTCTAACCATATAGAACCATTAGTGTAATGGCCAACTAATAAAAAATGAAATAAAGTGGATGGCCTTTAAAGGTGACATCTTTGCACCACCCAGTTATCAGCTGGATGACCAAACACAAATATAAACCCTTACTAACCATTATGCTTTTTAGAACTAGCTCAAGATCATAAAACTTTGTAAACTAACTATGAATAAGAGAAAGATAAATATAACTGCTTACCCATTTAAATAAATTTTACTCGGATAATTTTTAAAAATCCCTAAAACACTATGCTATTATGAAATCGAGTCATATACACTACCAATTCATAGAACAGATACCCAGGGGAATGAAGACATTAATATTAGAATATTTTACCATGTATTTAATAAATTAATTAATTAATTTTAAAAAAGAAATTTAGAATGATCTGATAATATGATAATTTAAACATACATTTTATCAAAAAATACAATTTTGTATAAAAAAAATATGATTAACCAGTAGATTTTTATTCATTAACTTAATTAATTTTTAATTCATTAAGTTATTTCATGTTGAATAACAAAAGTTGGAAAGCAATTTTTTCATAATCAGAGGGGAAAAAATTTGAATTAGCTTAACCGTTTTTAGAATTTTGAAGGAAAAAAAAAATATTTTCACAAGAAAATGTTAAATTAATAAAATTATTCATTCTTATCCCAATTATTTCTGTAAATTGTTTTTATCTATAAATGAAGATATAATGTTCACACTAAAAATACCATATATTATGGTTTGAATTTCTTTTTGAGTCCTTATTTGACACTTGTAATTTCCAGTTGCCATACAATATTTTCAGGTTTCACACAGAATGAATTTATTAATTTTCTTCCATATATTTATTTTCAAATTGGGCTAACAATAATGAGTTTATCAATTTTTCTTAGTAATTTTCCACGTCTGGCTAAACACTTTAAGGACAGTCATGCTTTTGGTTGGAAGCAAAGCTTATTGCAGATTATTTCAGTGGTATTTTTTTATATTTGTATAATGAGCTGATTACATGGAAATACATGATGTTTAGCTTTTAACTAAACTTAACACATATTTGTCTTTATTTTATAAAACTTTTTTAAGCTACACCTTTATTTCCACTTTCTTCAGTAGTTGGATCAAGACTTCTACTGTCCTCTTTTAACAGCTTGATTAAGACTGACCTCTTCTTACAAGACATTAAAGTCTCCTAATTTACTTTCTCTCTTATGGTATATTTTTGGAACAATCCTATCTCCAACCAATCATAATCCTCTCTCACATAATCAAATTAAACACTGACCAATTAGATTTTTTTTATAAAAGCAATTGTTCCGTTATTTTCCTTCTTTTTTAATTAAAAAATTTCAATCATAGTTTTGAAATTCCTCAATAATTAGTTTTTTTCTTATATCAAAAAATCAGATAATTCTTTTAACCAACGTTTGATTTGGTAAGCATTGCTTATTGTTTTAGAAAGAGATAAAGAGAAAAAAACAACTCTAATCAATTAAAATAAAAATTTAGGAAAATGTTAAAATCTTATTTTTTCCATTTTCTTTTAAAAATTTTACCTACTTTATTTCTCTTAAAAAGTTAAAATTAAAAATTGTTAACTAATTTATTGAAGAGAATTTTTTTTTTTGCTTTCTGTACTTTTTCAAAAACTAAAATTAAACTGCTAATTAATTATAATTACTGAAGAGAGAGAACAAAAGAAATTATTTATTTTAATCTTATACTTTTCTCTCTTTTACAACCACTTTTTAAATTGTAACATATTTCAAATGTTCATTTTATGTTTTAAAAAATGTTTGAAAATTATCATATTATTATTTGATGAAGAAAATATTTAAATAAATCAAATACCCAATATTATTATAAAAAACATATGGGAAAAATTAAATATTATTTCTTCATTAATTAAATACATTTTTATATGATTATAATAATTGGCCATTGTCTACAATATTACCATATATATCTGGATTATAAAATAGTATGTTACGTATTCACAAATTCATCATCAACTGTTTCATTTATCTATGATTTGAAAAAAATATTAAATTAGAAATTTTTTTGAATTGATAGATTTTATATGCAAGCACCTATATGAATGCATTACAAATCATCTTTCATTTAGGCATTTCTGTCTTATACCTTCTGCCACGTGGTTGCTTACTTATTTGTACTGTATTATATTTTTTATGACTACATTATGTATCAAATCCTCATGAAAACATGAAATCTAATGTGTATATGAAGGTTGCTATTGGATATTTTTCTTTCTAAACTTTTTATTTATCTGTCAACTATAGCAGAATTAAAAGAGAAATTGAATCATATAACATATTCATTATTATTGGGGATTTTTTTTTTTCTATTTATAATATATTTTCATTTTTAAAGTTCTTTTGTATATCTAAATAAATGCGAAATTTTTCTAATTGATGATTCATTTGGTTTTAAAGGTTCTTATACCCAAAAATGAAAAATTCATGGGAAAAATGATAGAAGTCAAAATAATAGCCGCTCATAAACATTGTTTAATTGGAGAACCTTGTTCAGAATCTAAGATATTTACACCTTCCTTAGTGCCTCCTCTAGCTCAGGGACAAGTATCTGGTTTAACAAATCAGAATTCTAAGGTAATTTTACAAAATAATTATCATTTATATACATAGTACATATTTTATAAAAAAAAAATTAAAAAATTGATTTTTATAAATATATAAGATGATTTTTTTAAAAAAAGAATTATTTTTAGTGCAAACATTCCAATTGCCAGCTAATAAATTTTATTTCAGTGCAGGAGTTATTTATAACATTTGATATACTAAATCATACACTAAAGAACTTTTATTTAGTCAAAGATGTAAGTTGTACCAAAATTTTTGAGATTTTACACCTAACTTTTTTTATAATCTTAACAATTAAATGATCTGTCAATAATTTAAATATATATATGTATATTCAACATATTTAATATTTTTATATGTGCTAATTTACAAACTCTTATAATTACAGATTCTCTCGTAACTGATTTAAAATGAATACCTTGTTTGTCATGCTCTAATAGCAGTGTTTTTTTTTTTTTGTACTTCTGATTATTATTGTTTAGTACTCTTTATTTATTTAGCAAATGAACTTTGATTTTTCAGCTATTGATTAATAACCATTTATAAAACAATTATAGAAATCCGAGCCAGGAAATGGTTTAATTAAGCTTTTAAATTTGTTATTGAATCAAAGTTCGAAAAATCTATAACTGTTTATAATACTTCGTAAATTTGTGATTATTAAGTTTTTTTTCTAAAAATATGAATCATGGAAAGTCAGGAATTTATTGATAAAAGTCTTATAATGCATGGCAGGATCGAGTTTTTTTTATATTATTGTTTTGTTTTATGTTAATTGGCTTTTACCAGTCAGAAGTTGCCTAAAATTTAATAGCTAACTTTTAATACCATAAAGTTTTGGATATAAGCCAATTTGCTTGTCTAGTTTTGTAATTTTTATAGTTTAGACCAGGGATGCCCAATCTTTAACTTGATGCGAGCCAGTTGAGAATTTAAAAAAATTTGGGGAGCCACAATTATATATTGCATTTTTCATATTACATTTGTAAACATAATTCACACTAAAAAAAAACTGGTGTAATATGTTAAAAAGAAAAAAAATGTAAATACATTTTATTTATATTTATTTATTAAAAATTTGGTAACATACATATAAATTACAATTACAGGAAAATTATATTTTAATTATTTTATTTAATGTGAAACCTGACACTGCATATCATTATCGTTTGTATTGTAAAAATGTTTATTTTTTAGTGTGTGCATGTGGCGTCAAGGAACATAAAATATTTTATCAATTTTTTTTGAAGAGTGCAATGCGAGCCACATTAAATGGTTGCGTGAGCACATGTGACTCGCGTGCTACGGGTTGGGCATCCCTGGTTTATTAGACAGATAGTGTAAAAGTCATCCAGCTCTTTCTATTCTAAATTTTAAGAAATTTTATTGTAATATTAATAAAAAAACAAATCTTATATTATTCTAAATCTTTTGAAGTTAAGAGCAATTGAAAATTAATTCAGATGTATAAAAAAATTAAGTATTGATTAAATCGGATTTGATCATCTTTTCTTAAAATCCACACACATTATTAGTGTTTGCCTGAAGATGTCATTTAGTTGTACTTATGTGTTGGACTATTTCCATCATCTATCATGAATGATTAGAAAAATTTTACATTTTATTTCAGTTTTTCTATAACAATTAGTAATAGTACTTTCTTTTTCAGGTGTTGTTCACTTGACCAGTGACAGTATTAGTGTGGGAATTTTCTGCTTTGTACCTTTTCTTTTCTGTCCAATATTTTTTGTATTTCCCCAATGAAATATATGTTCACTGGTATATACATGGTCTACTATTTTGGATACATCTGTATTTTTTCTAATCATCAGTTAGGGCTCTTTCCATTGCTTCCCAATGGTATGACTGGTCTCACCAATGTACTGTAGTATATCTATATGGACAAACTAAAGAAAATCTGCAGTGACTATTAGTAATTCTAACATCTACTTAGCCAAAACTTGAAATGCTGAAAAACAAACCCTTTATCTCTGAAATACCATATGAATGTGGAAGGAAATATATTACTGAAACCAGTCATCCCATTGAAAAGCGATTGAAAGAGCCCCAACTGATAATTAGAAAAGAAAATGCAGATGTATCTAAAGTAGCAGCCCATATATATATATATATACCAATGAACATATGCTTGATTGTAGAAATACAAAAATATTGGACAGAGAAGGAAGGGTATTAAGAAGAAAATTCAAAGAACTGTTTACATGACAATGGCAAATAATACTATAAGTTGATTAAGTGGGACAATACATAATGTCTGAAAGTCATTAATCAACTTTGCTCTTAGGAAAATGGAAAAGTTAAAAGTAACCTCATAAATAAATATATATACATAACTTTTACTGAGTGTTGCCTTTGGCAGAATAGCTCAGTTGGGTAGAACATTACCTTAAAATTCCATATTCAACAATCTAAAGGTCCATATTTATTTCTAATGCTAGTACTGTCACTGTTCAGACCAGCAATACCTGAAGAAGAGAGGAGAATACCACTTGGAATGTTATGTAGATATTAATCTGTGTGGTTTTACTAATAGTTGAATATAATTGAAAATTTTAAATAAAGTTTACAATTTTTCTAAAGACATTCATGATTTAATGATTGATGGTGGAAATAATCCATCATATAAATACAAATAAAGATTATTACTTTATTTTTTTTCTACATAGTTATTTTCAGATATGAGGAACATTTTGTTGGAAATAAAACCAATTTTTGTTCTGAGAATCAAAAATAATAAAAACACAGTCTTAAATGTTTTAATTAATATATCCTTAGTTCTTTTTTTTTTTTTCATATGTCAAATGCGTTGACCGGGAAGCGAATCCAGGCCAGCTGCTTGGAAGGCAGCTATGCTCACTACTAGGCCATTAAGCTTGCCATCCTTAATTCATTTTTATTTTACATTAAACAAATTAACATTTATTTGAAAAAGGAATACAATGAAAGTAAGACAGTAAATTTTATAAAATATAGTACTTGTGATTACAATAAATAAATGTGTGTGATGGTTATATAAAATAAATAAAGTTGTGTATGTTATCAGTCTTTTAACATAAATGGTCAACCAAAAAGAAAGATAAAATTTAATCTAAATATAAAAGATTTATTTAAAAAATACTGTTTCTATAAAAAAAAAACATAAATCTTCCATAAAAAAAGTTCATGAAAAAAGAGAGCAATTATAGCACATCCATATGTTATGTCTTGTAAATATAATTAACAAGAAAAAAATCACTTGTGTATAACATTTACCTATTGCTTCATATTTAGCTAAGCCTGAAATATGGGCAATCTATAATATATCAGTACTTTTTTAAGATATATAATTTAGTTATCAATTGTACTGTCTGTGCGCTTATGCATATACATTGATATTGTAAGCAAAGTTTACTAGTAAATTAGTATAATCATAATCTTACAGTGCAGGAATACATTTCCCTAGTTATTACTTAACATTAGAAAATTTATGTCCTTCACACACGCATTTGAGTGCCATTAATCTTAATATATGCTAAATAGGATGGACTTATGCAGGATCAGACCACTATATAAAATTTTGCAGAGATCTACAATGGGTGTATAGGATCATCATTCAGTAAGTCGATTTTGAGTTGCCCATAATCTATAGTTTTCAGTGGCAGCACCAAAGTATAGAATCATCATATGTAGCATTTGTGCATGTCTAGAAATCCAATAAATGGTAACACAAGTAAATAATGAAGAGTTAAATTTGTGGACTCTAGAGATTACTAAATAATTTCTAAGAACTTAATTTTTTTTTTTATTTATATACGTTTCCTTTTGGAAAGTGGAAAACTTGTTTGTTAAGTTTTATTATTGTAGAGTTTTATTTAATAAAATATATTGATGTACTGGCTGGAATTGTTAAAAATATTCCCAAGGACACAGAAGAATAGCTCCAGTCACCAGTAGAAAAATCTGCGCAAACAAATAGAATGGCATAGATTGACAGTAGAAAAATGTGTGTAAGCAAATAGAATTGCATAGATTGACAATTGAGTCCTTTGTGGGGAATAACATAATAGCCTGATTAAAAAGAAAATGTCATATTGGACATTAATAAAATTTCACATAACCAAACAAAATGGCACTACTAAATAATAATATTCATGAATTATTAATAATGAGTCAGATTGGAAAATTTATGTTGAACATGTTGAAACATACATGTTATTAATAAAATTGATGATGAAAAAGTTAAAGTTCCGATACTTATGTGGTTCTCAGAGAGAGAAGAGAGAGGTTTTTGGCAAGCCAACTTTATGACCCCTAATCCCGCAAAGAAATACTATATCAGAAGTCAAAGAACCAGCGATGTCTAAACAGGTGGCTTGCCTAAGATTCAGAAGTGGACTGCAGTTACCTCAAGAAAAATATATACGCCATTAAGGATATTATCTAAAGAATGTATTTTAATGCCAAGTTGGATGGTATGCCTTTAAATCAATTACTATGGGAAATGATAGATAGTAAGTTCAGGAAAGTTCTGCTGAGGGAGTCAGACCTAATTATACGCATGCTATTGAAAAATGTATAGTGCAGCAAGTTGTATTGGAAAACACTATCGAATTTCAAGCTAGCACATACTCAGATAAAGCCCTTATAGTTGTGAACAAAACAGTAACTGACAACCTGACCCACAGGAAAACTAAGGCTGTTTTAATATGTTATGGCTGTGATGAGAAGGGCAACATGGAAAAAAAATGTAAATGGAAAAATGTTATATTTATAACTTAATTTGACATTTAGCAAGTGTGTTTCTGAATAAAAACAAAAATATTAAAACAAAAATTAAATTTGGATTGTAAATTGGGGAAGGGGGGGGGGGCATAAAAGGAAAAATGTTAAGAAAATAAATGATATAGATAATAATCATATCTTGCTGGTCATTAATATCGGTGAACAGAAAATTAATATGAAGTAGAAAATTGAGCTGGCTTATCTCTTATGTTATAGAATGACTGGTCAAAAATTAGAGGAAAGCATGAAAGGAAATTGATGCTTAAGAAAACCGATGTAGTTGCTACAGATGTAAATGGTAATAAATACAAATATTTTAACAAAGTTATGGTTACACTCCAAAGTTAAATTTCTATTGCTTTATATATTTAAAAGAGACTTTACTCCTGTATTGGTTAGAAATTGAATTAGATCATTGAGAATTTATTATCAATATCATTAAAAGAATGTAGCTGGAGTCAGAGGTCTATAATAAGTAGCTACATTTGTTCAAGTCATGACCTACAGAATTAATAACACATCTGTTTGATATTGAATTTGTGAAGAATACCCAGTGAATTGTGTGTGAATCTTGTAAAGTTCTTGTTTGCGTTAAAATATAAGATGGAAGAAACTATTAATAAAAGAGATTACTCTGTTTCAAGTTAGATATTAGCATCATTTTTGCAGAAATTGATTTAAAGTCAGGCTTATCACCCAATTCGTATAGTGAATAGAAAGGCAGAATTATTGACCATTAGTACTGACCTGGCATTAGTCAAATGCAACAAGCAATCTTATGGAATAACTGTTGCATCAAATGTATTTCAGGCCAAAATGGATAACTTATTTCAAGGGATGGAGGGAGTTATTTCATACTTGAATGATATTTTAAATATCACCAAAACAGAGTACATGTTGGCATTATGTGTATTTGAAGTTGGTTCTAAACTAGCAAAAGTTGATGCAAGGCTAAACATTTCAAAATACATTTGGACTACCTCGGAAATAAAGTTTCTGGGATATTTTAATCAAAAGGGGAAATATTCAAACCCAGAAAAAGTCAAAGCAAAACTAAATGCTGCAATACCAAAGTATGCAAAGGATTTACAAGCATTTTTATACCTATTTGGGTTTTTTTGAAAGTTTTCTGAAAGGCAAGTTACACGTAGTGACGCCTTTTTTTATCGGTTGCTAAAAAGAGAGGGTGATGAAGATGGAATTCAGTGCATGTCTTCCAGAAACAAAATACATTAACTTCCAGTCAACTCCTTGTACACTATCACAATTATTAGAGGCAACAGATACTCATGGGGCTGTCATTTCACACCATTGTTATGGAGAACATTCGATAGTGTATACTTAAAAAACACAGTTGCTGAAAAAAATTAGTCAGCTTGACAAAGGAAGCTTTGGCCATAGTCTATCTTATTAAAAAGTTTCATCAATATTTGTACAGATGTGTATTTAAAATTTACATGGGCTATTATCACCTATTGTTAGGAATTTCTGGAAATTGCAGAAAACTCCCAGATATGCAAGTCATCATAATTCATTGGATTTGATTTTTAGCTTCTTATGACTACAAACTCATCTTTAAGTTGGTCAAAGAGATTAGCTATGCAGATGCCTATCATGACCACCAGATACATGCACGTGCAAGTTAGAACATAAGTTTACTGAGACGAACTGTATAGAGCTTACAAAATCTAAAGTGCTGAATACTTTGATAGTTGTCAAATGACAAAAATGATTCCCAATACACGACCCTAGAAAATGGATAAAATATGGATGGCCACAAAGTCGTTGTAAGCATGTAGTGAGACCAATTTGGAGTATACATGAAAACTTCAATCTGTAATGGTTGCATATTTGTGATTGACCAATGGAAAGCCGAAAGCAAGTGCTTGGATGACTTAATAATGGATATCCAAGAACAGTCAGGTTGAAATTGTGACAATAACAAAACTGGTTTTACTTTACAACAGTTTGAAGATTTTTTGTTTGAGAAAGTGATATACCAAGTTTTAACACTGCCGTACCATCTTGAATCATATGGTCTACCCATAAAGGTAGTCAAACAGATCATACCAACATTGAACAAAATTATATACAAGGATATCAATGAAGCCTTAATCGTTGCTATTATTTTTTTAACATTTTGCATCTTATACATCAAGAGAGAAGACTGTGGCAAAATTCTCACAAGCATGTTTCAGTGTTATTATCAAGTAAAAATGTGATTGGAGAAAACCTTATAGACCTGACAATTTTAAAATCGGATAATTAATATAGATATGAGACATTTTAAGAAAAGGATTTTTGGGAGTAATATTAAAAATACTGTCTAGACAATTAAGATTAATTTCAATTGGATAGTAGAGAGCAATTAAAGAGGCACTTTAATCATTTATGGCTTTGCCAGATGGATCTATCAGGATCAGAGAATTTCAAAATAAAATTAAGTGATGAGGGAATACTTTTGCTAAAGAAAAGGAATAGTACTAACATCTCTTCAAATGATGAAACACCACTGATAATCAGACAGAGATAATACTTAGCTAATATATCTATGGAAGATCCGTTATCTCCTAAAAAATTTGAATAAATTGAAAAGTGATCAAGTGGAAGAAAAAGCATTATCGCTACCAAATTGATTAAGAGTATGTAAAAAACCTGCAAAACTGTCAGACTACATTCGATTATTTTCTAGAGTGAGGGAAGGAATGTACTGTCTGTGTGCCTATGTGTATAGAGCCAGTAATATTCCTCTCAGCAAGCACTGGTCATTTAATCTGATGACATAACCAGTTGATAGGCCAATTTACACATGAAAATATGCAAATCTGTGATAGTCAGTGACCAGTTTAATCTATGTTTATACACATGTGGATATATAAGTTAATGTATTTGCTAATATTCATTACGGCATGCTTTGACAAAGATAGGCTGTAACAAAAGGCTGTCTCAGCAAAGTAATAAATATTGTTTTATACCAAAAATATATTACTATGATAGTTGATAATTATCTACATACTCTTTTAGAATATTATCTATGGTATATGCATATATTGTAGTTTATTCTTATATATTGATATTTATTTTAAAGTTTATTAGTAAATTAGTGTAATCGTAATCAAACAGTGCATGAATAAATTTCCCTAATTATTTTTTAACACTAGCAAGTTTATATGTGTCACACTCAGCTTTGAATGTCATTAATATTAATTTACACATTATAATGAGGATAGATTTATGAAGGATTGGACTAATATAAAAAACCTTGCAGAGATCGACAATGGGTGTGTGATTATCTGTCAATAAGTTGTTTTTGGGATGTTCTTAGTCTATAGTTTGTAATGACAGCACCAAAGGTAGAATCATATGTAGCATATGTATGTGTTTAAGAAATCCAATAACTGATAACAAGTATATAATGACTAATTAAATTTGGGCTGCATGTGAAGAAGTAAATCACCAAACCAGAAGTTTATTATGAACTGTAGACATTTCAAAGTAATTTCTAAGAACTAGTAATTCTTTTATTTATATATATATATATTTTTTGGCAAGTGAATAAACTTGGTTGATACATTTAATTAGGATCACTGCACAAATAAAGAACTGCATCTTAATTTTCCAAACTGTCTGTTGTTATGTAACAAGTTAATTGTAAAAGTTTCATTTTAACTTGTGTTGTTTCAGTTTGGATATTATGATCAAATTGAGTCCAAAATAAAGACATGCTTTAAGTAATAAAAAGACACAGTTATTGAGGAAATGACTTATTGATTCTAATGATTAGTATTAAATAAAATACAATGTAGATATTGCATTAAATACTTTTTTCATAGGTAAAGCATTTGATAGATATTTTATGCTTCTACTAGCTATTGAAATGGATTATGTATAGATTTTTAGTTTGTTGTTTTTTAATTGTTAAGATTGTTCTATTTTTATACAGCTCTGAAAAGCAAATTAACTTGAGTGGATAGTACAGGAAGTATCAATACCCTTAGATCATATATTTCCAATGGTTTAAGTCAACTGCTCCTCCTCAATTCATATCTATTCTTGCCTAAAAGCAAATTTTATATTTATCAAATGTTGGTCATTATTTTTTGTATTTATTTCTAAGAATTTTGAAGATGATTTGCTAATGCTTAAAAAGATTTTGATAAAAGCATGATCAGAAAAAGTATGTTTGCAGTAAATTGCTTTATATATATATTATACTAATAGAAAGATGTTGTACTTTGTTATTATTATTAATTACACAAGCCTTCAGAATTGTAGATCTCTGTAATGTGTTTGTTGCAATTTCTAAATATTGGTCACATATTAATTTAATTTTCTCAATAACAGTTTTACCAGATTTTGATTTCAACGTTAGTTAGTAAGGGAACCAGTGTTTTACTAAAAAACTCTGATTTTTTTTAACTTAACTGTTTACATATGTGAAATAAAAATGCTGCCAGATACATTATTTACAGCTTGAGTAAGTGCATCTTGAGTAAGCCTCTTACATATTTTATTCTAAGGGAAAATTATATCCAAAGTTGACATTGCAGTAGTTCTAATTGTAAAAGTAAATCTTTATAATGTTTCAAAAGCCTGACCTTTCACAAATAAGACTTTTCAAATCATTATATTCAACCATTATCAATTCACTACAATAAAGATTGCTCCTAGTGCAATCCAGTTTCTCTGATCCATAGCCTCTTTTTTCTACATGACATCAACAAACTTTCTTGTTTTATCTATCCATCTCACTTGTGGTCTATTTCTAGATTTTGCAATCTTTTGTTATTCACTGTAAGATTTTAAGTATCCATCTGTTGTTATATCTTATAATAATCTATCCAGCCCATTTCTTTTTCAGTTTTTTAATTTTTTCTATGGTACTTCTTTGTTGCCATTCAAGTATATCCATGTATTTTGTTTTTGATTCTTTCTTGTTACCCCTGACATATCTCTCTCTATACTTTGCTGAATGCTCTGATGTCTTTTCAGTATTCTTCTGTTAAGTGTCCAAGTATTGCTTCATAAAAAAGAATTGGTAAAACACATCTATTAAAGTTTGTTTTTTTTTTTTTTTTGGCAATTACATCTGCATGTTTCCTTTCAATATTAACTTATTTTATTAAAAGCACTCCATCCAATTTTAATTTTATGAATAATTGGAACCATTATGTTTCCATCTGTATTAATAGTGTGACCAAGATATTGAAAGCATTTATTTTTTATTTATGATTGTCAGTTTTTATTTTCTGAAGAAATCCATTAAACATTACTTTGGTCTTGTTACTATTAATCACTTTATTATTTTTATTTTAGAATATATATTTACTGAAGCTCTGAAATTTGCAAAAACAACTCTACCATCGGCAAAATTTAGATAATTTAAATAATCTCCATGTATTTTTTTTTTATTTCCTTAGCTTTCCTTTTTAATTCATAAAACATTTACTTATAAAAAGTTTGGAGATATAGAATCACCCTTAGGTTTAGTGTCACCATACTATTACATTTTGAAAAGTATTCAGAATTTGGAACTATTCTGGGTAATGTAGAAATGCTTCCACAGGTAAAAAATGCCTTTTCATAATCTACAAATGCAGTGCAAAATGATCTTCTGTATAAAAGTTGTAAAAAGCAAGATTATTCTTAAATTTCAGATGATCTAAGGAAAGAAATTCAGCAAAAAATGCAATTGATGAACATTGTATAAATGCAGCATTTTGAGACTAGAAATAAGCAGTATATGTGGGTTTTGTACTGTCTGTGTGTGTTCATCTCAGCCATCAGTTATAAATGGAACTATTTATTTTGAAACATATTTATGGAATTTCAGTTTATTTGGGGACTTACAGACACATCTGATTTTTTTAGCTATATTCTCTGAAATGATTGTAGAAAGGAGTTACTGTTAACTAAGAGACCTTTTGATTTTTCTTTGAGGCCTTACAGCAGGGGTAGGAAGCCTCCAGCCCATATGCCAAGTCTGGCTCTCGAAAACTTAATTAGGCTCCCAGATATTTTCACAAACATAAAAAATGAATCGATATAAAACTTTTATATTAAATATGTATGTAGTACAGTGCAAATATATATATATTGAATTAAGAGTTTAGTAAAATAAAATATTTAATTTCTCAACTACATCTTTTTCTTTCTCCAATCTTTATACTTCTGTCTATCAGAGAAACAATATTCTACATATTATATAGTGTGGTACTGTCTGTCTGAGCAGTTTATTTATTTTTATAGTAATTTTCACAGTTGAAAGCATAACTAGCAAAAATAAAACTCGAATTTTACTTCATTTTATTATTATTATTTTAAATGTAGGGGATTTGAATTCAGACTTTCAAGCCACTTCACTATCCACACTATCTCATACTGATACACATGACCATACACATGCAGAAAAGATAAATAATCATCAATATACGTATTTCATGCTAAACCAGCACTCATCAGTTGGTCCAGATTACCATCTCCCATACATATATATAATCAGTGCTCAGTTTATATTAAGATAGCAAACCTCTCACTCTTCAGCCATCCATATCATTGAAGATAGAATTCCCAAATCCTATGCTGATCACATATTCATACATGCCAGAGATAAGGTTAAGCAGCCATGTAGAAAAGGATACCTAGGATATACATGTGGCATCAAAATGAGATGGGACTTTATTTTTTGCTTGGTGAGTAAGGCATGGGAAATTCAGCATCACTTACGGCTTTATATTAGTTTCATTAGTGACTACAAGACTTTTGGTCTAAGACTGTAATCCGTAGCTAGAAAAGATGTCAAAAAATGAAAAACTAACCCCAACATAGCACCTTTATTGGCATTAGTAGTTATATAAAAGTTTTTCAAATGCAGAAATTGGAAGTGAATTTCATTATTTTTTGGTCATCTCTATACATATCTATATATTTTCGATTGGCAAAGGCTGCTTATTAAGGAGAGTATTCTGTGTTTGATGGCACACATAGATCTCTTGATTTTAATAACTACTGAATGAGTTTTATATCAGATTATGAAATTAGGGGTTAAGAATTTTTATCTGTTTTTCCTTTTAAAAAAATCATTATATCTACCTAAATAATCAAAAGATCTGTGTTAAAATCCTTTGTTTCTACTCTGATCTTTCTTTCACAACAATAAAAACATACTCATTTAATTTTTATTATTAGATAATTATTTCAATTTATGAAACAAAAGTTGCTGATGTAAGATACTGATCAAGTAAATCTAATCCAGCAGATTGTAATTATGTGTTTGTTTGAGAATTAAACTGGTATATTGTGTTGATTAGGACAGATAGTGAAAACATGTACAAGTACTAGTTTTCTTCTATTCTTTTCATTTACAATTTGTGATCAAAAGAAATATCAATCATTGAATTGTAAAATTAACAATGTAATAATTGTTATATTGTTACTAAAGTAACAATTATGGTGAAACTTGTGTAAGATAGAAGTAAATGCATCTTAAATTATTTTTTCCCTCATTTAGGATGAATTTCCATTTTATCTATTAAAAGAAATTTGCTTATAACATTTTTATTTTAGTCATAAATAAAAAATTACCATTGACTGTATTACTTTTAAGAAATTCCATATAAACCGATAAATCTATATAATTATCAATATTAATAGAATCTGGAAAAAGTGTACAATTTTTTTGTGTTGTATTTTTGGTTCTTTCTCATTTAATAGATATATGGGTGCCGATTGATTGAGAGAGGACCGCATAATGCTGTCACTTCATGTTGATTGTGAATTTATTCCAACCATTTTCAAATTATTTTATTAGTAAATATGTAAGATTCAGCCATTTACTGTGTTTGGTTGTTGGTAATGGAAGGGGGGAAAGGTGTCAAGTACTTGTCGTCTTGGATGCCAAAAAAGTTCAGAGAGCATATGCAGTTATAAATTATAGTTATAGGAGTTTTTAAAGCGATTAATTCAGTGACTTTTAAAATTTTGTTTGCTTGTTTTTGTACTTTTTTAAATATTAATTGTTTTTTGTTTTTTTTGTTTCAGCCTTCTGATTCTCGATGGTTTATGTGTTCAGTGATGTTCCTTCTGATGGTCTTGCTCCTACATCTTTTTAGTAGATTTTGGAATCTTTGATCAGTTAAACATTTTTGTTTCAACAGCTTTATTTATGTGACAAGCTCACAATTAAACTTGAAAAAGTTCATCATGGCTTACTTTGTACGTTTTAGTACAGTGATAAAAATATCTGATTTGGATTTTAGCTCAGCCTGTCATTTCTGGTATTCAGACATACCATGACCTCATGGGCAATTACCTGTTCAATTATTTTATTCATATCAATTTTAATACTATGGAAAATCAAATCATAATTGAATAATGATTTTCAGAAATAGATTCATGTAATAATTTTAAAAGTTTAATTAAAGAGAAAGGATTTTATCTTTTCACATATAAATTATTAAGGTACATATATGAAAAGATGAAATCCTTTTTCTTTAATTACATACATCCTGTGAACTTAATAAATAAATTTGAACATTAAAAGTTTAATTGTACATGACAATTATTTTTTTTCATATGTCATAGCATCGGCCAAGACGCGAACCCACAACCGTCTGCAACCAACTACTTGCTTGCAAGGCGGCTGCAATGACCTCCCGGCTAACAACGCTTGACTACATGACAAATTTTTAATGTAATTAGATATAAATTGATTATCTAAGTCTTAGACTTTAAACTAAAATTGAATATTCACAAATATATAAACACATATATAGGAGATGTAGATATGTCTCCCTAAGCTTAGAAAATATTCTGGTAAATGTTTTTTAGTGTTGGCCAATCAGAAATTTTGGGGAAAAAATTTTTTTGGACATGATAAAATGTTACTCTACCATTTTTGAAAGGTTTTAAGCAAAAATTTTAAGACTTGATCTGACTTAGCTATCAAATGAGAAATTATACTGATGGAATCTTCTGGATAATATATAAGCCTCGTTAGCATATTTTATTTCTTGGTAAAATAACTTACTTAAAAGCAAAAGGAGTAATACAGATTAGAAAATGAGTGTTCATTATTCTGAATTGTTCATTCATCATTGAAAATTTTGATTCTAAATTGTAATTTTATAAAATTATGACAAAGGAAATACAGTTAAAAAGTAATTATCTAATGTATACTTCACTGTCACTATTTCATTCTTCTACTGTTTTTTTTTTTTTTAAGAAAGTGGAACTAAATGGCAAAGGATTGTTGAATTACAAAATTTCATATATAGAAATGCAAAGAATTTGACGAATTTTTTAATTTATGGAATAAGAAATCATAACAAGAAGTTAAACCAATTTTCGATTACCCATTAAAGAAATTCATGGCCCATAAAACAGTTACTCCAGCTCAGTTCCAAGCAATAAATCATTCAATTACTTATTTTTATTCAATAAATATGTAAACTGAACATTTAAGCATTTAGTATAATAGATAAGAAGGAAGAATTATTTGTCTTTCATTCATCAGATTATTTGATTTCTATAATTTACTTTCTGACAAAAGCTAATGGTTTTTTATATACGTGTGTTTGTGTAAACAGAACATTTTTACTCGGTATATGTCCTTTACATAATTATTTGTCATATTTTACTGTAAACAGTTTTACAGACACAATTAACTGAAATAATTATGAAATTCAAAATTTAAAGCTAGTCGTTTTTCTACGAATGATTTCTATATTTAGCTTTTAATATTAAAATTAAAAATTGGCAACTTTTGATATCGAAAGCCTATGGTAGTATTGATATATAATTTCTTTTGTAATTACACTTTATATATATATTAATGTATTTGACCTATGATACATATTGTTTTGTTATATGGACAGTTTGGAATTACAATATTGATGCAGCATAATAGCATTATTTCATTTAATTATTCTAGTAATTTATTTTGGATATTAAATCCAAAATACAAACAAAAATGCTTTTGAAATATATTAAGCAGTTATGAAAGTAAATAACAATTATACTGGTCAATTCAAATCTTAGAAAATAAAATTTTTAATAGATTTTATTTACTTGCTGAAAATCTGACGGGGTTTTTTTTTTAAAAAAAAAAAAAAATTGTTTTTATTATTCGGGTTTATAATTTTTCATTATTTTTTTTTTATAACTGAACTTGTATGAAAAAATAAATAATTCCGAATCTTCTTAAATTTCTTCAGTTTATTATTCATCTATAAATGTATGGTAGTGAAAGTATTAAATACTGAAATATAAGAACAATAAAGAAAATTAACTTTATTCTTGAAGAACATATCCATGCTAATTTGGAATTATTCTTATTTATGTTTACAAATATTTATGTATAAATAAATTACACCAAATTAAAAAAATTACCCAAAATTTAAAAACTAAAATTTTTACAACAACTCGTTTCACTGCCAAGATAAAGAAAACACAAATACATACTTAATAATAATATGCATTATGGAAAAGTTATTTAGCATATTTGATGGTGTGTTTTTATTTCTTTGCACATGAGGTTTCCTTCACAATGAAATCAATTGTTTGTGGAAATTTTATTTTTTAAATTTTAAAATAGGTATAATTTATTTATTTTTATTGATTAGTTTAGCTTTTGATGTTTTATATTTTTAGAAGTTTATATTTATGAATATATATATATATTGTAACACCACGGGGAAATAAGGGTGTCATATCTTAGTTGATCGCCACCAGGATGTGATCATCAATGACCCTCAAGTCGGGTATCCATTTCTAACTCTATGGAAGGGTTTAAAACATCAGGAATCTGAGAAATTGTTTGTTCATTCTCAAGTAAAAAAAAATATTAAAATTTATTATCAAAGAGATGAGCGTGATAGATCACTCTGAGAGATCAGTCCAGTTAACTCACTAGAGTAACTATAAGTATAATTAAATTAAGAATTCACCAGCCTATAAATAAGTATAAACAATATTCATTCATCATCATGAATGATTAACAATAATAATAAGTCAACAGTCAGTCTGATGACTGGATTTAAAATGGGTCTATTATAGACTAGGCTAATTATTTAACCCTTGCCAGTTTGGACCAGATCATTGAAACCATTATTTGGATGCATAATCTATAAGAATACAACCAAAAAAATAATAATGTTGGGAGATTAAAATATGCTGATCATCATCAATGTTCTCTGGCTACTTAGTAGTACTCTTGATGTACTGGCCACTATAATCTTAATGTGTAATAGAAATTAAACTAAAATAAAATGTAGTGCATGGACTTTAAAGAATATACTGTTCACACCAACCCAGGAATCATCATCTGGATTCCCACATACTAAATATAAAACCTTTATCCCATTTAGCTGTTATGCATAAATCTAGCTTAGGAAACAAGATCTCCAATTTTTTACTGTGCGCAAGAGGGAAATAAATAAATAAATTAGCTTATTATAAATACCCTTAAGCAAATTATGGGCTTCCCCTACTTATAAATAATGGTTTTATTGGGATCATCCAAAAAAAATCTAAATCATAGAATATAAGCTATCAATTAAGGTCACACACACACTGCTCTTCATGAAACAGGAATTAAATGGAATAAAGAAATTAAGACTAAAAAAAATATTTTTTAAAATAATTATTTAATATACTTTTTATATATGCAAATGCTATGATATTAGTATAAGCCTTGATTCATTTGAAAACGTAATTAATTATTACTATGCTAAAAAAAAAGGTTTATTGAATTTATTTATTTAGCAGAGATTCATTTTCTGTCATTTATTTAGCCCAGATTCGCTGATTACAAAACTTGCAATCTTTAAAATTCCAAAAGGGAAAAGAAATCTGTTTTTTTTTTTTTTTAAAACCAAAAAATAATGACTAAAATCAAAATCTAGGCATTATAACGTGTATGTTTGCTCTCAAATGTGTAACTTGAAAAAGCATATTCATACTTCATTATCACCATTTCTCATATAATAAAAAAATCCATATATAATAGAAATATGAATTATATAATTATATCTTAACCTAAAACTAGCTATATAAAATTAACTTAACTCTAAACATTAGTAATATTGTATAGAATTTGAAAATAAAAATAAATAAACAATCTCACTTATGGCTTACTGAATTAGGATAAAAGTTCACCTTAATTTACTGTAAGTCCGTAATGATTAGCCAACATTTCTGTTCTATATTAAGTTCTAAATTAGTATGTACTCTTTTTGGATTATTCATCATGATTCGTACTGGGAGCCATTGAGATTTGTCTGTGGTGGAGTTGGTACCTGGTCAGTGCAGGCAGTTAGTTCATTAAGGATTTGGCTTCATGTAAGTGCTGAGAGTTTTGCCTGAAAAAAGAAGTTCATTATTAAAAGCTTAGCAGTGCGTATTGGTATTAAGGTTGCTGTGATTCATTTCTCTTGCATACTTCCTTAATTTATTTACAGTGTTTATAATAGCATGGCAAAGAAGTTTAAAATTGTCTTTACAAAATTAAAACAATTGGTGTTTTCTTGTTCTTTTTCAATGTCCTTGTTTTAATAAAACCCAGAAACTTTTATAAAGGTTCTACCATTATTCTTTTTTAAAATTTTTAGAATCTTTTCAGCAGTAATTTCCTAAAATAGTTTCAGATAAGCCACATTTTTTTTACTATACACCTGGGTCTCTTTTTACGCAGACTTATTTAACACGATTTTGAAGTTACGCGATTTGTTTCACCGGAAGTCGAACTCCGATAATGCGCTATTACTTTAAATAATAAATTTTGCGCACTTACATTATATTGAAAGTAATAGCACATTATTGGAATTCGACTTTCATCTTAGTAATTTCAATATTTTCAGTGCCTTATAATAGTAAGATTTTATGCAATAATGAAATTAAAATCATGATTTCCACATTTTATGTATACACACATTAAATTTTACAAGATTATAATGTAAATTTGTTCAAACATTGTGCGTGTTAATTTTGCATTTTAAATCACATTTTGTTTTTGCTTTTTAAAAAAGAACGTAATCAATTATTAATCATTTAGTGTCGCCAAGTTTATTTTTAAAAGATGAGTAATAGCAGTGAAACGAAATTTGATTTTTAAACGGAATTGAAAATTAAAGACAAAAATAAGAATTTAATTTTTAGTTGTTTTAATTAAATTTTTCCCAGCAGTGGTGAATAAATGTCTTTTTATTATCATAAGTCTAAGTTCATAAACAATTAATAAAATCATCGTCTCAAAGATTAATTACTAATTACATTGTCAACAGAAAACCATTAACACAACATGAGAGTGAACTTGGTGCTAGTTGTATTTCATCTTGTGAGAATCTGATTTTTTACCAGTTTGCAAACAAACGTGTATTTTGGCAAATAGCGATAATAATTAAAACGTGTATAAAAAAAATGTAAATTATGCATAAAAATATATTATTTTGAATAAAATTAAATATTATAGTTAAAAAAGTTTGTCTTGTATCAATTTTTTTCAAATTTGAAATTTTTTATTAGTCATATTTTATTTCTTTATTTTTTTTTTGCGCGAATTTTAAAGTAATTTTACATTGGTGCTTTGCTTTTATGCGAATTTTGAAAAATCACAGACCACATCCCCCCTTTTTCAATGTAAGTTACATTTATTTTTGCGCGATTTCGTTTGCGCGTGTTTTCAGAAGAACCTATCTATCGCGTAAAACGAGACCCGGATGTACTTATCAAATTCCGATCTAATTAAGTTAATTAACAAATTCCTTTACAAAATGCCTAATGCAAGTAAATCTCATATAAATTCACTATCCTTAAGTAGATCTAAAACCAATTTACTCCAATTAAGCGTTGTTCTTTTGGAATTTTATATCTAACAATAAGAAAAATGATTACAAAATGCATTTCATTTTTATATAAGATTACATCTATTAAAGCTTAGTTAATCAAAATTAAATATTTTACAATTGAATGTCAAGTGAACTATAAAATAATACCAATTCTAACATTAATCAAACTAAAATTAAAAAAATAGTTTTGAGACCTGATCAAACATCTCGTAAGAAAAATGTTCAATAATGTATACAAAAGTTGTAAAAATTTTAAATGATCCAAAAATTAGAAAAGTTCAAAGATTTTATGAAATCTTGTTGAATTACTAAAAAATCATAGATACAGAGAAGTGAAGAATTATTTATGTTCTTTGATGTAATTTTGATTTGATAAGCTTAGTGTGGTGAGGATATTAGAATTGAAATATATCTTTGACTTGTTTTATCTGAGAAAATCAGAAAAGAATGAGGGGGCAAGAGCTGTAAGGGTACTTGTGTATTAGTCTTGCAATGTAGGGGAGATGGTACGCCTTTTCACATTGACAATAAATGTGTAACCTTGCGATTATGTCAAATTTAAATGAAATAAACCCTGCGATGTTATCCGATCTCATATGAAAACGTTTCTTTTTATCAAAACGTGGACTTTTTTAGATATTTGACCATTTTCAGTTATTGTCCAGATTTTTTTTCTGACAACAGCTTCATTTCAATTGCATTTTTGATCTTCAATTGCATTTAGTGAATTTTTTTAAAGTACATTCGTTTATTACCATTTCTGTGGGAAATCCCATTCACGTGATATACTGCGCAATTATGTGTTCAGTATAACTCCATTTTGGGGAGGAAATTTTCACTTCAAGTCCCCATTTTGTGTCAAAAAAAGTAAATGATAAATTGCTTTTCAATGTGACAATTCGTGTTATATATTAGACGTAAGCAGCATATGTGTATATTTAATGTTTTTTGAAATATTTTAGACCAATTTTTTTAATTTACTGATTGTTTTGTCTGTATTTAAAGTAACATTTGGTGCTTGTGTAATGGTGTCTCATTTTTTACATATTTTGGGCCAAAAAATTTAGATCCACTTAAAATATTGTTTATAAATTTACACTTAGATATTAGTTCTGCAGCACAAGGAATATGGTATGCCTTTTCACATCTGCAATAATTAAAAATTAGCATACATTATCACAAATATTGTATAATATAAATCCTCATGTATGCCAGAGCTTTGTGCTGGCAAAACCATCTTCCTCCCCATCCCCGCAAACTATGGCGCTTCACCCCAGCATTATTTATCAACATTCATATTTATTAACATTCATATTTTATAATCTTTTGTCATGTAGTATAATTCATATTTTAGAAGCCTGTAAATCACCTTTTGATTGTTGAAATATTGATGTAATTTGTGATAACATATATTAATTTATAATTTTTAATTATTGCGGATGTAAAAGTCATATAATTACACTCCATATTTTATACTTTTTTGTGTGAAAGTGGGTTTTTTCTAGTCCTGCAACACAAAGTATGTATTGGACATGCTATGCCTTTTCACTTACATATTCAAACTGCCAATAACTTTGTAAATTTTGCAAAAATACTGTGTACAAGATCTTTGTACATGTTATTTTGGTCAGATCACAAGATTTCAAAGTTATCAGTGGATTGATACAAATATGAAAAGGCACAGCAGATCTAATACATGCTCTGTGTTATAGGACTAATACTCAAGTACCACTGCAAGTAAATTTTCCAAGTTATTTTTGATATATCATTCAAAAAAGAGCAGTTCATATATTGTGATATTTGTACTGAAGAACCATTTTATTAGAAATTTAAATAAATCGTAAATGGAAAGTCAAATTTATATTATATCTATGGAGAAGAAGATGTCTATTATTACAAATGACTTGGCAATAAAGGAATAAACATAGATATGTATTATGTCAGGGTCTTAACCCCAATAATTTGTTTAGAATCATAATTTTTAAAATGAGTGCTGAAGGAGATTATAATTCATTACATATGGATCAAATGTTGAACCATATCACTTGTTATACTTTTAAAAATGTGGATTTTTAAAATTATTGGTAATAAAAGTAAATATCTATCTATATATAGTAACTGTGAAGAATGTGGACATTAATTAATTAAGTGATGAATAGAATTGATGAAATTTAATATAAATATGATTAAAATGGAAGCTAAGAAAATATCAAATCTTTATTGAATAAACATAGCTGTTTTTTCTCATAGTTTTATTTATTAATATGAATCTCCTAATTACAGTAGAAAATTAATTTATTACAAAAAAAAATGAAAAATTGAAACACATCAAGGTTATGGGTATGTAATTTATTTTAATAAACAAAATATATAAGAACGAAGAAAAGATAAATGTATTGTTTGAGTAAAACTAATAAAATATTTGTAGCTATTAATTGCTACTGCAGATTTTGTATAGTATATTAGAAATTCATTTCTAGTGCCTCTTCTGATACCTCATATATACACATGCAGTTGAATGTATTCAACATATATATTGATTTTTAGAACAATAATAAAAGCTGTCCACTTAATGAAGACTAATTGAACTTCAAATAAGCCTAATTAAGAATGATTAGGATTGCTATTGATGATGGTCAAACTATATAACACTCGTATATAAGATATCTAGGTTATATTTTCTGATAATCATATATCAAATCACTTCTCAGAGGATTGTATTTAACTTTCATTCATAAATACATATTTCTATTATTTATTTTTATAGATGGATACTCACTTCTCAATAAGAACATCTATACACACTCTTGTCAACACACCTTTCAACATTTTACCTATTTTAAAATATTTCTTAGGATCTATAACAAATTGTTCTTGTATGCATTTGAAAATGAAACATATGTTTAGAAAAGCACAGACACTGGATAAGTTAAATAAAAATAGTGACCACCAATGCTTGACAACAAAAATAGTTTATTTAAGACACTTGATTGTTGAGTATTAAAATTACATATTTATAATCATTATAACCCTATATTGAAAAGAATAGGGGACAGTAGAGAGAAGTTTTAATCTCCCACTTATTTACAAAACATCTCAACGTATTAATCCTTAATATTAACGTTATTAGCTTATTGACAGAATTACAAAAGTAAAGCAAAATAATTATGATAAATATAAGTAACTAGTTTTCAAAGGAATTTTATTGAAATTTATAAGACGTTACAGATCAAATATATATACAAAGATGAAACAAAATAGTTGATCATTATCAAAAATAAAAATTATATTTACACTCGATGAAGTATAGTAAATAAGAAAAAAATTTTGAATATAGTACAAGAGTATATTTTTATATTGTTACATTTTTTTTAACCACACACACTAGAGCCTTGATGTTTGACTGCTGTTTATTAAAAACGATGTGACTGCAAATATGTCTGGAGAAGTAAATTTTTTATCCCTCAGTTTCATTTGCGCTAATTTATTTAGGAAAGTATTAGAATGTCATCTTGGATTATTTCTATAAAGGAATGCGCGTCTTAATGCATATAGGTTAAATGTGGCAGTTCTTACATTGGTCAGAATCTCTAACAAATGAATTTAGTATAGTTTTAACAGAAATAAAACTTTTTGTAATTAATGTCCGAACTGCTGCAAGGTCGGAGCAATAATGGAGAAAATTAAATTGTGATTTATCATTTCTATGACCCATTTGCCATGTGGAATCCGCATCAGAGTATAATTTCTTGTATTTAAAGAAATATTGAGTTTAAAGAGTCATTGTATTAATTTTGGTTCAAGGGATCAATTTTTGAATTTGTGTAAAAGTTTGTTGTTTATTTTAAGTATAGAATTAAAGTCATTTGGATGGTTAGAATGAAATTCAAAACTTTTCCAATATATAGCTTTTCCTGCAACAATGTATTGCAATAGTATGGAAAGGTGGGGTAAAATGGAAAAAAATATCCCAATTAAATAAAAAAGTAAATGTAACTCAAACCTGGGAATGAAATATAAGTAGTACTACTAATAAAAAGTAATTGTACTACTAATAAGTGATAAACTACAAGAATAACTAAATCAACAACTTAGTTAAAATCTTATCAACAATCATGAAATCAATCAACAGTCAACCTTGACTGAATTTAAAAAATAGGCTATAAACAGGCTACGTATTTAGTCACTGCCAATCTTAGGTTATAATATAATTTATTTGGATGTAGATACGTCAAATGCTAATCATTTATAATAAAAAAATACTGAAACATGCTGATCATCATCAATGCTCTGGCCATATATTATCAATATAGTGGCCAACTATAAACTGAATTTATAAAAAAAAAATGTAGTGAATGGACACTAAAGGTAATACTTTTATGCCATCCAGCGTTATCATCTGGATGTCCAAACCCCTACATCCATATAATAAATTATATGCTCTCCAGAGCTAGCTCAAGACCGTAAGACTAAGAACTGTGAACAAGAGATAGAAAAACAGCTTACCCTATTTTGAATTATAGGTTTTCTTTTCTATAGTTAAATAGTTTTACTAGAATAATTTTTAAATCCCTAACAGCTGGAGGAAAAAAGACATTTTCAATAATTAATAAATGAGATATTTATTTATATAGCGCAATGTATATAAATTGTAATAAACTAAAGATCAGCATTTCAAGCTAATGTACTTGCACTTTTTTCTGAATGTTAATAATAAATGGATACTTTCATTTCCAACACAAGATAAAGTCTTTGCGAAAGAATAGAATGAATCCGCCTATTCTTTCAACCCAAATGCTTAAGTATGGGCAAATCTTAAGCACTGGAAATGAACTAACTGATAATTTTTTTTAAATGACACAATATAATTCAAACACATTTTATCAAAAATATATATACAGTCAAAGTGATTCGCTATTTAATTTGCATTTATTAATTTAAGTGTTGTTTACTTTAGTAGCATAATTTCAAGTGACCTTACAAAATAACATCTAATGATTTACCCATATTTTTATTTTTGAAACAAACCTATCTCCCACCAATTACAATCCTGTCCCACATAACAAATTTTTCTACTAACCAATTGGCTCTATTTTTACAACTTTTTTTTAGATATTTCTGTCATTTTTTATTAATTAAAAAATTCTAATCTTAGTTTTGAAATTCCTCTTTAATTGTTTTTTTCTGCCAAGAAAAAAACAAAATTATCAGATTAATTTCACTGATTTTGAAAACACTACCTTTTCTTTTAGAGAGATAAAAAAATTTCTTGATGAAAATGAAATTTAACAAATAATGTTAAAACTTTTTTTTAAAAAGACTTAAAATGTTACAATTAATTGTTAAATAATTTACTATAGAGAAATTTGTTATGTATTAAAAACTTATTTACTACACAGGTTTGAAGATGACTGCATTAGCATGTTATGTATTCAGAATGCAAGCACTCTGAATACCAACAAATAAAACAAGTGAAAATTTATTACTACATGAACAACATATATATAGTTAATTTTGGTTCACTTCCCACAATGAGTTATTGCTATACACACAACACAATAACTGGCTGCTTACTAGACAGTTTCCTCTGACCTGTTTTCCCAAAACTCTTAGGCCCAGCTCAACTACTGCACGTGAACACATTAACTTTGCACTAGAGCATTGCCCCATCACTTAAGCTTTTTTCAGTTATACTCACTTTCATCTCTGCAACTGTCACTTGATAACTAACTCATCAGATGTAGAATGACACTTTATTGCTCAAACTATTTATAGTCCTCAGATGGCCTCCAGCAATCCAAGGTTTATTCTTGATGTTATCACTCTTGAATTCCTCTTTGAGTTTAAATTACTCTTATAATTAATTAATGTCATGGGAATTTATCTTCATATAAGGTAAGTTTTAATGTCTATACAATTAATTTTGCATCAAAAAAATATTTGTAATTAGCAAATATCTCTTGGCATTTATCAAACACAATGTTCTTATCACAAATACATAAATTTAATCATTAATTAAATTTAACACTTATCAGCGATCTACTGAAGAATAACTATATTTCTCTAATATATTCTACTTTTTCTGGAGTACAAAACTTATACTTGGATGACAATGTAAATATTTTTACAAAAAATTTTCTTGGTACTTTTTCAAAAACTAAATTAAAGTGATAATTATATATAATTACTGAAGAGATCACACACAAAAAAACTGATTTTCTACCTTTCTCTCTTCAACATTTATATAGTATATATTAAAATATTCATATTATTAAAAAAATTAATGTTGAGAATTATTTAAAGAAAATTGTCTAGAATTTTCACATCATTTGGGAAGAAGAAAGGAATTAAATAAATCCAATATAAAAATACAGGAAAATTAAATATTTTCCAATTAATTGGCCAGCATTGATCACTATTCATAATATTACAATACCCACAATTCAAATGGTAAAACTGCAATGGAAATGCACATTTCATTTCTCATTATTTTAATGGTCTTATGTCCAAGGTTATAGAAATATTCTGTTTCTTCCAGTCTATTGATCTTCCTGCCCTATTTGGACTGGGATGGGTGGTGCCTGTTCAGATTTTCTTTACTCACTGGTAATATTTATTAAGGCAATAAATCTTTAAGCATGTGTGCTTGAAAATGCGAAGGTAGGGATTTCTATAGGTCTTAACTCACAAGCTTACTCTTTGGAAAAAAAGAGGAGAACCCATCCAGGTTTTGCTTGGACTGTGTATGATTTCTTTTACCAGCCCTATTACTTATCTTACTTTGTTTCTTATTTTCAGTAACATATAATGAAAGAAGAGCCAAAATCTCTTTCTAATTTTTATGGGTTTGTTGTCTTAGTCATTCCAGTATCACCTCTATACAGTTTTTATAAGGTCAGATATTTCAATTGAAAGTATTGACTACTGGTTCTCTGTTAAGTGGATAAATAAAATTTGTTAAATTATAACCCATCAAATAAGGTAATTCACATAATCTATCACAAAATAATTATTTTTACCATCATAAGTAATAATCTGAAATATTTGATAGGTCATATTTAAATTTTATTTAGCCACTTTAACAGTGAATCGGCAGTCAATAATTTCAATTGAAGTATCTGGCCTTTTAAAAACTTGGTATAGGTTTTTCTAGTAATTACTGTGAAGAAGCTTAAAAACTTTAGATATGGACAATGTCCATCCAAATAGTTATCCACACAAACAAAACAGAAATTAATAGAGAAATAAAAATGCACGAGAATCTTTCAAAATCGTCACAATTAAACATGTTGCTGATGATTAATATATTGTTTAGACAGTTGGAATTTAAAATGGACAAATGAACCAAGCCATGGAAAATAATCAAAAACAAATGAAATTGAAGCTAGATAATCAGACACATGCTAAAACAGATTAATCAGAAGTTAGATGAGCATTATGAATATGTCGCTCAAGTAATAGATAACTTTTGCAAACCACTCAAATCAGAGCAAAAAGTAGATGATGAGCAAAAAAATGAACAAATTCAAGAAATAACAATTGATCAAAGCCTGGATAATGAACAGGTTAAAGTGTTTTTCAAATCAGAGAATGAACTCAAAATATAAGAACATTTAATTGAATCAGAACTAAAATTACTTGAGCAAATTATACAAAATGAACATGAGCTTTTTCAAATAAATAATCAAAGACTTGAACATACGCACAAAAGCTCAGAATAAAAGCTAGATGGATCAAAATAATGTCATTTACTCCATCATGTGCCAGTCATAATCTAGCAGCTGCATAAACAAATACAAATAAAATACAGCAAAGTCTACTTTATCCCTGAAACGAAGTAGAATCACTGTTAACATAGAAATTAAATGAAAACTTGCTTCTCATGCTGATTAATCTATTGAATAAAGAAATGCAACAGCAGCAAACAAACATTACATCGCTGTGTTATACAGATGTATTCCTACGGTGTTCTGCACAACAAGAATTTTACTGATTGTCAACAATTTACTTACAACTGTGAAGAAATAAAACATTTTTTCCCACAGTAATTGTTTTTCCACAGCCACCACAAGACTAAAAGCTACTAGATAGACCTTATTATCAAACTATACCTGAACAATCTTATTTTATTGACTAATGACTGGATGAACAGCTTATAAAATGCCCAGTGGACATCCAAAAAGAATTTTTAATAAGTACAATAATTTTTTTTACATTTAAAAATTTGAAGTGAAGAATCTATTGTTCATTAAAAACAGGCAAAACTCTCCATACAGTAGTACCACTCAATGCAAGCCAGAGTAATCAATGGATGCCTGAAGGCTTGTGTATAAAATCCCTATCTAATGCTTACTCATCCAATATAGTTCCTGGCTTGTGACCTTCATCAGTGAGAGCCTTGGATCTGAGAGCACTGCACCTAGATCTTTGTTTAAAAGAGAGTAAAATATTTTTTTAATTTAAATATTTTTTTAATTTATTGCAATAAACAATAGATTAATCACTAAACATCATCATTTTCTAAGTGATATGCACTTTTTTGTTTTAAAAAAAAAAGAACTGAAATTGGGTTTGAGAAGAAAGTAAGTTTTGATATAATTTTCGTGTTTCATTTGTTTTTGGCAGTCTGGGATATTACTTCATTCAAATCTCACAGGACATTCACTTATGTTTTGTGAATAAAAAGAAAAAACTCTACTAACAGTTAGGTAGATCTAATCTGGAAAACTTTTAAATAATATTTTGAGTAACTCTGGCGGAAATAAAGAAATAGGTTTATTTAAAAGACACCTAAATTACAAGACTATACTATCACCATAAATGGACTTTTAATATTTGTCAGAAAAGACATAAATGACATTATTTTGTTTTGGTGAATCTTATGTTTAAAGTCTGATTTGTATTTTATTTTAACTAATCTGAATTTGTAAATAACACTAGTTATCCGGTTATTATTTTGAAGAAACTATTAATTTGAAAAAAAAGAATTGGGGATTCATTGTATTCTTTCACGAAGACTTTATCTTGTATTTGAAAAGTGAGAGTATTCATTTATTATTTAAAATCCACAAAGCACATGTGCATTAGCTTAAAAAAAGAAAAGAAAAATGAATTTATAATAACTTCTCTTTATTTGTTAAAATTATATATTTTTTAAAAAATAATTATTATATATCACATATGTATGCTAAGCTTATAAATTCTATACAAGTTATTAATAAGAGGTAGAGAAATAATGAAAATCATATAAATGCAATGTACCCAGCAAGTCTCCAAGAACTGTAATTAATGATGTAATTACTTTCATTCATCCAAGTCGTTCTTTGTTATGCTTATATTTGATTACTGAAAATTGAATTTTATGTAGATGGATTTATATATGTGAAGTTGTTTTTTCAATGTTTAATAATGTACATATGTTTGTATCTATATGAAAGAATATATTTCTATCAGTTTATAAATTGGGAATTGATTTCAGAATAAGTCATCCCTGTATAAGTTGTAGTTGTATTCAATTAAGTTTAGGATCAAAAGGTCAGTCCTTATTGTGCCAAGGCCAAATTGGCACATGTATATAAAATAATTTTGTTCTAAAAAAAAAATTAAATTATTAAAATAATCTTTTGTAAAAGAAAAACGTATTTAAATGTTGAAGAGTGTATTACAATTTGTTTTCGAAAAGATAAGAGTCAAATAGTTTTCTATCATTAGTTTTGAAATAAAAGTTAAAATTGATTCATTAAAAGAGGGGAGGAGAGTATTGGTTAGAAAAATTAAACTAAAGGTTTTATAAAAAGGAAGTAAAGAGTTTATTATTATTAGTTGAAATACAATTTAAAAGCTTTAAAAAAATATATAAATCTCTTCATTTAAATTAAAGAAGAAAAATAATCTTAAAACTATTTTTGATTTTAGAATAGTAAAATATATATGTGCGTGCGAATGTAAATAAATGTAAGCTGTTAATAAGAGATATAATAAATGTGTGTTAAAATCGTATTGAAAAACAAATGAAAATAAATATTGAAATGAAATATATTTAAAAACACAGTGGTGGGCTACTAAAGATATAAAAACAACACATTTTGAAATAGCTACTACTAATTAAATAATCTTCAAAAACACATTGTCAAAGGATTAGTTATCAATGAAATTTCGACAACACTCATTTGCTGGAGGATATTAAAACAAAAAACACTTTGCAGATATAAATAGCTAGATTTTTATCGGAGTTCAGTTTTATTCAGGCTAGTTTCCAGTGACAGTCTTGTTCAGTTCAGATAACAGTGCAGTTTCTATTATGTATCCAGAAATAAAAATGCATTGTTGAGTAGCTTTTGGAAATATACGCTCGTGCTTCAGCCTTTTAGTCCAACAAGATCATCAAAACCTGCCTGTAAAATAATGTCTGCATAACAACTCAGAAATCCTCCATCAAACGTTCAACTGTCTTCAAGAATAAAACCAATGGATTCGCATAAAATCTCTTCAAGAAACATCAAAATCTAACCGGTTAGATATACTCCATCAGAAGCAGCTGACAACAAGCAATATCCACGTTCCAAAAATCCTAGGTAAACATTTATTTATTATCATTTATACATAGTAGCCACCGCTGTAATTCGTAAAAATTCAAGATTCCAATTATATAAACTCTATAAGCATGCATAAAATGAACTATTGATGTGCGTGTTTGTGAATGTTAGATAATTTAAATGTCAAAGACTATTTTTGCTCTTTCATAAAATATATCATATTATGTTAACTTAAAATGTGTGTGTTATTTATAGATTTATAAAAATGTTTATCATTAGTAAATTTTAGTTAATAAATTTTCTTTAAAATTAAACTTTATTCATCGGTCAATTCTTTTTATCAATTCTTTTTCTATATTTTATTACTGATTAAAATTAGACTGGGCTAGTTTATGGGATGGTTTCGAGTGCTGGATTATGAGCCTACTGACCAAATACGTTGTTTATTTTTTTTGAATAGATAGCTGGCACCTGGAGTTTACTCCAAAACAAATAAAGTGTTTGGATAGTAGGGGTTGCAGCCGAGATGGGCCATTGTTGATAGTTAAAGCTATCAATAAGATCTCCCATTTTTCTCGAACGTGCCGGTTCGTTCACGTAACATTTATAAGATTATAAATGTATTAGGAAGGAGTTTGAAACCGGCCAAAACTTATATATACGTATAAGTAAGTGGTTTCAGCGGTTTGACTCAGTACATTATAATTATTGAATAGAAGGTTTATTCAGTTAGGGTTTGGATCAAAAGACCATTCTTTTATAGTTATTATTATATAACTGGTTATGTTTAGGATTAGGATCTTAGTTATTATTGTATAGGATTATGATCTTAAAAATACCATTCTTTATGATTAATGTGATAAAGACAGCATTGATGTCTATTCCATATAGAACATAATTATGTATAAGTACTAGGAATCATGCAAGTCAAAGAAATGTTATATTTATGAATTCATACATATGTAGAATTATATTTGTTTATTTAGTACAGTGACTGTGTTACATTATCTATGAATATATTGACACCATGATATATAAAGATTACAAGACTTAACAAGAAATTAACTGCATATCAGTTAATGGTTATACTTTATATTTAAATTATTGTTACATGATTTTTTAGACCTATATTTTATTAAAATTAACAGTCAACATTAGAAATTTAAAAAAAAAATCAAATGCAAATATTTACTATAAAAAAAGAGGAAAAAAGAAAAAAAAAAGTTTTTTATCAAGGTCAAAAAAAAAAATCAAAACGATGTTGACTCACTAGAAGAGTTTAATTGATCCAACCTATTCTAAAAATTGGCAGATGCTTTTCTATATGCAAACTAATCAACAATCCTGGTATAAATAATATGAGAGACATTGTTTCAGTTTTCACAAGCAGAATTATTATTAATGATATTCCAATAATAATTGAATTAGACTGTAGTGTCCATTGTGTCAAAAAATGACTGCTATAAAAAGACACATATGGTTTATCGCTCAGGAATTCATAAAAAGTGCATCCCTGCAGCTGAGTGATTATTGACTATCAAGGCAATTAAATATCACTCTTGGGTCAAATAAGAATTAAAGTTTCTATGCCTAATGACACACTTTATTTGCCTCTTTCTGGTTCTGCCCATGACAGGTTCAATCATTTGGACTTTACAGTGACTAGAAGTAAACTAGCTTGAAAAATACCCAGATGTTGATGATAATAAATTGGGTTTGAACCTTAGGACAATCCATGAAAAGTACTGAAATGCAGATAAATACTCAAAGTCCTATGAGGTACGTTTAAAGGAATCACTAAATGGGTTTCAACAGTTTTAATCAAAAGCATTATAAACAATGGTTGTTCAAACAATTGATGGACAGCAACACCACATCCAAAAACTGTCTAAGGTTGAATCACCAGTCAAAATGAGGAATCATTAGGCAACTATGAAAAGTCACCAGCAGTGATGAATCTACAAAGTTTAAAATTTTCAGATCAACATATGAAGACACTGGACTTGCAGAAAGCAACAAAGATATCCACCAAAGCATCTGAATGACTGCATTGTCAAAAGAAATTTGAGACAGGGAAGAGAGTTTTATATCTCAACTTGCATTTAAGTAATGCATTATTGCAGATTCCATTTTATCTTGATTGGATTGAGAATTCATTGACACATAACAATAGTTATATGAATATATAACATATATCCAATAGCAGATAAGGCCAATGGGTGATGATACTCAGTGAATTCAAATGCCTTCATTAAGAAAGGTATCTGGCTATAAATAGTCAGTATGAGGGTAAGGGGAGGCAACAAAAATTTCCTATCAGTTCTGAGTGTGCATATTGACTGCTTTATAGTTAAGGAGTGAGATAAGTTCACATTAGACTGAAAACTGCTCAAACTTGTGGTCAAACATGAGGCAAACTGTCACAGAACAACTAGGAATGTCACAGCACCTACTTATGAGAACAGCTGTCACAGTACAGATGGATGTGATAAGTTAACTTAGAAAAATATTCAATGTCCCTTACATTAATGGCTGGATAATAACTAAATGCTATACCTTGCCAATGATATCAAATGAAGTTATAACAATTGTAGCCTGAAATGAAAAAAAGCTTGGTCAGTCTCTCAATTCACCAACTGCCTGCTAAAATTAAGACTATTCTTGAACATGGACCAAAGTTCATTAGAACCTCATCTGAAAGCAATTGCAGATATTGAGATGAAATAAAGGATGTGCCTAATAGAAAAACAACAATTTGACAGATTGCACAAGCATTATGTTCTACACCAAATAAATAAAATAATAATAAATGGTTCAAGAATATAGATAAAACTAAGATGTATTTATATAGCAGTAATATTATCTGTCTCAAAGAAGACAAAGGAAATACTGGTCCTATTAAATAACAATGACCACTTCCAAAAAATCATAATCAAATCCACAGATTAAAGCTTAAAAGTGTAGATATGTATAATATAAGGAGTATGAAAGATAAGTTCATCATGTCAATACTAAGAAGATATTGTAATAAGGCTTTTAATAGATCGAAATATTTAAAAATGTATATGACTGCAGCTATTCCACTATGTTCACAAATATTAAATTACATAAATTTAATTGCCACCATGCCTGATAATCGATTTGGTGTGGGGCATATTACTATAAAACTATTACAGAATGGTTCACAGTGCATTTAGGCTCAAGTCCTCCCTAGAATTTGTCCAGCACATTATTGTACATAAAATAATTCAAAACTATAAGCTTGCATTCTTAGATATCACAGAGCTATATGGTCAATTTCATTTATGCAATCAATAAATATTATTTAGAAAATGCTGCAAAAAAAATTTAACCCTAGTGAGTTCATAGTGGGGCTTTAGAATGGATAGTCAAAGACATTACAGTTTTATCTGAGAACAACTATAATAAGATGGACTACAGTCAGTCCATGAGTTTGCCCATAAATGACATTATTTGTAGCATTACTTTAGTCAAATTTGAAAAGATACTTATTCCTAATTACATAATTATTAAATCCAACCTAGTTTATACATGATATGATATGCTAATTTGCACTCCTGAGAAACTCAATACATATATACTATAAGAATTAATGCAAAGATGAACTTTACGATGGATCACTGAACACAAAGATACCTTGAAAAGTCTGAAATTCCTAGATTTATATATACAATGAAGTATGATCAAAAAACCTTTAAAAATTCAGTAGGAAATTTTACCGTCAATCTTGCAAACCAACTATACATAAATTAGCTTGTTGTAAACAGAAATGTAAATCTGTGCAAATATGAGGCAGATTCAAAAGCTTATATTGATGTGTTTATCAAAGGTCTATGCAAAATAGAATATAACTATAGGACCTTAATTAATATTATGAAAACATTTTATAAGGAAATAAAACTTTTACCTTCACAACAGGCAGACAAGAAGCCCTGGATTAGTCTGCCCTACATTCTTTGGCTTTCATCAAAAATGAAAAAGATTTAACTCATACAGTATTAGTTTGAGAATCCCACCCAATTTAAATAGATTGCTAAACAATATAAAGAAATGGCCGACCTGAATTAACCCCTCCCCCCAAATAGTATATGAAATTGGATGCAGCAATTTTTCTTATAGTGCTGTATATTATGGGGAATCTCATGCAAACATTGCTACTGAAGTTGCATAATGTAAATACCTATATGAATATATAATAAATAACTCTTACTATAAGTCAGTTTTTCTCAAGCTTGAATTAAAATACGGATACATTTATGATCGAGTAATGGTAAAAATCCTTTATTGTGAACATGATGGCAGAAAATGCAAAATAAAGAAGACATGGCTTATCTCTAATAAATCTCCATGCTATTAAAAAAGAAAACAGCATTCCATTGTTCAAAAAGTGGAATGTTGAATTATTTACATAGTTTCCGCTTTATTTAAATTTCACAATGCCCCCCCTGCAGGTTTTGAGTACTATGATTCTGGTCTTAGCAATTGAAAGCATTCTCAGCAAGTTTGAATTTGCTTCCTGTCCATTATGATTATAATCAAATTGGCTAAAAAATATGTTAATTTTTACATTACGTAGCAAATTTACACTCATTTTAAAGCTTAAAAAGTACTATAAGATGGTGCTGTCTCTAAAATTATTTTACTTGTAAAAAATCAATAATATTTAAATTTGAAGCTAGAACAAAATTAGAGGTGGACTTTCCAAGGCATTGATTGGTTGTTTCTCATTCTAAACAAAAAGGAGCGCTTGAGAACAATTTTGACAACTCCAAGTTCTTTATTTAGGTTTTCAAAACGAAAATGAATGTTTTACAGTATTTTTTTTTTGACATATTAGAAATTATTTTGATAAAATATCTAAAAATATAATTACTTTAGAAAAATAGTTAAAATTTTAGTAAAAATTCTTTACTTTTACACTAACGTAAATTGTGAAAGAAATCAATGGCATATGGAGCATTTTCTAATAGGTTACAAATGTTCTTTTTAGCTTCTCTGCTATAGAATATTTTTATAATTATAAATAGAAATTTATTTTTGAAAAAACTTTTGTTCACTTTCATAATCTGACAAATTATTAATTTGCTTATTACAAATGAAACTAAAATAAATCTAATATTAAAAGATGAATATATATTTACTGCTGATTTTGTAATTGACCAATCAAAAGTTTAGAGTTTTAACTCACTTGTCCAACTGAAAATGCTGACAGTGCAAACATTAAAAACCTCAATACAGAAGTCTCTTTTTAAAGCATTCAAAATGTTTATATATAAAAACATTAAATATAGTTTTAATTAATAAATATTTAATATTTTTACAAGTCTAGGTTTATTATAGTCACATATAAATATAACTTGTGTTTATTCTGGATTATTCATATAAACACAAATGAGTAGAGGTATGTTTTAATATATTTACTAGTATATATATATATATATATAGAAACATACACTCAATTTCTAATATATTTACAGATTTAAATAATGATGGCTATACTCTGCCTGTTACTGTCTAGTGGGGTGTAGCTATCAGTTCTAATGTGAACTGTTGAAGAAAGACTGTACATGCCCTTATAGATTATCCACTTCCAGCGGTACTTGATGGCTTGGACCATGTGTAGATATGGCAACTATTCTGGCTGTATTTATGACTTGCCTGGAATTGGCTTTGTTTCTGGCAGCCTTCAGTCCTGAAATATGAATTTGCCTCATTGTGCTGAACATTAACTTAAATATAGTCTGGATAATGATCATTGCTATTCAGGTTAGCAGAAGTTCTCCTTATATGGAGAACTAGACTACTATTTTCTGGTGAAGGCATATCATCTTTTATGTGTGACAGTAGTTCCCTCCCTTATCTTCAAAATGACTGAATATTTATTGCCAGATCCCTAACCTTAATGGAAACATTCAGATTCAGTGAGTATCATTGTCTATTGGCAAGTTTCTGCAATTGGATATGTTCTATTTTTATATATGCATTGGTTAGTAGCAATGAATGCTGAATCCGATCACGATAAGAAAGAAATCTGGACTTCCCATTATTTGAAGGCAAGGTGAGATATATTTTATCCCCCTGTCTAAAATTAATCTTGGAGAATGTAATCATGCAGGTGTGTTGGAGGTTGTTTTCTTCACTTTGTTGTTTCTTCTGGCTTGGTGATGTTCTCAGCAGATCCACTGTATTCATCATTTGGAGTTTTTGAAAGTGAAGGTCCATTAGTTGGCTGATGATTTATCACTGGTACATTGCAACTGTTTCATCTGATGAGATTTTGGAACTGTAGATTCCTACAGCTAGTTGATGATATCACTCTTGGCTTGCCACTTATTTTCATGTGATGAGTCTCTTTTGCTGATAGTTAGTCTTGGAACTGTAGATTCATTTAACCTAAGTTGGTTCTTGTGATGATGATGTTGTTGTCCATCAGCAGTTTTAACTACTACTGTTTAAAATCTTTTAAGTCCAATCATCACTGCTGGTACCCATTTGGTGGTGCTCTTGATCATGGGGCATAGGACATGAGTACCTATCTGCTTTTTTGCTCTTAAATTTTGTTCATTATTTTAGGGTTCAAATCTGGATTATTAATTACATTTGGCTCAGCTCTTTTTAAATTACTTATAATTGTGAGCTGTTTCACTTTTGTCATTGCAAACCCTAAGAGACTGAACCAGTCATGGTCTAATAAATTATGTTTACCTGAGGCTATAACCAGCAGTAAATATATAGTCTTATTAGGCATTATAACTTTGACTCTTGCTTGTTCCAAGACTATTTTATTGTCCCGGTAACTAGTTATTGATTTGTTGCTAAGATGCAGTTGAAATTTATTACTCTTATTCATGATAGACCAGGTCTTGTTTGACACTATGGACACTGCAAATTCTATGTCCAGTTCCATTGTGATAGGTGCATTATTAATAATAACTCTGTGTTTAAGTCACTATTTCTCATGTTGTTTATGCAGGCAGTTTTTTTTTTACTTTTAAATTGTCTTTTTTGCTTTTTGGAATGAATTCATCCATTCGTCATTAGCTACTACGTGTTTAATTTTGAAACAAGCAGTTCTTATGTGACCAACATGTTTGCAATATGTACACATAATATAGCAGTGTGGACGTCCTATGTGTGTGTGTACAGTTCATTACATCTATAATAATGTTTTTTTATTCATTGTTGTTGATTTATTTAAGCTGTCAGCTGGGTGTTTGACCAACAATGTTCTGCTCAATACTTCAAATATTAAAATTTATTTTTTTTTCAATAGCTTTGCTTGACTAGATGTTGATTCTGCTAGTGTTGCTTGAAACAAAGCTGATTCAAAATTCATGTCAGGATCCATTATTATCGTTTATTCAGCAGATAAAACGTTCTCGAATTGCTTCATCAAAAAAGTATTTAAAATCACATTTTAATGCTAATGAACAAATTCTAAAAGCAAAATCTCTAGCTTCTTCTCATTCTCCTTGGACACAAAGACTGAAATAAAATCTCTGCATTATCGTTAGGGGTTTGGAAGTAAAAAAGTTGGTTAGTAGAGATAATGCCTGTCAAAATCTAGGTCAGCGAAATTTCTGACATTATTTGTGATTTAAGACCCTCCTAAGTCTTAGGTCTGATCATTGTCATAAGCATGGCTAATTTAAACTCAAGCCTTTTGATGTGATTAGCCTATAAGTAAAGGATTATTCAATCTTTATAGCTTGGCCAATTTTCTGGGTGGGCCGGCTTCAGTTGAGCCAATATTAGCCCTTCTGTTAGTTTTCTCCTCTTTATATCATGAGAAAGAAACAAATTATTTTTAATTTATGTGAGTCACTATTCGAAATGCTATTTTAATGTTTACTTGACCAGCTATTAGTGCTTAACTGTCATTTTTTCGTTAAAGATAAAATCTGTCAAATCACTGGAAGGTATTCTAAGAGTAACGAATCTTACACGTCAATAACATTTGGGGTCAATTTTCTGAATGATGACAAAATATAACAACCCATGGGGGCAAGTTTTTATTGTCAATTCTTTTTTTGCAACCATGGGGGGGGGGATTATTTTGTCGAACTGTGCCAAATCTGTTGTGTAAACGAGTATAGATACATTTTATTAATATATTTATTACTAATATATAAATACAAACATAAATTCGATTTGTAATATATATAGAATATTTACAGATTGAAGTAATGATGCCTATACCCCGCCTGCTACTGTCTAGCAGGGTACAGCTTCCAGTTCTAACATGAACTGTTGAAGAAGGGACTGCATGTACCCTTATACATTTTTCTACCTATTTCCATCCATACGTGGCAGCACTGCCTCATGTGTAAGTATGGCGACTATTCCAGCTGTTTACAGATTGTCTCGAGTAGGCTTTGATTCTGGCAGCCTCCAGTCCTGAAACCTTAAACTTGCCTCACTGCATTAACTGTTGGATTAAATACATATAGTCTGGAGAATGATTATTGCTGTTCAGGTTAGCAGGAGTTTCCTTTGACCATATATGGAGAACTAGGGTACTGTTATTCAGGTTTAATTGTTATTTTCTGGAAGCACATACTAACTTTCAGGTTTGCCAATCATTTCTCTCCTTTGTCTTCAAAAAGGCTGACTATTTACTGCCAGATTCCTAACCGTAATGGAAACATTCGGATTCAATGAGCATTATTGCCTATTGGGCTGTTCTTGCCATTGGCAGTACACTATTTTTATATATATGCATTGATTAGCAGCAATCAATTCTCAATCCGATCATGATAAGAATCTAGTCTAGTCTGTTTATTTGAAGGCAAGGTAAGATATGATAGCAATAGTTTTAAAAATTAAAGTTTGCTGCAATATATAGATAAAGTACCTTAATTCTAAATCCTATTATTCAAAAATGTTATTATCTAAACAAAATTTCACAACTAATTTTTAATCTTTTGCAATAATAAATAGATTACATACACATTTAAACCATTAGACATCACATGATCACCTTTCTTTATACTTACACAAGCTACTTACACAGAGGTGATGTGATGTACTGTAGCTTCTTAAAGGGAGTCAAGAATCTTTCAACAATTATGCCCAGAGACACTTATTTTCCATTCCCCAGTCTAAGTTTGCCAATATTCTGCTGCATCCCATTTCCACAACAAAATCTTTGTCAACTCTATGGCCTTTATATCTAAATCCCCCATATCATTTCCCAAACCCAGCATAAAAACCAATAATCCACTTTCTGTATAATTACTTTTTTCATATTTATTCTTCCATAACTTCATTATAAGTGCTCTTTCTGTTTTCAAGCATTTACATTCAATTAACAGATGCCTAATATTTTCTATTCCTTCCTTACATAATTTACAGACTAAATCACCTATATTTTTCCACTTTACATGTATATTCTTTTGTTGCTAAAGATCCTGTTCAAGCCTTAAACAATAAACTACTTTCCTTACTATTATCATATATTAACTCGCACCTAATATTCTGTTTATATATATTTAAACTCTTTTTACTCTCCATACTAGTTCTCCCTCTCTCTAACTCCCTATTCTTTATTAATAAATCTATTCTTTTATCCCATTCCTTACCACTATAATGCTCAACAATTCTCCTAACACAATCATCCCATCTTTTGTACAAATATACTGATATAAATTCTTTATCCAAATCTTTTACATACTCCATTACCTTTCTCACCCATCTTGTTATCTGCCCTTTACTCATAACCCAATTAAATACTATTTTGGCTATTCTTTAATTATTCATAAACTGCAATCTATCGAATATTTTCATTTTACTTTTTGCAGCTCTCATATGAAAAACTTGACCATCCTATTTCTCCTTGGATTGCCTTCCTTGCTGTCCATACAGCTGCATCCAATGCATGTCTTCCTATTTCCCTTTGAACTTTTTCTAACCCTGCTATTGCAACTTCCATATAATTCTAGCTACATCATAATTATTATATGAAAACACTATTAATTTCTTTATCAATCCCTTGCTTTTTTTGTTTTGCTTCATTTATCAATTTTTTCTCCCATTCATCCAAATAATTTTTCTGATTACTTAAAGTTATTCCCAAATAACTATATCTATTCACCATAACTTAATATCTCCCAATAAAATTTCTACATCTTCTCTTTCCCCAGTATTAACCATCATTATATTTGATTTTTCTTCACTAAATTTAATCCCCATCTCTTTATCCACCCTTGCACATGTCCTCAGCATAACTTCCATATCTTCTCTTCTTCCTTCACACAAAAATATATCATCCGCAAAAAAAAAGACCTGACAAAATATATACTCCCTTCCTCTTCCTAATCTTTCTATTGCTCTTTTCATTTCACTGAAATATAACACAAACAAAATAGGTGACATAGGGCATCCTTGTCTTAGTCCCACCCCATTTTTAATTTTAACTGATTCTATATTCCCTAATTGATATATATATATATATAATTATTTTCATATAATTTCTTAATAATATCCACTAAAGCTTCATCCATTCCCAAATTTGCTAAACTTATCCATAATCTATTTCTATTTATTTTATCATATGCCTTCTCTATATCTATAAAACTCATATAACTATTTACCTAAATTCCTACTCATATCCGTAAGTTGTGTAACTACAAATAAACTATCTCCTATATGCTTATCTAATCTAAAACCTCCTTGCACTTCCCCCAATACATTATTCTTTTCTATCCATTTTACAACTCTTCTAGCCACTATATACGAGAAAACTTTATATAAAACTGATGTTACCACTATCAGTCTATAATTATTTAACTTTCTAGATCCTTACCCTTCCCTTTAAATAATAATCTTACTCTTGTATTACTACAACTACTCGGAAAAACTCTATTCTGTGCCATCTTATTAAAACAGGATAATAACTTTTCTTTTGCCCTATATCCTAAATTCATTACCATCTCTGCTGCCCATCCATCTAAACCTCTTGCCTTTCCACTTTTCAATTTTTTCTCTACCTCGTTCATTTTTTGTAAACCTAATATTTCCATTACTATATCCTTTCATGTTTTCTATAACTCTATCCTTCACATCTAACATCTTTTCTATATTCATTACATATCTATTTAAGATTCTCTCTAAATCTTCTCTAGAGCTACACTCTATTCCCTCATCATCTATTATTACTATCTATCTCTCCCCTACATTTCTCCTTTTAATGTAATTCCAAAAATTTTTACTCCATCTCTTCCACTTTTATTAATATCCTCCAACAATTTACTATTCAATTTCATTCTCTCTCTATAATTATCTATTTTAGCCAACTTCTTCTTTTGTAAGTACTTTTCCCATTTAGCATTAATATCTTTTTCACTTTCCTTGTTTTTAATAGCACACTTATATTCTCTACATGCTTTTTTCCTCTCTTTTATACTTTTACTAATTCTCATTTTTTTTATTACTTTTATTCTTCTGAATATTCTCATCTAAAACCCTATTTGCCACTTTTTCTACTTCTTTATACCAGTCTTTATACTCATTCCCAACCAACTCTTCCATAATTTCTTTAACTTGTATTTTATACTCTTCCAACTTATTCTTATCATTCACTCTCCATCCATATCTTTCATTATTATTTCTACTTTTATTTTTATTCTCCATCACATTACTAACCAATTCAATTACAATGAAGTTATGATCACTAGTGTAAGCCAGAGTAATTAATGGATGCAAGAAGGTTTGTGCATAAAATCCCTATCTAATGCATACTCATCCAATATCCCCAGACTAGTTTCTAGCTTGTGGCTTTCATCAGTGAGGATCCTTGGATTTGAGAACACTGCACATAGACCTTATGCTTCTCACTGATGAAAGCCACAAGCTAGAAACTAGTCTGGGGATATTGGATGAGTATGCATTAGATATGGATTTTATGCACAAACCTTTTTACATCTATTGATTATTCTGGCTTTGCACTATGTATACATTATAAACAAAATTAAAGCAATGTTTGGGCTTTTAATGATTGTTAAAGATTTATTCTTGAAATCCGACATGAAATCTGAAAAATCCAAGAATAAGAGATTTTATATTAATAGTGGTTTTACCTCAATCAAATAAACAGATCAAAGGACCAGTATGTAATATATGTTGTTTGTTTGAAAGTGTCTGTGTGCTATTACTAACAGTTGAATGTATTTGAAAAGGTTAAACAAAAAGCAAATTTTTCTAAAACCATTTAACAACTAATATTAGATGATGGAAGTGGTATATCATATAATTACAATGTGATATATTTGTGTTTTATGGGTTGCTTTGGATATTTGACAACTTATTTATGATGCATTATTTATCATGTTTTTGTCTGCTAAAGTTTGAAAATGTCTGTTTCCTTTATGAGTACTTGCAGCTGCTAACAATGTTACAAATGCATGTGTGTGCTGTGCACTCGAATGATATAAATTCATATTATAGTTTAGCTATGGAAGATTTGATATTTTCTAAGAAGTTTTAAGTGTTTGCAAATTGAAGGAAAATATTAGATAAAATGTTTTAGATATGTTAAGAAAATAAGAGTAAATATTATAATACTAGATTGATTGATAAAGTAAATATAAATGAAATCTGAGAATTGTTTTAAAAAAAAATTAAAAGATGCTGACAAGTCACAAAAACCACCACATCACTAACAAAACTCTTAGACCTTGTTGATGAAGTACATAAAAGGATAATACATAGTACAGTACTCCAACTACAGAAAATAGTCATCTATTAATTAAACTTAAAAAAAAACCCTTACAAATCCACATGATATATTAAAAAAATAAGTTACTACAAAAAAAAGCTTTTTATCACACAATCACATATCTGGGCCAGACAATATATCCGATGGGTAATAGGCCAACCACCTGCAACAAGAGTTTATTCAGCATTAGTGATTGGAGATGTGATGTCACAAGTAATAATATGCTAACAACAGTTTCTAAACACTTTAAGAAAATTTTTAAAATGTGCTAGTATTCAAACCATCTTTAGACACTTTGGAATGCCAAATGATCCAGAAATATTCAAACATAAGGATTTTATACAAAGTTTGGAGAAGATGCAAGTTTCATGTCATCTAGGACCATCGGATATACCAAAGATTGTTTTTGCACACTTAAGCCAGTTCACTTCTACTTATCTTGCAAATATGGTTAACTTTCTAGCAAAGGGATATCATATTTGAGATATATACTCTATAGCAGTCATTCCATTTATGAAGAAACAAACTTCACTCTGTACAATGCAAAAAATATCTATGGGCCTATTGGATATTAAATTACTGAAAACAGTAATAAAAAATAAAATTGAACCACACCTTATATCTTTGTTATCGCAGGCACAATTTGCTAAAAAAGGCTCAACAATAGGACAAACAGATTTAGTATTCAAACTGCCATTGATACTGTGTAAAATGCAAAAAAATACAGTCCAATGGCAATACAACTGGATATAAGAACTGCTTTTGATTCAGTACCGATTGATGTATTCCTAAAAACAAAAGAAAAAAACAACAATACCAAAATCAATATTATATTTGCTCACAAAATTGCTAATAAATAGAGAAATATACATAACTCTAAATGGAAAGTTCCTTTTGATCCATATCTGGTCCACATCAATTAATCCCACAAGGGTCTCCACTTAGTGCATTGCGTATATAAATCAATTACTTAATAACATTGAAAAACAGATCCCAGGGACTTATATATCCATACTTGGTCATAATGTAGTCTTCATAATCTACATGGATGTTATAATAGTTTTTCTAAGAACTAAAAAATTAATATAAACACTAACATCCCATCTCAACTTATCATCCGCGGATGAATCCAATTTATCTCTCTCCGTCTTTCTCTCTTCCCACAACCCCCTGCACTTTCTTTTCATCCTCTCCCGTGTCTCTTTCTGGGTCTTTTACTCTCTTGGAATCCAGTTTAAATTTCTTGTCCTCTATTTCATTCCTTCTAGCAAAGCGCCCACTCCTTTCATCTTTTAATTTTTTCAATAAGATCAGTAACCCTGTTTGTTGTCTTCCCATACTTGTTTCGTCTCTTCTTTCCCCAACATACCCTCTCCATACTCCTTTGAGGGTCGAAGTCTCTGTTGTCTTCTATTAAGTGTCCAAGTCTCAGATCCATAAGTAAGAACGGTAAAACCATTTGTTAAAAACCTCCTTTTCAAACACATAGGCATATTTCCTTTTAGTATCAAGTTATTTCCCAAAAGCCTCCAACCAAGTTTAATTCTATGATTAGTTTCCTCCATTATGTTTCCATCTGTATAATAATCTGCCAAGGATTTGTACAACTTCTTCAATTCTTCATAATCAATCTTTATTTTCTATTTTGAGCAACGATTAACTACTTTAGTCTTTTTAACATTTATCTTTAGTCTCTTTTCTACTTTCTCTGTACTCCTGCAACATTTTCTGCAGCTCGAAGCTTATTTGCAAAAACAACACATCTCGCGAAATCTAAATGCTAAATCTCTCATTTCTTTCTCCTTTAGTTTCATTTAATCCAAAAATACTTCTTGCCTGGAAAGAGTTTTGGAGATATGGAGTCCCTTGTCTCCTTTCTCGATGTTGATTTTTCCAGATCATTATGATCATTGTTGTGTTGCATTGTTATAAATATTCTTTAAAATATGACAATATCCTGGATCTATACCTTGATGATCCATGTTACCGAAGAAAGGAAGATCATTTTATAATCACAAATCAAAAAATAACTCATATTCGTTTGTCCTTTCTATGACTTCTCTCAATACTTGGATATGATCTATTGTACAAAACCACTTTTAAATCAGCTTGTTCTCTTGGTTGGTGGAAATCAAAGTTCTCTGTAGACGAGTTGTAATTATCTTGGTAAAAATTTTATATAAAACTGATAAAAGGCTGATAGGTCTGTAATTTCTAATATCTTCCTTATCACCTTTTTTAAATAATATTATTACTGCATTCTTCAATCTTCGGAATCTTTATCATTTAGACATTTGGATATAATTTGTAAAATTGTTTCTATTTCTTCCCTGTTCTTTTAATATATCAATTATAATTCCATCATTTCCTGGAGCTTTCCTTTCTTTATACCTTAATTGCATGTCTCTTCTTCATTTAAAATTCTGGGCAATTCGGAAGATGTAATAGATATAGGAGGTACTTGTTCTTTATTACTATATAATTCTTGATAAAAATCTTCTACCAATTTCATGATGTCATCTCTCTTTTTAGTAATAATTCCATCTTTTTTTCTTATTGCAGATATAAATTTCTACATAAAAATGTTGTTTAACATTTTTGAGACTTTATTTTCTTCTACAGCTTTCCTTGCTATTTCACAGTTATACTTTCTTATATCATTTTCAACTCTTTTCCGTACCATTTTACAAAATTCGAGATATTCAATTCTTTTAATGCATCATTTTTGTATATTTTCATATTCCTTCTTTTCTTCATAAATTCTCTAGTCTCAGTAGAAATTTTATTAGTCAATTGTGTTTTTCTACCAGCTATGTTTGTTGCAGTTTTTAAAAGTGTATCAGTTATTTTCATATTAATTTCATTCAAATCTGTATCATGTTCAAAATCTCCTAACACTTGAAACCTATTTGTAAGTTCTAATTTAAATTCATTAGAATGTTTCTGAAGATTAGGAATATCAACTGTAAATATTGTTTTCTTAATAATTTTTGTCTTTCTAGTTTACATTAACACGTAACTTCCCTTACTAATCGATGATCACTTCCTGTGTTAAATTTATTAAGAACATTAAATCTTGAAATATGTATTTTCTGTTAGTCAAAATATAATCCAATTCTGCTGTCCTTCATTTGGATGCTTCCATGTCCATTTCCTTTTAACATTTTTCTCAAAAAATGAATTCATAATATAAAGTTTTTCTTTTTCTGCAAACCCACAAGTCTATGTCCTCTCTCATTTCTATTACCATAACCAAAATTACCTACAAATTTCATCTTTCATTTGTCTACAATTCTAGCATTAAAGTCTCCCATAACAATTTTAAAATGTTGTTTACTCTGATAAAATTTGTACATCCATATAAAAATCTTCTACTACTTCATCACTATGAGAACTTGTTGGGGCATAAACCTAAATTATCTGCATTTGGTATCTGCTATTAAGTTGTATAACTAATCTTGACTCTGTCCGATACCCATCAATCTCCACAATATTGTTCTTCACTTTTATTTATAATGAATCCTACTCCACTTGTATTTCCAATATGTGTGCTTTATAATAGAGTATATGTCACTTTTAAATCAATTGTTCTTCTCCTTTCTTCTAACTTCACAAAGTCCAATAATGCCCATTTAATATAAGACATCTTCTAATTCTGAATCTTCCTTCACTTGAAAGTGATCTGCAGTTGTAAGTACCTAAATAAAAAGTCGTCATCAAATGGAGTGGTCAATCATTCTAGACCCTACTTACCAAGTGTTGGTTGATGACTTAACCTCCTGGGAATAAGGGATGTTATTTTTGTCTGTCATAATTGTATATATGTATTGGAAAAATCTTTATCATTTACACAAACATTCATTCTGCCTTATCAGGCACTGAGAAGAAAGACCATGGTGTTTCTTGATCTTAAACTCAGAGGTAAAAAGCCAATAAACTCACCACGCTGCTAATGGTGTTGGTGAGACCCATATGTTCGTATACTATATGAATAATCAATAGTAATAAAGTGAATAAAGAAGTATGGAGTGGACATTAGGAATTCCTGTGGTTCTTTAAGTAGGGAATAAGGTTCTATTAATAAATCTCACCACTAACTAATATATTACATGAATACATTTGCATTTATAAACCAAAAATTAACCTTGATAAAACATGCATGATATACATGTATATACAGGCAAATCACATAAATTTATTTCATGGTAAGTGTACAGTCTATTTATAAAGTGTACAGTCTATTTATGATTCCCCTTTCATTTGAGTTACATGGCTATATGAAGGCAAATATAAAACAAACTAATTTAAACAACAGTACAAACCGTATCAAATGCATGTCTTTCTCTATACTCGAAAGTATTACTTATAAACATGCTGATTATTACAAAAATTACTTATTATATACCGATTATTCACTGTGTAGAAAACTTTTATGGGAAAGAAAAATAGTAGCCATCTCACTCAGACAAATGCAGTATCAAAGCAACCAAAAGGATTAGGACTACATTCTATTCATGTATTTACAATACAAAAAAAAAACAATCTTTCATTATCCATGACAAGAACATACCCATATTTAGAAGTCACTCTTAAATAACATCTACTGACAAACCTCCTCCATCCACAAAATATCTGCATACAATCCTAACATACCTTTTCCACAAAATACAAATGGCTCTACTGGAATGCATACGTACTTCTACACACAAACACAAATTATAATTTAAACTTGCCAATGCTAGGCATTAATAATAAGCAGCTAATACATAGATTTAAATATTGGACACTTGAGCCCCAATTTTTTTTTATTTTCTATTCACAATGAACATGTGGTCATTATCACTATTAGATTTCATGAGATATAAGAGAAACATAGTTGACATTAACACTATATGTGAATTATACCACAGATCAGAGGAGAACCAAAAACATTCTTTGAGTGTAGTAGCCTACAATACACTCGATCTTATATTACAAAAATTTATCAGAAAAAGAATGCCACTATAAATTCAATTATAGTGTTTGCCAAATGCCTGCTTCTCAGAAATAAAAAGTACATTTATACTATATGTATTATAGTGCACTTATCCTTACAATAGTAATGCAAAAAAATTTAACACTTTTAAAAACAAATTAGAGACAATAAAACACAGATATAAAAAAATAACCCCAACCCCATCAGATATTTTCGTAGACACTTGGTCACTTATCCATCAGTGCTCTAATCTCTCGTGAGATGTATTTTCTGTTTTCTATTTTATTGCAAATGTTTTTAATAATGGTATAATTCACTGAATGCTACTGAAAATACTTATTGCATTATTCTTTGCTTCATTTTGTATTAATTTTTTTTCTTTTAAACTGAAATATCTATCTATATATATATTTCCCCTTTAAAGTGAAATATCTGTAGATATATATTTCCCTGAATAACGTTCCTTCTAAAACTTAAAAAAAAAACTTCCTTGAAAGATAATAATATACAGTAGAAACCTTAAACAATGACATTGGAAGTTTTATCGATATTGTCTTACTTTCAAATAATCGACTTGTCTAGACTGCAATCTTATCTTAATCAGATTTAGCATTAATCGCTACAGATATGTATATAGAAAAAAAAAAAAAAAAGCCAATGGCAGAATCAGACCTACGGGTGAACATGCTCAGTGAATCCAATTGCGCTTATTAAGGAAATGGATCTGGCTATGAATTGATAGTCCATTTAGAAGTAAGGTCTAGCAATGACTATAAGCGTTATAAAATGTATTAAACATCCCGTAGCTATCTATATTCTTTCTACCACACTCCCTTTAAATAAAGAAAAGCTTGAATTTTGCAGCCCATTTAAAAGGAATTTCTTTTTATAAAATATTTATCCGTATTGTGTGGATGTGTTTATGATATATATATAAAGGCAAATGACTTTATTGATCAGGAGTTCGTATGTAGTTTTTTTTCCCAGTAGGTCAAAGGTCATTCAATTCAACGGTGTGAAAAAAGTTAGTATGTCATTAATAATTGTGTTAAATGTTATATTGATCCAATTTTTACTTTTGAATGCCCAAAATGAAGGTAAGTCTATATAAGTAAAACTTTCTCCGATAGATTATAAGTAAATTGTTTATTACCATAAAGCGTTATGTTTGATTCATTGTCCTATTTAAAAAGGTAGCCAACAAATAACTAAAGGACCAACGGCGATTCTGCTGTTTGCTTTAAAAATAACACGTCATGAAAAACAAACATTAAAATGATAATTTTAGATTTGTTGTTAATGATAATAAAATTTAAATTGGCATAAATTTTAATATTTATGTAAGTACTAAGTTTTTACATTTTTAAAATCCAGAAACTTTTTTTTAGCTAATCTTTAAAAGAATATCGCATGTTTCATTGTATGCAAGTGGTAGGTACAATTATAAAAATGTGTTTTGTTGATCTCAAAAATTGATCTTATTTCCCGGAAAAAGAAAAAAAAAGATCTTATTTGTTTTTATGAATATAAAATAGCAATTTGTTAGGCACAGTGGCAGTTAATGTGATAAATGATAATTTATGTTGCCACTGTTGCTAGATATGAGTAACACCATGAGTTATTACAGGATGAACATTGGTAAGTTTCTATTTATCAATAGGTAATGATTAGATAAATAAATAAAAAACGTATTTACGAATTAAAAAAAAATTGCATAGAATGAATGAAAATTTTTCACATAAATAATTATGTAAATATTACATTTATATTTAGTAATAACTTATAAAAATAATTCCAGTAAAACAGCACATATCGTCGGGCAGAACTAAATTAAGAGAAATATGTATACACACATATATATAATAATAAGGTACTCGTAAATGAATATGGCCAATCTTGCTTAAAAAAAAGAGAGAGAAAAACTAGAAATGAGTTTTCCAATGAATATACAAACCAATCTATAATGTCCACATATAGAATATGTTGATCCATTTTTTGTTTATTTGATATTTTCTTCAAAAAGAAATTTTTCTGAAATACTTCAACACTATGACTAATTACAGCTCTTCACTGTATTCTATTCTCTGCCATATCTTCCCAATGGAAAGTCTTTGAAATAATCCTTATAACAAAGATGGGATCTACTTTTCCCATTAAAACCATAATGAAGATCACTATAAAACATCTTTTCAGGAAATCATGTATTACTTATCTATTTTACATGTCTGATTCAATGAAAGTGGGATTTTGAAATTGTGGATTCCAAAGTATCACATCCATCAAATTCAAAAGCATATTGTTGGGTTTTATGATCTTGTCATAGTTTTTTTTTAAAAGTTTTATAATGTCTTTATATTGTGCCAACAGGATGTCCAAGTTTCACTTCCATGCAATAATTTTTTTTAAAATAATAGCTCTATATTGTGATGGTGACTGATGATGATCAACCCCCCAACACAAGTTTTGGTCAGCTAGCACCATATTCTTTTCTTTAGTTTGTCCAAATTAGTAATCTGTGTGTCTTTTATTCTTTCCAATTTTAACCTTTATTTTTAATCACATAAAAAAATATAAACGAAAAATGTAACTTTCATTGTACGTTTTAAAAAAAAATTATACAAACTAAAAAGAAATTTTAATTGCATCTTTTACCAAGATTGCTAAATTTACTTTGTCTTTTAGCTTTTACCCAAATGCCAATATATTTGTACCATATATAAATAAATGGTACAATACATTGCAAGCATATATGTTTTAAAATATATTTATAACTTAAGAAAATATGTATATATATATTGTGAGCGTATTTGTTTTAAAATACATTTATAACTAAAGAACATTTATATACTGCAAATGTATTTATTTTAAAATAGGTTTATACATTAGTAAGAGGGTCTTCACCTATCATTTCTGGTTACTAAAATACATATATATCATGAGTGTATTTGTTTTAAAATACAATTATCAATCAGCAAAAGGGTCTTCATCTATCGTACCAGGTTACTAAAAAAATAAAATATATATATTGCAAGTGTATTTGCTTTAAAATACATTTTTAACTAAAGAAAATATATATATTGCAAGAATATTTGTTTTAAAATACATTTTATAAATAAATAAGATCTTGGAATTATTTTAAACCAAAATCCAGGAAACAGAGAAAAATATACATGTATGTGGGTTTATTCATCAACATACCATGTTTGGAAGGTCAATCTCATCAAAAGGTAAAAAATTTTTTATACATACACATTCCAAATCTCCCTCAGGGAAAAGAAAAACAAATATTATCTGTACTCAGGGTATGTGGGATTTATATCAGAGCATCACATTAAAGGTCCAAACACAGAGAAAAAAAATTTTTTTTTACCCATCTTTTACCAACAAAAAAAATTTGTATGTACGCAGAATTTGTTACTCAGAGTATGTGGGTTTTTTTAATTTATCGAAGCCCTATGTTGGCGTGCCAGATGCAGAGAAAAAAATTACTGTACCAGTCGAAATTGTATGTTAATCTAACATGACTGACAGTCTGGGTAAAAGTACCTCGAATTCAACCATACGTGAGATCAACTTGTTTACCCATCGTTTAAATCTAATAATTAACTAACAATACTTTCGTGGTAAGCAATTAATCATTTTTCAACTTCTGCTGGCTGCAACTGTGGTCGAACATGAGTTTCTGGGATTTCTAATACTTAATTCTATCATTCAATTTAATTTAGCATATGAATGAGTTGATATAATGAAAATGCATATATTTAATACTATACGCTCTACCATTTGTGTCTGGACTATATTTCCTTTGTCGACCATCCCTTTCTGGCGATTGTCGACATGCGCGTGCCAGGTGACCCTTAGTTCGGCAATTGAAACACGTTTCTTGTTTCCATTTGCAGTCTTTAGCTATGTGGCCTGTTTTCCTGCAGCAGTAGCATTTAATTCCGTAATTTCTCTGGGGTTCCCGTTGAAACGAATGTATTTCTGCTTTATCAGTTTTGAAAACTTGCTCGTAACTTTTCTCTTTTGATCTGAAGGCCTGTGCCTGTTCTAGAATTAGCTCAAACATTATTTCTTTCTTTATAGTGCTTTCATAGGTTAGGTCTGCCTCTGTTAACAGCTGTTGTCTGAGCCTGTCATCAGACATTCCCCATAACAGTTGATCTAATAATATTTCTTCTACGAAATCACCGTACACACAATCTTTCGCTAGCTCCTTGAGAGCTAAATTATACTGTTTGATTGTTTCACTATTTAGTTGTTTTCTATTTCTTAATTGTAGTCATGCTATATGCCGGGATGGGCAAGGGCTAAAAAATTTGTTTAGCCATTGGGATAATTTCTTGAATGGTACATTCTCATCTACGGGATTTTGGTATAATTTATTGGCGATTTCAATCATTTTTTTTTCCGAGAAACATAAGAGGGTGGCTACTTTCCGCTTGTTGTCTTCAATGCCATTTAATATGAAGAAATTTTCAATTTGTAACAGGTATAGTGGCCAATCGGTCGTGTTTTCCACGTCTAACTCTCCAATAGTTTTGTCCGAAAACTGACATTTTCTTATTAATAGCTGGTTATTCACTGTTGTTTTTAGGTTCGACTGTGCCAGATTGCAGTATATTGACTCTTCAATTACTGCACACAAAAGTTAATTTGCGAACTAGTTGGTTTAATTCTCAAAATAGATCGATACTAACTGATTTACTGTTTATACAAAGTTCTGATTCCTGCAGAGTTGTGTTAGAAAAATACACTATGAAAACACGATAACGAATACTCGCACGATAATTCTGAATATATAGTTTCTATGTCTAACTTCTCTTCTTTCCCCACGAGGGTAATACGCAATTCTCATGCTGTTCTTTGCAACTAATGCTCTGCTCTGATTCACTTAAAACGCTCTGTACTCACTCTGTTGATCTTTTCAAAAATGGCCTCCCTTTTATATGTTTTCTTTGTTTTCTGGAGTAACTTATAAATTAAGGTGGGATTTAATTAGATTGGGTTTTGCTAATTAAATTCCTTCGTTATCTGTTTAATTAGTTTGTTACAATTGATTGCATTTCAAGCTAACGTCTATGATTAGAATATCAGTAGCAAAATTTAAAGATTTAACAATAAAATAATATTTTAGAATAAAGATACTTTCGTATGTACGTTTAATTTAAACTGCATATATTACAGGCTTATCATAAAAGCGAATCTCCAGAATAAAATGCTCATTTTTTAAAAAAAAAAACATTATTGTCAAACTTATTTCTTAATTTATTTTAATTTTAGTACACAGTTTCCATTCTTTCTTTCTATATGCACACATCTGCACACATATATATCTATATTTAATATTTAAAATCATTATTTCAACAAAATATCTGAGATTTTATTAATGAATTCTTTATCTGTAGACCTAATACATACAAAATGGCAAACGGAAACCCCAATAATAATAGTCGTTTACAAATTTGATTATTTTAGCAATATTAAAACACATGAAGCATGGATCTAGTCCACATATCGAGATCAATTGCTTCAATATATATATGTTTCATGCCAATTTCTATCTACATAATTTCAAATTCTGTTATAGAGAAGTTTTAAATTTTATTGCTATAAACATTTACTAAAGACATGTGTGTGTGTGTAAAAAGAGTCAGAAACGGTCCTATGAGATTAGATAAATAATTTGTTCAAAATTCAGGTAAAAAAGGTACCCAATAAATTAAAATTTAAGCTAATTAAAATTCCTGAACTTTGTATTTTAATAAAATTTGTAAAGACAGAGAAAGAAAAGTGATAAAGAATATATTAGAATTTGTAAACCGAAATATAAAGAAGAAATTAGAAATTGCAGGTCTTTTCTCAGTTCTATACCAAGTCTTTATGATGAGAATTACATCTCATCTACAGCAAACTTGGATTAACTAAATTCAAAAGTAGTTTAATTTTATAGGCATTTAGTCAGTGATCATCAATATAAAGATTCAACCCATTGTCCTATTTTAAAGATTGTTTATCAAAATGCAACAGCAGTAATTAGATTACATGTCAGTATTAGAATTATCATTGAAAAAGGGGTATGGCAAAATCTCCAATGCTTTCTACTGCAGTTTTACAAGAAGTATTTTGTGGACTAAAATGGTTAATTAGTGGAAAGTAAATGATTATTTAAATCATTTAGATGCTGGGGTTGCTTTTAAGTGTTATGCTTTAGAACTGCAGGAAGTGTTACTAGAGTTAGGACTAAAGATAAATGCTGAAACACCTAAAGCAGTGTTTCATAGATATTCTTAGAAGAGAAAATAAAGATTGATAAACATGAATGAGAAAAGTTAACAATTACAAATTGTAGTGTTTGTAAAAATGGCAGACATGTTTGTGCACTCCAGAAAAAGCTAGAATTTATTCGAGAGGTTGTTTTTAGATCGCGCGCTGATAACTGTGGAATTTAATTAAGGCATTGATGTAATGGCGATTGACTATTCCAAGAGATATTTGCTGATTGCTAATATTTCTGGATAAGAGACGATACCTTATTGGACGGTGTATTAATTGTTGCAGTTATCAGAGAGCGATAAGAAGACTGGGTAAGAACTACACAGTGTAATATAGAGAGTATCAGAGAGCAGTCATGCAGTATTAGAGGCAGTATTTAAGTAGAGATATCTTACATCAGTGCTTGCAGTTAATGACCAGCACCCAGTGGAAATGTAGTCTACGGGTGTAGCTGAAAGAGCCCACAGAGATGGGGAGACCGCAGCGGAGATATTGAGAGCATTCGTTGCAGACTATTAGTTGCAGACCATTCATTGGAGAGCATCCACTTGCAGACCATTCATTGGAGAGCAGTTAGTGCAGATCATTCATTGGAGAGCATCCATGGCAGAGCATTCGTTGCAGACCATTCATTTGGAGAACATCCATTGCAGAGAATACAGAGTATATTCAGAGCATTAGTTGCTGACCATTCGTTGGAGAGCATATGCAGCAGAGCATTAGTTGCAAAAGAACATTGTGGGATTTGAACATAGTTATTTGCTGACCACACAGTCATACTTGCGGATATAACATTTGCACAGTCAGACTGGCGGATAGAACATTGGCACAGTCATAAGTGTGGATAGAACATAAATATCTTTATTAGATTATTAATACAGATGAGAACTAAATGGAGAAAATTAATAAATAAAATTAAACTTGGATAGAATTATATTTGTAGAAATAGATTAGTATTAAAGGGAAATAAGCATATGTTTGAAAAAAAAATTTTAATATATATGTTTCACTAGATCTTATTTCTGATGTTTGGATATTTAAAGAAAAACCCAAAAACTTCAGACTACTTAATGAAATATAGACAGGCATATGTTAGAGTAACAATAAGATCATAAATGAACTACATGAGTGAGAGAACAATGTATTACTGGCATTATTGAAAGAACTAAGAGACTAAAATGGAGCTGGACTGGATATATAGAGTTGATAATAGGTGGACAGTGAAATTTTAAATTGAATCCCAAAAGATTGTAAAGGATCTAGATAGGAACCACATATGAGATGAAGTAAGGAAATTTTTTGGTTTGTTATAAAGAGACTAGGAATTAGAGAAACTCAACTAAACTTGGAAAGACCCTTATGCTGCAATGGATATATAAGGTTTGAAAATGATGGTGATGATTTTTAGCTTTATGAACTATTTTAATAAATTTAAAACAGAACTTTTTTAAATTGTTTTAAAAGATTAATATTTTTGATGGTGGTTCAGTATTAAGTGAATTCAATAGGAAGGTAAGTAATACTTTACTAAGGTCAGCTACATAAATAGCTTGTATAAAAAAGTAGCATTTGACCAGTATATT